>JAUTXW010004103.1:390000-702444 GCA_030620095.1 Kuschelorhynchus macadamiae
TATATATATATATATATATATATATATATACATATATATATATATATATATATATATATATATATAATATTGATTTTTACTCCTTCACGGATGGAAAAATACAATGTGTTTTCATTCCGGGTGTACATCCGTTCACTACTGTCGTTCTGAAAAGAATATATATATATTATATAATTATATACATATATATATATATATATATATATATATATATATATATATATATATATATATATATATATATATATATATATATATATATATATATATATATATATATATATATATATATATATATATATATATATATATATATATATATATATATATATATATATATATATATATATATATATATATATATATATATACATATATATATATATATATATATATATATATATATATATATATATATATATATATATATATATATATATATATATATATATAGGGTGTTTCAGAAATAAGTGCCTTAAATTTGACTGTTCATAGATCTTGATGAAATATGAGAAAAATTTAAATAAAAATTTTCTCCAATTGGGCTAAATTTTTCTTAATTAGTTTTGAAACCCATTGTTATAAAAGCGTAGATGATTTATGCTGGATAAAACGGGAAATACAACAATTCTAAAAGCACTAATAAATTATTTTGTTTATTCACGATAAGTAAATAAGTTTGAAAAAGTAAAAAACTAACTTAATATTAATATAAAGTCATTTTTATAACTATGCTACTTAACTAAAATCCTAGCACATAGTTTAATCTATTCTACAATTGCTGAAAATGGTTACCGTTTACGTCAATACATTTTTGAGCACTCCCTAAAAGTTTTGAGGAAGTGTTTTGTAATGTATGCCTTGCAAGGGACAAGTCGTTGCAGGCAGCATCAATTCTAGCAGTAAGATTGGGGTAGAATACACTTTTTCTTTTTAAATACCCCAAATACCGTAATCCATCGGGTTTAAATCCGGCGAACGCGCGGGCCACTTTACAGGTGCATCTACTCCTCTTCCAATCCATTTTTGGGGACATTTTTGGTGTAGCCACACCCTTACTTCCCTTGAAAAGTGCGGTGGCGCACCGTCGTGCATGAACCACATCTGTTGCCTCGTTAAAATAGGGACATCGTCCAAAAGTCCATACAAATGGTTTCTCAGAAAGCCCATATAACTGTTACCGTTTAAATGCTCTGGTAGATAATAGGGACCTATAAAACGACTTCCTATTAGACCTGCCCAAACATTTCTTTTAAACTGATTTTGAACATTCATTACATGTATAGCGTGAGGATTTTCGTTTTGCCAAACGTGTGCGTTATGGATGTTAAAAATTCCAGTTCTTGTGAAACAGGCTTCATCAGTAAATAATACCGTTGATTGAAAGTTAATGTTTTGTTGGCACATTTGTAAATACCAATGACTGAAATCAACACGTGGTTCAAAATCGCTTGGTAATAATTCATGTACCTTTTGCTTGTGATAGGGGTGCAAACCCATTCTCCTGACACTTATTTCTGGATTCTCTTCTACCAAATTCAAAATAGCTTCTTCATTTCTGACTGTCCTTATAAAGGTTCGTCGACCACGAAGATGTGCAGCAGGTTTAAACGATCCATTTTCTCTAAGGCGATGGTCGATAGCTAATCTACAATTCTTCTATTTGGTAAATTTCGTCCAAGAAATTCTTGTGAACTGAGCCTTACTGCTCTTGCTGAATTTCCTCGACATTCCCCAAGAACTAAGTGCATATCTGCATAGTCCAAATTACTGTAAAAAAACATATTTTTTAATATCAGAACAGATCTTTACTAGTTGTTTTCAACACTAAATCAATTTAAGAAATAGTTTGACAGGCGATTTAGTTATTTTGTTTCTAAACAGTGTCATAACCTACTATAAATAATTTATGTCGAAAAGCAAGAGCATGCATGGATCACATTTTTTACTGACAATACTGAGGACAATACTCACTTCGTAATCTAGGCCCAAATTAAAATCTGTTTAAACAAGGAAACTATTTTGAATTTGATGAAAGTGAATCCAGATACAAGGGTAAGGCAGTTTCATTGAAACCAGTATTGCTTCTACATCATCTTATCGAACATGTGACGGGGACGACCCTAAAGAAAATTAATTGCAAACAGATTTTCGACTTGGTCAGCCCAATATTTATTCATTCACATAATAATATAAACTGTTTTACGTATTAAAATGCACTTTTTATATTGAATAAGCTTAAGAAATGAGTAAAAATAAGTTCCACTTCTTTTAGTTTCAATGAAGACAGACAATCTGCCGGAAATTTTTGTAAATAAAGAATTGTTCTTTTTTTGAAGTTGGGTTTGTTTTTATATAAAAATGTTGAAGGCATCATTTATAGAAAAACAAAATTCTGATTTTTTGCATCGTTTAACGATCGAAACACAGGTTTTATAGAATTTTGTGGAGAAATTTGAATTGGTAATTTTTTTAACAAAAGCATAGTACGTATGTATATTAGCCTGATGAGAAACAAAAAAATGAAATTTCTTCGCTTTCAAATTTCCCTTAAGACTCCGTTGGTTTCAGAGATCTGTACATATAAACTTAGCAGGACAACAGAAACAGCATTTCATAAAGAATATTAATATTTCCTTCAAAATATTACTTCTGTGCAATGAATTTTGGTACAAAACCTGTAAACGGATTTAAGATAACTAAACTTTTCTTTTTTTTAAGTAGTTAAATAGAAATACCTAAATTAGTAATTAAACTCCTGTTTTTACAAAGTGCATGTTTTGATCAAAGTTTAAAGATGAATATTTCAATTGCGAAACACGATAATGAAATGCAGTTTTTCGGTTCGTTTGAGCGATCTGTTCGGTATGTGCTTCTACTTGAATAACTGCATATATGCATAAACATAGTACATACAACATACAAGGCATGAAATAAAACACTTTTTTTCCTCGGATCAAAATAATCTTTGACAGAATAGAAAAAAATCGACTATTGATATTTTTGTTTCCTTACAATATACAGGATTTATATGAAAATCTTGACATCGTCATACAAGTGGGACGTTGACTTAACAAACTATATGCAAAACAATTTTGTCAGACGTCAGATAATTACGATATACCGGCTGTAATAAAACTTTTGTAAACTATGGGCTTTTTTTCCAGAATATTTATCTTATTTTAACTCTAGCCATTTTTTTGTTTTTTTTTAGAGTTATACAGGATATAAAAAACTAACACCCTGTATCTAAAAAACGAAGGTTTCGCAGACACATTTAGCCCTTAAATGAGCTATGCAATTGCCCCTGCATTTTTAGCCACCAAATACCCTATATCAAGACTAATAAAGCAGTGAAAATGAAAAAACTGTTAAAAAACCATAATTTACAAATTTTTAACTCAGCTGGTCTGACATAATTCCAAAAGGAATTATAACAAAAATTTTAAAATACAATAAGTTAGGCACTTTGTTACATTCATTATCTTCCTAATACTTATAATAACGGTATAACTACTGTTTATAAATTAGGTCATAGACTTGTTTCGTAAACAGGTTGTTATTTAATCGAGAAGTTAACGAAGCACTTTTACGAAGACATTAAAATTTTAAAGCTTAAACAACTTTGTAAAACTACTGGGGTTTCATTTCCCGCCCTGTAGGTGTGATTTTTGACACATATGCAGTATTGAAAGTAAAAGCACTTATCTAACAGATTGGCTAAACGAACGTCTAAAAGAAATTTGATCAAAAAAGCTTGATGCACTATGAATAGCCAGCAGTTTATATTTCGAGTATAATTTTAAAGAGATTAAAAATAAGAAAGTTTTATAATTATTATTTCATTATCTTAAAAGTTTTTAACAAAACATGTTGAACAAACTAGTTTGTTATTGTTCTTTTCTTCGAAATGAAATTTCGCACCCTCCGCCATTTAAGAATTCCGACGTCTCTGTCAACCGATTAGTTAATTATAGCAAATAAAAAAAATAAAACTTTTATCGTTTGTGCCAGGTTTTTTTTTTATTTACAACAACGGGTTTCAAAACTAATTAAGTAAGAACAATTTTGTCTAATTAGAATTACATTCCAACATTCATGCAAAAAAGTGAATATGTCTCGAAAACTAAACCTCCCGTAGGAAATTTCAAAGAGAGCAAATTTTTAACAAATCAACTGGCCAATAAAATAACATTAAAAAAAATTAAATATAGGAGAGAGTAAAAAGTTCCGGGCGATAATGAGCTGTGGCTGCCCCTGCTCTACGCCACTGGCGTGACCCTGTTAAGTAAAATTTTGTCAAATTATGAGTCCCACCGTATGCATTCTCTGGTTAAAATTTCAATTTGCTATCTTATCTACGGAAATAAAAAAGAAAATACCGTTTTGAACAAATACATGTAACACCCTGTATTTTTTGAAAGGTGCGACTTAGAGAAAAATTTTACTATACTTTTTAAACCCGATGGATTACGGTATTTGGGATATTTTAAAAGACAAAGTGTACTCTAACCCAATTCTCTCTGTTGACCATCTTACTGCTAGAATTGATACTGCCTGCAACGACTTGTCCCTTGCAAGGCATACACTACAAAACACTTCCTCAAAACTTTTAGGGAATGCTCGAAAATATATTGACGTAAACGGTAACCATTTTCAGCAATTGTAGAATAGATTAAACTATGTGCTAGGATTTTACTTAAGTAGCATAGTTATAAAAATGACTTTATATTAATATTAAGTTACTTTTACGTACGTAAATAAACAAAATAATTTGTTATTAGTGTTTAGAATTGTTGTTTTTCCCCTTTTATCCAGCATAAATCATCTGCGCTTTTATAACAATGGGTTTCAAAACTAATTAAGTAAGAACAATTTAGTCCAATTGGAATTAATTTAGCTACATTCATGCAAAAAAGTGAAAATATCTCGAAAACTAAACCTCCCTTAGGAAATTTCTAAGGGAGCAAATTTTTAACAAATAAACTGGCCAATAAAATAACATTAAAAATAAATCAAATATACCGGGTGGTAAAAAGTTTCGGGCGATAATGTGCTGTGGCGACCCTGTTCTACGCCACTGGAGTGACCCTGTTAAGTAAAATTTTGTCAAATTATGAGTCCTAACTTATACTAACTAAATAACAAATATAGTTTTTAATACCTACATGTAACACCCTGTACTTTTTGAAAGATGCGACTTAGAGAAAAATTTTACTTAACTTTTTCTCATATTTCATCAAGATCTATAAACAGTCAAATTTAAGGCACTTATTTCTGAAACACCCTGTATGTATACATATATATATATATATATATATATATATATATATATATATATATATATATATATATATATATATATATATATATATATATATATATATATATATATATATATATATATATATATATATATATATATATATATATATATATATATATATATATATATATATATATATATATATATATATATATATATATATATATATATATATATATATATATATATATATATATATATGTGTGTTCAGTTTCCGTGTGTACATCCGTTCACTACTGTCGTTCTGGAAAGAACAGTTTTGCTGACGTTTCACCAAAATCACATTTGGCATTCTCGAAGCTTTCTTTCTCTCGTCCGAATAGAGACTGAAGCGTTGGTGACTGCGACCCTTCCTTTTATACCACCACCTGGGGCCGAAGGTTATATCTGCGCGGCCGTTGGTCGTTATTTATGTTTTCGGGATGGTGCTGTTCTTGTTGCTCTAATTGCGCTTGAATTTTTGCGATTTTAGATTTGTCGATTATTGTCTTCCATACTGTTGGTAGTTTTAATGATTCGTCCCTTTTATTCAAATCACTGGTCTAATATTCTGGTCTTATAATGTTCTATATTGGCAATCTTCTTACACCCATCGAAATTTATTTTATGGTCGGTTTCCTGATGATGTAGGAATAAAGCTGAGGTTGTTTGTTTGTTTCTGATGCTGAGTTTGTGCTCTTCCACTCTTGCTGATATTCGCCTGTTAGTTTGCTCTACGTACATCTTTTCACAGTCCTGCCACGGAATGCTGTATACTCCGTGGTTTTCCAGTTTGATTTTATCTTTTGGGTTTTCAAGTAGTTTATAGTTGTTTGTAGCTTGTGTATTGTTTGAATGTTGTGTTTCCTAAAAATTCTTCCGATTTTGTCCGTTGTGCCTTTTACATATGGTAAGACTACTTGTTGCTTTCCCGGTTCATAATTTTTGTTGTTCGTTGTTCGGGAACCCTGTGCATTTTAATAGCTTTCTCTATAGTGCGATTTGTGTAGCCATTTTTCTTTTAAGCACTAGATATTACCTTAAGTTCGTTTTGTCTCGTCTGTGTTTCAGTTAATCCCACGGATCTGGATATTAGGGTATTTGTCACAGCTTGAATTTGTGCTGGGTGATGATGTGATCTTGCATCTAAATATCTGTCTGTATGTGTTGGTTTTCTGTACATATATATATATATATATATATATATATATATATATATATATATATATAGATATTTATATTGTTGTTTTCCTCTACCTCTAGAGTAAATTGTATTCTGGGGTGGATTGAATTTACGTGAGTCAGAAATTTTTCGAGCCATATAATAAATTTGTCATCCATATAACGAATCCATAATTTGGGCTTTAAACTTGCTTTCTCAAGAGCTTCTTTCTCGAAGTATATCAAAAAGAAATTTGCGACTACTGGTGATAGCGAGGACCCCATTGGAGCACTATCCATTTGTTTATACATTTGCCCGTTGAATGAAACATAAGTATTTTTAAGGCAATGCCCCGAGAGTTGTATTATATGTGCCTGGAAATTCTCGTTCATAGCAATCTTGTCCAATGCTTCGTCGATGGGAATACTGGGGTATAAGGATTTGACATCTAGGCTTGCGATGATATCGTCTTTTTCAAGAACGATGTCTCGTATAATTCGAGTGAAATGCTTCGAGTTTTTTACAAATGAATTAGCTTTTTCTACAGCTGGTTGCATAATTTCAGAAAGATATTTCTGCAGTTTTTGTATTAACAGCACTAACAATAGGTCTGATGGCTCTGGTTTGTGTATTTTTGGTAAACCATAGAGTTTAGGACATCTGCTCGACTTTTCCCGTGGTATGATTTTTTGTTGAATCTCAGGGTTTATTGGTGAACTTTTAATTTTATTTTTTCTAGGTACATTGTCGGGTCCCTTGAAACAGGTCTATAACAATTGTCTTGTAGGATATTCTGCATTTTTTGTACATAATCTTGGGTATTTATAACCACAGTTGCGTCCACAGATGAGACAAAACGAACTTAAGGTAATATCTAGTGCTTTAAAGAAAAATGGCTACACAAATCGCACCATAGAAAAAGCTATTAATGCACAGGGTTCCCGAACAACGAACAACAAAAATTATGAACCGGGAAAGCAACAAGTAGTCTTACCATATGTAAAAGGCACAACAGACAGAATCGGAAGAATTCTTAGGAAACACAACATACAAACAATAGACAAGCCACACACAACTATAGGTAAACTACTTGGAAACTTAAAAGATAAAACCAAACGGGAAAATCGTGTAGTATACAGCAGGACTGTGAAAAGATGTACGTGGGGCAAACTAACAGGCGAATATCAGCAAGAGTGGAAGACCATAAACTCAGCATCAGAAACAAACAAACAACCTCAGCTTTATTTCTACATTATCAGAAAACTGGCCATAAAATAAATTTCGATGGGTGTAGGAAGATTGCCAATATAAAACATTATAAGAACAGAATAATCCGAGAAGCCATAGAAATTGAAAAACAAGGTGAACTGAATAAAAGGGACGAATCATTAAATCTCCCAACAGTATAGAAGACAATAATCGACAAATCTAAAATCACAAAAACTCAAGCGCAATTAGCGCAATAACAGCACCATCCGGAAAACATAAATAACGACCAACGGCCGCGCAGATATAACCTTCGGCCCCGGTTGGGGGTATAAAAAGGAAGAGTCGCAGTAACCAACACTTCAGTCTCTATTCGGCGCGAGAAAGAAAGCTTTGAAAATGCCAAATGTGATTTTGGCGAAACGTCAGCAAAACTGTTCTTTTCAGAACGACAGTAGTGAACGAATGTACACCCGGAATGAAAACACATTATATTTTTCCATCCGTGAAGGACTAAGAATCAACATATATATATATATATATATATATATATATATATATATATATATATATATATATATATATAAACTACCATAAAGATAGTATACACCTTAGAACTAAGGTAACTAGCTTTATATCTTTATCAATATTTTTACATTAATAAATACTTAACTTAAAATAATACATTCTTGTTTTGTTGTGAAAGAGAAAAGTTGGCACATTACTCTTTAGAAAACGCAAGAAGAAATTGTACTGAATACATTAAAATAGCATAGTTACCTAACCTAACTAACTTAATCAAACTATATACTATTTTATGAACATACAGGAGGGGCGTCACCAAATTTATTGGCCGCAAATCTATTTTTTTTAATTTTTATTCACATTATGAATGTTTACATACTTGTGTATAGATATTTTTGTATTAAATTTGTTTTTGGTGGCTACATGGTATCATTATTTCACTATCTGTGTAAGTGTATAACTTATGCGATGTGGGAAACATTTCTCTGATTTATGAAAAATGTACTGAAAACTTGAAATTTCCATTTTTTCCTGTGTCGGAGATAAACTTACAGGGAAGTTGTCACTAATTTAAAAAACTGAAGCAACTGTGATATTTATGGCTTTAATATTACAATTGTAAAAAAGGTATTAAATTTAATTATACGCCTCTAACCAAATTATTTAATAACTGCATTACATGCGGCAAATTTGCCTCAGCCTGAAATGTGTCTAAATTATTCCTTTATTGAAAAATGGAACGTCCGAGCATTATCCCCACAGCTAGGAAAAATTCTAGAAAAGATTTTTGCAGATCAGATTTGTTCTTCTTTTGAGGCAAATGGTTTGTTTTCCTGTAGTCAATTTAGTTACAGGAAGAATAGCTCTACCGAGTCTGCTATTAATGCATTGGTAGATCGTCTTACTGGGGGCTAGGAGGACTGTCGTATATGGGATCACTTTTCTGTGACCTGTCGAAAGCTTTCGATTGCGTCCCTTATCCTATAGCTTTTGTATTTCTAGCTTCAGTCTTATGGATCATATCTTGCAAATCGCAAACAGACCTTTTTTTAACAAGAAATTATCTGACTATAAAGATTGTTTCAGTGGTGTTCCGCAGGGCTCGGCCTGGGCCCGGTGCTCGTTCTTATTTATGTTAATGACATTTCACAACCTAAATGAAACCTTGGTAAGTATTGAGCAGGCTCAGTCGATGGCTTCTGACTGGTTCAGAAGTAATCAGTTGGCATTAAATAATGATAAAACCCACAAGCTTGTTTTCTCTCAGTGGCACACTTCCTTTGAAAAGGCCACTATAAAATTTCTTGGTATGACTTTAGATCCACTCTGAACATGGTAGTGTATTGCTTTCGCAATTTGTGTAAAGCTGTTGACCTGCGAACTACTTTCATTGCATATTATGGTCTTTTTCATATCAAAATGTGCTATGCTATTTCAGCAGCCATTCAGCACATGCTGACTTAATTTTTACAGTCCAACGTAGGGCAGTGAGGGTAATTGCTAGACTCGGTTACCGGCGATGATGTCAGATCGAGTTTTCGAGAGTTAGGTATACTTACTCTATCTTCAGTATATAGTTATAGATGTCCTTTGCACAAAAAGGAAAATACAAATTCTTATAATTTTCAGAATCAGAAACATAATTATGATACAAGGCGAGACGATGATATAGCTATTGATTACACTCGTAATCAATAAGCTTTCTACTGAAATTAAATCATTAGATGGAGTTGGGTTCAAAAGCGAAATAAAAAAGTTATTGCTTGCAAAATGTTTTTATTCCATAGAAGAATATTATGACTAAGAATTTTTAACATGGATTTAGATATTAGGTTTATGTTATTTATTTCCTCTAATTGTAACAAATTATCTTAAGGCCGTCATGGAATCATGTTTGTCAAGTTTCTGTATTGTTTATTGCTCCTATGTTTTCAGTTAATATTGTTTTTTTAACTGTAAACTTAGTACTAAACTTAAAAATGTTAATATTTAATTCTAAGATTGTGCTTTTGCACTATTTTATTAGCCTGTATAATGTATTGTCGGCACCAATTAATTATAATCATATATATTTAATGGAATTACTGTAATTTTTGTTGTGTTTAAATCTTAGACCTAAATTTTATTTTTAGTATTATTAATTATACTTAACCAATTTTCTTTTTTGACAATGCCAATATATTTGTGGAATATCTATTGAAATAAACAAATTGAATTTGAAATGGTATATCTCTGTCTTAATATTATAAACTTAAATTGCTAAAGTATTTTGTCTTCGGAATTTCACTCTCGATACCGGCTAGTTGAAGACGCGTCTGATATGAAAAATGCCTCTGTGGAAATCTTAATTTGTATAGCTGCGAAACGTTGAATATCGCAATTGTAAATAGGACACCATACAACATAATTATATTCTAAAATACTACAACTAAGACAGAAATATAAACATTTAATAGAAAACCAAGCATATTTGAGGCTTTCAGAACTATACTATCAACATGCTTGCTAAAACTTATATTATTCACTAAAAACAACACTCAAATCATTAAAACTATCTACACATTCCAAAACAATATCTCCAATAGAGTAAGGGTATGTTATAGGAGTTTTACTTTTCAAAAATCGCATTACTTTGCATTTAAAGATATTGATGTCGAGGTTATTTGAAGTAAACTACTTTCCAAAAGTTACTAGGTCCTCCTGAACACTTAGGGAGCCTTCAGTAGAAATGAAACATAAAATAGTTTGAGGCTGTCTGCATATAAAAGACATCTGTATTTACGAAACACAAATGTAACAATATTGATAAAAAGTAGGAACAGAATAGGCCCCAAGTGTGACCCCTGCAGTATGCCTGAAGTCACGCTTAAGTCGCGCAACACAACACCTTTAATCTTGACTGACTGCCTTTGGTTTGTTAGATATGAACTGATCCAATGAAAATATGGTCCAGTCAATCCCATTGCAGATACTTTTCTGATAAGAAGGTGTTGATTAACTCTATCAAATGCCTTAGTAACATCTGCATATACTACATCCACCTGACTACCACTATCCAAGCTTTGTACTAGGTAATTCTGAAATACGCCAAGGTTGATTGAAGCCAATTTCCCTTTAAAGAACCCATGTTGATCCACTGATATATAATGTTTAAATAATCTGAAAACTTCATCTGTGATTATGGGTTCGAACACCTTAGACATAATTGGCAGTTATTGATGTCATTTTTGTGACCCAATTTGAATATTGGAGTTAAATCATGAGTATTTCCACAAGTTTCCTTGGTTATATGACAATTGGAAAATGAGAGTTAGACTCACCGGCAAGTGAACACCATATTTTTCCCCATGTCCAAGTTGTTCGGCTTTCAAAACACTTCTTGACTTGTAAAACAGTGTCGAGATGGGCTGATGCAATATATGTTTCCATTAAGTGACTAACTACCAAATATACTGTATAAAAACTTTCAAAATGTGTAGCAAACAATTCAGTGATTTCCTGTGGTGTAGTTGTTATAGTATTTCCATACTCCTTTGAATGCAGGGATTATTATTTTTAAGGGTTTTTTTTTTGTTAACTTAAGTGTTGTGTACTTACCTCGTGCACATTCTTTGGTTTGTCCTGAGGTTAATTAAGTAAGTAACTGATTACCGTTTTATAGTCATAATTAGGTATTTGTGCTCTGCGCATACGCCTGAAGCCAGCGGTCGTCAAAATGCCTCGAAATACTACTAGCTGGCGCCAGATGCCGACGATACCGGTATGCTAATAATTTTGTAATAACTTTGTTAAGCCGTTAAGAGGATAAAATTGATAATAGACCGTGTAAGTTTGAAAATGCCCGGTCAAACCTGGTCGTCTGGTGTAAAATTTCAAATTCAAATAAAATTTATTGAGAGATATACAGGACGCCGCACGAATCTGAAGGATATGTAGAGTTTTAGCCAATCCCTAATGAGTAATGCACCGTTTCCATAGATACTTGCATTCTTTTCATAGCCTCAGATTCGTGATCCAAACTTTGAGTATTACAATATCAAAAAGGAAATATTACAGCTAGGCTGGTATTCCCTAAAAGGACAAACACATATAAAATACAACAGGATGTTCAAAAATGCTAATCTACGGTGGTGAAAAAGAGAGATCAAGAACACCCATAATGGGATCCACAGGGGTCCTGCTTACACCGATTCATGTTGCCCAGCTGTGGCAATTCGTATATATATATATATATATATATATAGAAAAAATATAACGGTAGAAACAGACTATAAACCATTAGTTTCTATTATCAAAAACACTTAAATTCCTGTCACATGAGACTTCAGAGAATGCTTATTCAAATAAATTTAATATATAAGCCAGGAACTGACTTGCCCATAGCACATGCACTTGTGTTGTGATTGGACATATGTTATCATTTTCAGATATTTTATATTAATAAATTAATAATAATAATAATTAATAACTAAAATTGCAAAAAGAAATACTATCTAAATCCCATTTAAGTCATTTAGGTAGAGAAAAACTAAGTATATAGACAATTTAATATCAAGCTGCCGATCATGCGTCATTTATTCAAAATCGCCCCCTCAACCACTAATTAATCATGATATTCCTATAAGAGTTTGCCAAGAAATAGCAGTTGATCTTTTTGAACTTAATGCAAAAAATTACCTAATCTTAATAGATTACTATTCAAAATATGTAGAATTAAAATGTTTAGATAATAACACATCAGATAAAGTTATATCATATTTAAAACAAATTTTCTCATTGCTAGGAATACCAGATGAAGTGTTTTCTGATAATAGCCCTCAGTTTTCCTCATATTTATTTAAAATTTTGCAGAAAAGTTTTTTCATGATAAAACTGACCCTTATTTACCTTTGTTAGAATTACGTAACACACTAATTGATAAGAACCTATGCTCTCCAGGTCAACTACTATGCCGGTAACCGAAAACGATCTCAAACCCAAGATAATAAATAACAACTACCACAGAAATAATCTGCAGCAAAAACAAAAGATTCAAAAATTTTATTTTGATAGGAGTACAAAGAAGCTCTTTGATCTAAGTATTAATCAAAACGTTTTAATAAAAAAATAATGGTCATTTTAGCCTAACCGGAAAAATAATAAAAATAAACAAAAATCCTCGAAGTTATGAAATTATATTACATGACATTTTGATTAGAAATCGCCATCATGTTAAATCAGATCCAAAAAGTCCAAATATTAATTTGGGTATTTTAAGAAACATTTTTTTTTCAAAATTTTTAGGACAGCAGAAATAATGGTGATTTCTATGTCACTAGATCTGGACGGATCTCAAAACCTCCTATACAATATAGAATATTCTGAGCTTAATTTTACTGAATTCTCAAAAGACCAAAGTTACGAGTTAATAGTTGGAATATCATTAAAATATAGCTATACTCAACTTCTTACAGTCTACAGGTAACCTGATGGAGACTTTAATACATTTTTGAATAAATTGGCAGATGTATTTAATACATTAAAATGTGGAAATTATCTTAACGGGCAATTTCAACATTCATTTCGAGGGGGGAAGGGGACCAAAGAGCCATTGCGTAGCCTTCTTCAATCTTTTGGTCTATGCGCCACTGTAGCTTTCAACACCTGATTGAATGCACGTATTGACAATATATTTACAAATTTGCCGAGCAACACCTACAGTACCGAACTTTTTGCACTGGATCTCTCTGATCATAAAGGCATTCATTTTAAATTTAAAAATCCTGCTCCTATACAACCTAAAGTAAGAATAAGCTATAGACCAATTACAAATAAAGGCATTTTTATACATCATGCTGACATTGAATCGATTGAATGGGACTTTGTGAACGACAATCATGTGAATGTAAATGAGAGATTTTGTCTGTTTGTGGAAAAGGTGCAATGGAGGAGAGCTTTCCTCTTAAAACAAGGCTGGTCTCAAAGTCATTAATATCAATTAATAAAACGAATTCCATACTGGTACCGAAAAAAATGGTGAATGAATACAAACATCAATATCAAAAATAAATATCCTTAAAAAAAATAAAGACCCCACGACACTTTTATAAAGAATGCAAGTAATCCCCAAATTGCCTTATGGAAAATCATTTAGAAACACACATCTTCTACCACCCAAATAAAAGATGAGTGAGAAACACTTAATGCAAAATCATTCAACGCTTTCTTTGCTAATATCGCTCAGGAGACCTTAAGTCAACTACCCTCATCGACAACAGATTTTCGAGAGTTCCTAACAGTTCCTGATTGACTAAATCTTTCTGTTTTAAATTTGTATCCTATATCAATGTCAGGGATATTTTATATAATTAAAAAACGTAAGTAAAGTAAAGATTGTTATGATATTGACATAAAAATTCTGAAAACACTTCAAAACACCTTAATTGTACCATTAACTAAGCTAATAAACCATTGCATTCAGTTTTGAAGATCGCAAAAGTTATTCCTATTTACAAGAACAAAGGCACATGCACAGATCCCTCAAACTATCGACCTATATCCTTGCTCCCAGTTTTCTCAAAGGTGTTTGAAGCAGTGTTAAAAAACCAAATAGTTAAATTCTTTGAGAGCAACAACATCTTTTTACAGAGCCAGTTTGGTTTCCGAAATGGCAAATCTACAACTACTCTTGCTATCAACCACCTAACAGATTTTGTCATACAGGCTTTCGAGGACGGCTGTGACACCTACTCAGCTTTCTATGACCTCACTAAGGCTTTTGATTGTATATTACATGACATCTTATTGCAGAAACTCATTAATTATAAATTCAACAACAAGAGCCTTACTCTTATGAGGTCTTAGCTTTCTAAGCGCACTCATTATGTTTCATTTAATTGAAGTACTTCCTTTAGGTCACCTGCTAATCAAACACGGGGTTCCCAGGATCCTCGGACCAGTACTGTTCCTAATTTACGTAAATGATTTGCCCAATTTCCAAGCTAATGCTAACATAATTCTATTTGCTGATGATACTACAAACCTTATTAGATACAACCCAAACATCCCTATCCAGTATGTAATAGATACAGCCCGTTCAGCAACTAAGCAATGGTTTCTTGCAAATTATGAGTCTTAATAATAGCAAAACGAACAATGTTACCTTTTCTCTAAGAGCATGGAACACGAAGTTGCAGCATGATCCTCATGCGAAATTTCTGGGCGTGACTCTTGATGCAAAGTTGACATGGGAGAAGTATGTTGTCCAGTTGAGAAACAAGCTATCAAAGGTGATTTTTCTTATAAGAAATCTGACTAAAATGGTTTCACTATCAACGGTGATGTTGGCATACCACGGTTACTTCTCATCCAATATGTCATACTCAATACTCAACTGGGGACACTCAGTCCATGCAAAACAATATTCGGTGCACAGAAAAGATGTGTGCGTGTCATATTGGGTTTAGGATATCGTGAATGCTGTCGTAGTGGTTTTAAAACGCTTGGCATCCTGACATTGCCCTCATCTTTTGACATTGCAATGTCTTTTTTATGTAAACATTTTGCAGCTCACAATCATTATCATAGCTACTCCACCAAAAACAACAGTGAATTTGGTACCCGATTTTCACCGACTTGCCCGAACCAGAAGGTGTAGAGACCACTATGGTATTTACTTTTTTAATGTTCTCCCAAGTGAGATCAGAGAGTTGGAAATGGCTCAATTTAAAAATACAATAAAACACTTTCTAATTCGTAAATGTTTTTATTCAGCAGAGGAGTATCTTAACAGTTGTATATAATCATTTTAACTTTGCTTTGTTTACTGTGAAAAGTTTTCATCTAGACTAGACTTTTTTGTTTTTTTGTTTATTATCTTAATTGTAGCTGTAGAGTTGTGTTCCTATTAATGTCATTTTAATGTTTTAATTAGTTTTAGTATTCAATTTTAATATTTAAAACACCCACTTGTGTTCCCTTGAATTTTATTATTTATACGTGCTATATAACAGTATTAATAGTTAACATAATAATTGTAATTCCGCAGAAATTAAATATAGATATAGTTACATTACTGCATGACTTGTAAAAACATAATTATGTAAATTTTATCAATAAAAATCAAATCAAATAAGATTCAATGTGCTATAATAACACATAAAAAAGAGCTTATTTCAGAATAATATAATTATATTTATCTAATATATTAGGTATGTATCATTTGACATTAAAATGTATAATATTGCCATATTTATATTGCTATTTTTATCCTAAACATTTGATAATTATTTATATATTGATAGAATTTAATCTGGTTTACTACTTGTATATTAAAACATGCAGAGTAGCAACTTAATATTGAATTTAGCTCTTAATTTTATTATTGGAATAACAGTTTAATTAAGTATGTGTTGACTTAGTATACATTATATAATCGTATGACACAAATATTATTTTTGCATTAAGAGTTGAATTAGGTATGTGTTTACTTACTTAATATTATATGTGTGTGATTTTAAAATATAAAGAGGAGTATGTTATGAATATGTATTTATCACCTCTACATATATATCCCCACTAGTTTTCAGTTTAGCATGTCTTTTATTTAAGATTATAAAAACACAACATTATCTAAATGTATTAATTACTTTAATTCTGATTTTTAATTACTAACCTATTATTAAGGACTTGATAATTTTCACTTTTTATGTTTTTATTACTGACGTATCTACAAAAATGTATATTTTCTTCAGATTAATAAACTTTATTATTATTATTATCTTTGGCCTTTTCCAAAGGATTCCCTACAAAAAAAAAATTCCCGACATCAATTCCGCGTGGCCAGAAAGATGGATTCAGGAGTTCTTTCTTTAACTCAACATCAACAACAATTTTAAATTATATAAAAGTTTTGTGTTTATTGTATATCTGTTCACAGAGAAAGTCATGGCACGGGCACTTCGCTGAGAGGTATTTGTTTATATCTTCCGTAGTATAAGATGTCCGATATTTAGAACTAAACAACCGACACTTCTCTTTCGCCACAGCACTCATGACTGCGTCATCAGTTCCGATAATTTTATTGTTTCTACTTGATTGAGGTTGTCTCCAGGTTTTGGATATCATTACCCTTTGGTTGGCAATTTCCACCGCCGATGATACCAGTACAAGAGTAATAAGGACAGCATTCTTGGATTCTGTTGTGAATATGTTTTGCTTATGGTGATTCAATTCTTCCTGAATATTTTCGGTAGTTCTTGACTTGCGAGCGATCCGAGCAGGCGCCGGATTATTACTGATGGAGACAGAACTTCGGAATAGATTTCTTTATTTTTTTGTTGCCTTGAACTTCGCCGGAACGATTACTGTTGCTATGAGGATTTAATCTAAACTGGTTGTTGGCGCCATTTTTAGATTTGTGTTCTGTTGGTTCCAGGAATGCTGAATTATTAACTATAGAGAAAGCGGGATAGGATGAAGAAATGTTATTGATGATTGCAACCTCATTTGTTGATATATTTCCTCCAAAACACAACCTTCTCACGTAGAATATCGTTATTCTCAAGCAAATTCAATACCATCATGTTTAAAAGCCTGTTGTTCTTGGAGTAATGCTGTAGTTCGTCGGTAGACATGTCGATGTCATTGCATACATGACAAATAAGTCTATGATCAATAGTTATTTGAAAGCCCGAGCGCCGCACTACAGAAAGGCTATGAAAGTACTCTCGCACTTTTCACAAGACGCCATATTAATTGGTTTTTTTAAAATATTTTTTGAACAAATATCTCAATTGTTTGGTTTAGCGAGATATTTCTCTATCTGTCATCTTGTCTTGGGCAAATTAAAGTAGCATTGAAATAACTGGCAGGCACAGTTAGGATATAAAAGGAAAGGAGAAAATAACAACTTGACTAAGATCCTTAAAAATTAATGAAATACATAAATTTTTTTCAGTTAGTAAATTTCGTGGACAAACTAGATAATCCCATATAGATATCCTAGATAAATGCTAACCTAACATTAAGTAAACATTTAGAAATATATCAAGAAATAATAGGAACAGTCACACAATTGGAAAATTTACACACAAAAACAATAAAAATAAATAAAGAGAATAAAAGCAAAATAAATAATAATTCATATTATTGCCTTCGACCCATTATGAATTCATTCGTTTTGGATCTGAATTTTTTACCAACACAGCCAGATGAATTAAATACCTTTCTTCTAAGGGCAGCCATTTGCACCTCAAGAATGAGTTACTTACACGATCAACCTTTCTCAAATTATACGAACATCTTAGGCATGCGTTGTGTAGTTTTTGAAGACTATTCTTGGACCTTACTGTTAAAGTTGGCCAATAGAGTACATCAGCATAAGTATGAAAGTATTAGACATATTCTTAAATCTGGTAATAAAATGTCCTTATGATCATACAATGTTTTTAATTTATAAGAGATAAGGCACATGGGATTAAAAAGACAAATCATTGTCGAGGAAAACACCTAGATTCTTGTAAACATCAGTTAATGTTAAGGCAACACCATTCAAAAGTACATTAAAATTATTTCATTAAATTCATTTGTATTTGCACCAAAAATATTAATATAATTTCATGCAAAACTGATATTTCTGAAAGGGTAGATAGATCCTCACTAATGCGCGCCAGCAAATGAAAGATAGACCTGCATATTATCAGCATAGTGGTGAGACTTGCAATACTTTAAAACACTTGAAAAGTCAGCGATATAAATTATAAATAGCAAGGGTCCCAATATACTCCCCTGTGGAACTGCCCTTTAACATCAGTAGACTGAGACACACTACAATTCAAAAACACTTGCTGACTTCTTCCATTTAAATATCTTTCAATAAAAGAAAGTGAACCATGGTTCAGCCCATAATTTTTTTAATAAAACAGAGTGGTTCATTATGTCAAATGCCTTGCTGTAGTCCAGCAGAATGACGCATGTATTTTTTGACTTATCCTGGGCCCTTACCACATCAACAACGACATTAAAAGAGCGTTAGTAGTACCATGTACTGTTCATGAACTACTTTTTCAAGAATTTTTGACATACAAGACAGGATATTTATTTGACAAAAATCAGAACATGCTGCGGGCTTTTGATTCTTAGAGACAGGGATCAAGCTGTTTTCCATAAAGTAGAAAACTCCTGATGTAAGACTTCTGTTTATCAGTTATATAATATGTGGTACAAGATACGGTGTAATAAGTATACAAAATTTCTTGTCAAAACCGTTAATCCCTTTGATGTTAGATTTAATATGAGAAATCATTTTACTCAATTTCTTCGGCCATCTTGACTAAAGCAAATCTATTACCTAATCCCTCGAGGTATTTTTTACAATATGTTACTAATAATATCAGCATTGCCTGCATTAACATAAGGTAAAGAAGTAACAAAAAAATCATTAAAACCATTTACATCTTTAAACTCCGTAGGTGGTTCGGACATTCTTGAGTTACTATTTAGATATATCAAGGTTTGCCAAAAACTTTATGAATCTGTCTTAAATACATACTTCAGATAGGCTTTTTTTCATTTCTGTCAGCCATAGTTACAAAAATCCCAAGTTGTTTATATTTAGTTTTCGACGAGTCGGTTTTTAGTTTTTTATATTTAGCAAGCTCATTCTTTTCAAACTTAATCATGACCTTTAAATTATCGCTAAGCCAAGGAACTGGCTTTTTAGTAAGCTTTGCAGTTTTTAGTCGGGCATGCAAATTGAGTAATGATTCTAAATTATTGTTTAAAAATTCTAAAATCTGATCAACATGTTCCAACTCATACATCTAATTTCAGATGATATTCTGTAGGTCATTTTTAAAGAGTATGTAATATTTTTGATATCTCTAAAAGTCTTAAATTTTATTTCATAAGACACAGAGAGTACAAGACACAAGACAGTGGTCGAACACATTGTCCATATTAAAAACATTGAATTCCCTAATATCAGTAGGGGATGAAGTAACAAAATCTATCAATGTTTCAGAGGTATTCATTATTCGAATGGGCCAACTAATTAATTGAGACAAGCCATACATATTCAAAAATCTGGTAAACAGATTACAGGCATTCCCACCCTATAAAAGATTGACATTGAAGTCGCATCCAAAATAAAAATAATAAAACTGTGGAAACAAATCACAATTAAAATCCAAACAATGCACAATTAAAATCCACAAAATACCACTGTTAAATCAATAGATACAGAGTACACTTTTTGTATGTCTACTCACAACAATGCATATATTCTATTTTTTGCCTTGGAATATATTTAGTTATCATGTTCTACTGTCCTGATTGTAGATATCATGTTTTTGTTGAGATTATTAAGTTCTTGTAGTTTTTCCTCCAAGCACCTTTTTGTGTCATTGCATGACTCCAGTGTACAGGTCAGTTCCTTTTCTCTGATTCTTACTGTTTGAGTATCTAATGCACTATTGCAATGATTCAATGTGCTTACCTGTGACAAAAATACTTTCTCGGCCTCCCAGGCATCATTCTCAAATACATACATTTTAGTCTTTTTTCGAGGACTTTTTATATGCTTGTCTTTTTCTTCCAATTATTTTTGTAGAAATTCTAATTTCTTATGAGCCACCTCCAGTTCTTGATCATTTTTATGTTTTGCACTGAAACAGAAGATCTTTACTATATCCATTGTTTTATCCATACAGCTGGGGTGAAAAATACAGCACGACATTCAAGGCAACAATAATTCAAAAACTCCTTGTTCCTGCAGCAGTTAAATTGACGTTGCATATTGGTTCTGAGTTGAACTACACAATATTGTTCTATATTATTATGCTATACATTCTCAAACCAATTTATTGACGATATTTTATATTAAGCTATCCTTGTGGGTGAAAAAAAAATTAACTGTTTATTGAGTATATTTAGTATGATATTGATATTTTGAAATCACTGATAACAACTTTTGTCACCACATGATATCATAGTTCATGACTTAATTTTAATTTGTAATATCTTAGTACAATTTTATATTTAAGGGTTATTATTACGCATATTCTGTTTCAAGTAGTAAAATCGTCGCTTTTTTTTATAAAGTAAAAATTATTATGGTGATAAAGTGTACCAAAAATTATAAATTTTGTATGTATAATGCATGATGAACTTTTTTTGTATTTATCTTTTGATCTATATTGAAATTAAAAGAACAATACAATACAACAATAACGTTATCAGTGAAAAAAAACTGCTATAAATTCCACCTGGCTGTTTTGTTTGTGTAATTCTTTTTTGTTTTGTGTTATGATATGAAGAAATAAATATAAATAAGCATGAATGAAAATGAAGTCAATGAACAGATATGTCTGGAATGTAAATAGGTATGTAAGCAGGATTTCTATAAATGTGATTCATGCCTGAGAAGAATTCACAAAGAATGTTCAAAAATAGCCTCTTCTGAAACATGTATGTCACTTTAGAAATGGGTCCTTATGTTAATAAGTCAAGAATGTAAGCAACTATGGTG
Organism: Kuschelorhynchus macadamiae; assembly: GCA_030620095.1. Lineage (NCBI taxonomy): Eukaryota > Metazoa > Arthropoda > Insecta > Coleoptera > Curculionidae > Kuschelorhynchus > Kuschelorhynchus macadamiae. Next base: position 411,706 of record JAUTXW010004103.1, read on the forward strand.
AAATTAATTGAAGAAATGAAGGATATGGATTCTTTAAAATTAAATTGCCAAAAAAATACCTATGCTAGTGAGTTGCAAAATTAATCAAATACTAAGATCAACATTGTACAATCAAATTTAACTACTTGAATCATTAAACCAAAAGTGCCACAAACTGCAGAAAAAAGCATGAAAGATGTTCAAACTTGTATAAATCCCACTAAAATAAATGTAGGAATAAGGAACCTAAAAGAAACAAGGAAGGGAAATATATTAAATGTGAAACTAAGCAGAAGATGGAAAGATTAAAAAAGAAAGCTGAGAATAAACTAAATGGGAAATATGACGTTGAATTACCTAAAAAAGTACTACCAAAAATAAAAATCGCTGGCTACAATAGAGATAAAACCGTGGATATTTTGGAATCAATCATATGTAAACAAAATAGGTGGATAAAGCAAAATGAGCATCTAAAACTAACCTATATAAAAACTCCCAAAAAGATCAATAGTGACAAATCCAAATCTACAATTAATGCTGAATGCTCAGTGATTTATATAAAAAGATGCTGAACTATGGAAAAATATATACAGATTGGGAACGTCTATGTGTTTATGAAGATTTCACAATAGCAAGGTGTTATAGATGCCAAGGATTTTATCATAAGAGTAATAAATGTATAAAGAAGCAAATGTGTGGTAACTGTGCTGAAGAACATAATACCACCGAATGTGCAAATGAAACCAAAAATGTGTCAATTGTGTGACTGCCAACAGGCAATACCAAATGCAACATGTTTCTACTCAAAATGCATTAGACGAGAACTGTCCATCGTTAAAATATGACCAGGGACTAATAATAAATAAAACTGATTATAATTAATTAGTGAATAATGGTAAACAATTTACAAGATGAAATACTTGACATTATCAATGAAGAAAATGGTTCTCAATTCAAATTCAGGCACCAGCACCAATGAATGTTTTTTAATTATTATTTATTTTAACATTTACAACACAAGTACAAACAAAAATATTAATAACTTACTTACTTTTGTAGAGTCCTATAGATTGCAATCTATAGATATCATTGTTTTAAGTGAGACATTTTGACTTTCATCAACTGCTAACTGTAATATACCAGGGTATTAATCAACTTTTCTATACTGAAGCAGATTGACTTTTCAAGTACTCGTGTTAAATAATTCAAAGGCAACACTTGGTAGAATAAAAAAAATTGATAACATATTAATTGGAATAACTGTAGTTTACAAACCTCCACTGATTTCACAGATGGAATTCATTTGTGATAAAGTCTTTTTTAGAAAATTCAGCAACCAGCAACATCGAAATTTTTCTAGGCGATATTAACATGTTGTTAATTATCTAGCTATAATAAGTTCACTTGGTTTTAAATCTTATATTAGCACTGGATCAGGCCATTATCCAAAAGTTGTATAGATCATATGTTTGTTAAGCAAAAACATAAATCAAATAACCTGTATATAAATTCTTGTAATACAGTAAACCAAAACCACTAATAAATTCTCCTAAAACTTCACTAAAGACTAAACTAAATATAGTAGTATTTAAAAAGAAAGTGGGTGTCATAAATCAAGACAATCCGGAAATAACTACAAAAGATATAGGGAAATATTAAATGATGCTACAGAAACATATACATATGTTAAAAGATGTAAAAAAATAAAAAGCTAGATCAGTGATGGGATAATTACATCTATTAAAATCACAGATAAGATGAAAAAAAGTTTTTAGCTAATTATAATGTTCGACTAGAAAAAGGGTATATAGACTATCATAATCTATTAAATAACTTAATGCATAAACAAAAGAATGATTATTTATAGGGATAAAATTTAAAATAATAAAAATAACATGAAAAAACTTTATGAAATTATTAAGGATGCTACTTATGAAAATAATAAGAAAACCAATATTTGCATTAACACTAAAAATAATTTAGGTGAAAACATATCTGATCCAGTTGAGGTGGCTAATTTCTGTAATCATTACTTTAGTAATATCAACAGTGAAATGACAAAGACATTCCTCCTCCCCAAAACGAGTTTCAAGAAGTAGATCTACATATTCAAAACTAAATTTTTTTCACTCCTGTAACAAAAAATTATGGTTAAGGTTATGACGGCATTCGGGCGGAAACAATAAAAGAAACTCATTTGGAAATAATTGCCCCTTTCTTACATATACTTAATCTGGCTTTAGAGAAAGTAATTAATACAAGTGATTTCAAATTATCTGTGATAACTTACCATACATAAATCAGGGACCACAACTTTAATAAAAAATTACAGACCAATAAGCCTAATAATCAATTTTGTAAAATTGTTAGAAAAATGTGCAAAAGATAGATTATCTCTTTTTCTTACAGACAATAATGTTATTTCTTGTAATCCGTTTGGAGTTATTGAGGGTTTTAGTACGATGCTATGCATAGGCTTGTAACAGAGGTTGCAAATGTTAAAGTATTATATATTTATTTTACATTTGTATAATGTGTTACCTAAACATTTTTTCTGTTTACATGCTTTACCTTTAATTAAAAAGATTTTCTTTCTATATATAATTTGTAAAAAGTGTCAATGTAATATATGAGTTTGTCAACTTCAGAACTGCATTTTATAGCAAATATCAGTGTCTGTTATGTGTGTGTATAACTCGTCAAGTACTCATAAATTTCAGAGGGTTATGGGCCCAGACGCGTAGGTTACATAAGTGAAGAAATTCAGTAAGATTCTGTTCTGAAAAAGTTGGGGTTCTGTTTGTTCTGAAGAAGATTTGAGTGAAATATTTGGAAAACGTGGAAGCAGATTGGTTTACTGGAAGGAAAGACAAACTGGTCAACCTGGAAATATAAATGTTGTATTTTATTAAAAGGGATACTTTACCTGATAATTCTTCAAAGGAAGATATAGCTAATATCTTTGAATAAATAAATAGAATAAAAGACCCTAGCAGTGACCTTGACGAGACCGGGAAGGTACCAAGATTCAAACACTTTGTTTCCGGTTTTCAAGTGCGAATCCACTTTGAAATTTAGGAAGTAATTTGAAAACTTTTGAAAGAGAATTATAATTAGGGTATAGACTAAATTAAAAAAGCCAGTTAGTGTATACATTATTTCAGGTGCCAATTTAACAAAAAATTCATGTCTTTAACAGCTCACTTTAGATATTAAATTTTCCATTTTACATAATAAACCTTTCGTATAAATACCCTTATCTTTATTCAGGGGTTTAAGTTCAACGTTTGTTGTTATTATTGATGCTTTAAAATTGACATTGGGTTTGAAATAGCGACTTATCAAAGTTATAAAGAAATGTGGCAATCTTGCCCAGTTAGCGAGAACGCATTCTGGATGATGAGCTATCGTGACAAGTGCCCACTAATTACAATAATTTGATCCAAAGCTTGCTCCTAAGAAGTACTTGCAACTAAGAGTTTAACGGCGCAAGAGCATATTTGGACAAACTTGCAACTCATTTGAAAGTTATATTAGGTTTTCATAAGCTGTAAAATGCATGGAATTTTTTTGTTTGTTTTGTTTCGACTGTCTTTTTGTATTTCTGCTTTGTTTTTATTACTTTACTTGAATTAAATAAATTTTTAATAAGCAGAATGGTAATTTTTAGTTGAACTAGGAAATTATATTTTTTCTAAGTAACTAAAATTATTTAGAAAAGTTAAGTAGCTAAAAAATATTAACGCATTTAAGTCGCAACAGGCTATAAATAATTTTATTAGTACAGTTTAAATTACGTTTTAAATAAAAACAAGCACAAGTATTATTATTTCATTTAAATTTACTCAAATTTAATACAGAACAAAACATTAGATACTTACGAAATATCAATATCTAAGATACATTATAGGTTAAAAGAAACTTCTGTAAAATTAATATTAACTATACAAACAAAACAAATTAAAATAGAACTGCTATTATACGGTACCAAGTAATTTTATTGGTTAAAAATGCTCTATTATATTTCAGAAAATTATTAGTATTAGGTATCCAATGTTTTAAAAGTACTACCTTTAAACATTCTGATTTGTGAAATAGTGTTGTCTGTAAGATGAAGGTTATATAGGTACCAGAAGTTCCTATGCCTTCATTTTTATTTAGTACTGCCTAGTTTGCATAAACTCTTATTAAACCAAAGTACAACAGTCAGTGTGCATTTTTTTTTTGTAGAAAGCGCAATTTATTCTTTTTACAAAGGATCTAAGTTCAATGAGGATTTGTGCAAGGCGTTTATTAGTGCGGATATTCCACTGAATAAATAAAGTAATCCTGCCCTGAAGTAATTTTTATAGCAGTACCCAAAGACATCAATTCCACATAAATCCTCGTTAAAGAAAAACTATGTTCCAGATTGTACAATGAGACAGTTACCGAATTGCGGGAAAAAGTAGAAGATAAAAGTATATGGGTGTCACTAGATAAAACAACTGATGTGGAACAGAGATGCGTTGCTAATTTTGTTTTTGGTGTGTTGGGTGTAGAAGAAGAAAGGGATAAATCATATTTACTTGCAATGAACACCTTAGACAAAGTAAATCATTCAACTGTTGCCGGATTTTTCAACGACTCTCACTATTTATGGCCCGGTGGTATTAAATATGATAGTGTTAGTGGCAATTACAGATGCTGCTCCATACATGTGTAAAGTAATGAGTAGTCTACAAATATTGTACCCTAAAATGATACATGCCACATGTCTTGCCCATGGACTTCATCGAGTTGCAGAACAAGTTCGTGCTTTTTATCCACGAGTGAACGATCTGATTTCCTAGGTGACGAAAGTATTCCTAAAAGCTCCGACTCGGGTAGAAAAATTTAGGTAAACTGCAGGAACATCCCCCTGCCCCCATCACCAATTGTAACTAGATGAGGAACTTGGATAAACGCTGCCATTTATTAAACAGTGATTTGAATTTGTTTGAATATGTTCCAATTGTATCTTGTGATGTTGCACGAGTATTTTCTGAGTATAAAGTATTAATGTCAGATAACAGTTTTTGGGAAAATTAGTGGTGAATATGTGAAAAATGTCTCAATTTGAAATTCTCTATTTATTTATTGGCCATTAAATTACCTACAAACTACACCTCGTACAAAAAACTTTAAATGACTTTTTATCTCATCTCTCACTAACTAGGTTATCCTAGAAATTTTAATTTCTATCTACGTACCATGTATATTATATGGAATATTTTTTGTATTGTATATATGTGTATACAAATATTATATATATATATATATATATATATATATATATATATATATATATATATATATATATATATATATATATCCGACCGACTCATCCATTACTTCGCGATGGTTTGACCAATTTAAATTTTTAATTTAAACCCGCATTAAAACCACAAGGAAGAAAGGAATTTCGTTCTACCGGTAAGTGCATTTGTATTTTCGTAAGTAAGAGATTAACTAGACACTTTTAAATATGATTAAAAAATATCTGTTATTATAATTAAAATCATAATTCTTAAAATGTCAAACAATTAGGTTAAAAACCAAGTGGTATATAAAAAACACGGTGTTACGCACTTCTTGTAATATTTTGTTACGTCAAAATATCTAACTTATCTTAAGCATGTGTTAGAACGAAAGAAAAAAGTTTCTAGGAACAATTTTATGAGACAAAATAAGTTTTAATATCTAACGTTATATTCTCCTTTTTTTGGGTCTGATACTGTGCTGAAGGGGAAACAGTTTGATTATATTTATCAACAAATAATATTTGTTTAACTTACTTACTTAGACTAAGCATGAACTAAATATGTTAGTTTACGCTTACAGAATCCAAATTTCTATTGTTAGAATTTTTGGGATATCTTAAACGATGTAAGGTTACATTAGGTTAGTTTTTTTATTGATTTAAATTCATTTTGGGTTAGACTTAAAAAATATATTACACTAAAAATAGCTCATAAAAGCACAAATATTTTGGCTACTTAGGGTTATATTTTGGTATTCCGGCAATAAATAAATAAATTAATAAATACAAGAAAAATACTATATTTTGGCAAAAAAAATAAAATATCTTTAAGTGTTTATAGAAATTAAAAAAAAAATGTGTGCACCTATATAGATATATTCTATTTTTCCTAAACAAAGTCTAAAACATGATCCAAAAGAGGATTTCATATTTTTTTGTTTGCCTTTACTGTCTGTTAAACAAATAACCTTTGTTGAGAAATATAATCAAACTGTTTCCCCTTCAGCACAGTATCAGACCCAAAAAAAGGAGAATATAATGTTAGATATTAAAACTTATTTTATCCCATAAAATTGTTCCTAGAAACTCCTAACTCCAACTTTTTTTTTTCCGTTTTAAAACATACTTAGGTAATTTAAATGTTTTGACCTAACAAAATATTACATGAAGTGTTACGCTACTGTGTTTTTTATATACCACTTGGTTCCTAACCTAACTGTTTGACACTTTAAGAATTGAGATTTTCAATATAATAACAATTATTTTTGCCCTTAAGATTTTCAATATAATAACAATTATTTTTGCCCTTAAATCAAATTTAAAAGTGTCTTGTTAATTTCTTTACTTACCAAAATACAAAAGCACATACCGCTGGAACGAAATTCCTTTATTCTTTGTACTTTTAACAAGGGCACGACTGCACGCCACACAACTGACAATTTTTTGTATTTAGGATAATGTAACCGACCAAAAATGTGTTTGTTACGTTTTATAACACACAACACAACTTATTAACCAACATTTATATAAATTCAGAGTGTGTATTATTTGACAACACGTCAACAAAACAAAACGTAAACATAAGAAAAATAAGGTCCCAAAAATGACGTAGTTCCGTCAAAGCCTGCTAATTTAAAATAATGCATTCGGCTCTTTCCTGTTGTCTATTTCTTCAAAGGCTAATGATACTGATTTAGGGAAATTTACCAAGGCAGACAGTAATGCTCTTATTATTATTATTATTATTACAACCAATATGACGGAAGATAGTTTGCAGAAAGTTATGCGTTTTTCAAATGCTAGAGATGTTTGGTTAGAGCTTCATAGATTTTATGATGGAATAATAGAAGATAAAACTTATGATTTAGGTATAGGATTTTTTAATTATGGAAGACATAGTGATGATGATATTGTAAGTCATACCTCAAAACTGAAGAATTTTTGGAATGAATTACAGAATGGAGTTTCTAAAGAAAAAATCCAAAAAGGTATACTGTCAGTCTGATTTACCTTAGCTTTTGCTGATTTTGTAAAATACTAGGTATATTATCTGAAGATTATTTTTCATTCAAGTCCAGTTGGATGTTGATGTCCAAATCCGGTAGAACCATATTAAAAAAAACTTTCCTTACTAAAGGTGAGACCAAGCAAGAAGTTTTATTTGCATAAAAATGTAGTGTTAAGCAAAAGGAAAAATATAAAAATTCTATTATTTATCATTATTGCAAGAAACCAGACCATTTTATTAAGAATTGTTTTAAATGGAAACCAGATGGAATGCCAAAACTAGGACAGAAGAAAGAATATTTTAGAAAATCTTGAATGGAACAAAATAGTAATGCAAATGTCACCTTAATGGCAGAAACAAATATCGTGTTTGAATCAAATTGTGATCAAGATAATTGATATGTAAACAATGGAGCAACAAACCACATTACCAATCATAACAATATTTTTGTGAAATATAAACCATTTCCAGTACAAAGCTGTGTAAGCTGTCACCAATGGAAACAAAAGAATAGTTGATATATCTGATGTATGGTATGTCCTTAGACTAAAGAAGAATGTTTTCAGTTCTCGCAAGATAAACACCCTAGAAGTGAATTTATTTGAAATTCTGAACATTGCTTGCTAAAACTTGATGGGGAAGTTCTACTTCAAGGAAAAAGAAATAGGTTTAGTGGTTTATACAAGCTTGCTTTACAAAATGTTAAATCTTCCTCTAGCATTGACATAAATTCAGTTGATATAGTCATAAGCAGTTGTGCGGGTCATACGATTTATCAACGACAAACTTTTTGAGTTTGTTTTTCTTTTATTACGTGTAATCGTATAATCCGCATAAAATCCGGAAGATGAATTAGATAGACCTATGATATTTTCATATGAAAAAAAGAGGATAAACATATAAATACCAGCAGTTGCAAAAATCTTTGAGCGATGTCACTTCAATGTCAGATTGACAAGTCAGTGACAAAATGAGTAATAGAAAACAATTTTCGGGTTTTTTGCATCCACAAGCGAAAAAAATGGTATTAAATCTAATAAAATATTACGAAACTGAAAATTCACTGGCTAATATCCACGAGACAGAAGCAAAAGCTCTGCGATTCGGTATAGTGTCTGTGCAGAAAATTGTGCTTGAAAGAAAGCATAATTTACTACCGAAGAAGATTAAGAAATGTACACGATAAAAGCCAAAGACAGAAGACTTAAGTGACAATGTAAAAATGGATGTTCGTAATGCGATTTACGATTTATACACATCAAAAACTAATATAACCCTTCAAGTTTTAAAAGAAGCTTTAAAAAATCGAGTCATATTGGAAATTGGACTAAAATTGTTGTCAAAATTAATAAAAATGTTGGGTTTTCGATATAAAAAGGACTGTAATAGAAGATTTTTATGCGAGTTGCCACATATAGCAAGTCAGCGTATCTAGTTTTTAAAGAAATACACGGAAAATGTTAATTCAAAATTTAGAAAAATGGTATTTTTAGACGAAGCTTGGATATTTTCTAATGGAAGTGGTTCGAAATCTGTAAAAAGTGTCAAGAGAAAAAAGGGATGTGGGACGGGTAAACGGTTCATCATTTTGCATGCAGGTTCTTCAACAGGATTTCTCCAAGGTGCAGGTTTACTGTTTTCTTCAACATCCAAAAGTATGGACTACCATGATAATATGAACTGTGAACTGTTTGAAAAGTGGTTAAAAAAACAACTGATTCCAAATTTAGATGCTCCATCTTTAATCATTCTGGACAATGCATCTTATCATTCAAGAATCTTAAATAAACCTACTTCATCCTGGAAGAAAAGTGATATTTATGACTGGCTAATAAAAGAAAAACAAAATCCTTTACCCAATATGCTGACACTAGAACTTATTTTAATGGCAATATCTATTAAAAAACCAACAATATATGCCGAAATATTACGGGAAAATGGACATGAGGTTTTACGACTGCGGCCATACCATTGGCAGTTTAACGCAATAGAATTAATATGGGCTGGGGCAAAATCATATTACGAAAAACACGTGAATGGTCCTACATCAGATGAAGTGCAAATTGTTTGGCAAAATTCATTAAATTATATTACGCCGGAGTACTGGAAGAAATCTGTGGAACATACGATGAAATTAATATGGGATTGGTGGAATCGAGAACGAGTTCTAGATGTCGAAATAGCACCAATGATCATTGCGCCATTTAAGGACGACTCGGAAGATGAGGACTTTTTAAGTGATGATGATATTTTTTAGTCTATAATATTAAAAAGTTTCTGAAGGATTATATTAGTCTTTAACGTGTATAAATCATAAATTGCATTGTGAATATCCATTTTTGCATTGTAACCTAAGTCTATTGCCTTTGGAATTTTTTGTGTACATTTGTTAATCTTCATCGGATGTAAATTATGTTTTTTTTTATGCACAAGTTTCTGTACATTCCTTATACCGATTCTCAGAGCTTTTGCCACTGGCTCCTGGATATTAGCCAGTGAATTTTAATTTAAAAATTTTTTTATTAGATTTGACACCATTTTTTTGCTTACTTTTTTAGTACATTTGTAATTTTTTAAAGCATGTTTAAAATAAGTACATTTTTATTTATATATATATATATATATATATATATATATATATATATATATATATATATATATAGGCTGTATTTTTCGCATGAATGGCCCTTAATTTTAGACTGAAATTTGAAGAAAACGGATAAGTAGTTTTTTAGCTATGCCGCGAACAGACAGACTGAAGGACAGACATACCAACAGACAGACGGAATTGAGAAAATGTTTTCCGGCATCTAGAGACCCTTAAAAGTAAAGATCTGAAAAAATCTCATGAGGGAAGTAATAACTAATTATCTTGTGTTTTTAACAAAAGTGTATAATATTTTTACAAAATAAATTTTTTTTGTAATCACAATACAAAAAAAAACAAGTTTTCTTTGCACAGGGGTGGCCCGCATAAGTAATTAAATAAATGACACTGTATAAGTGGTTAGATTTTTAGGTCAAACGGGGCTCATAATTTTTGGTGATTGATAAAAAAATCTCACTTTCATTAAGTGGCTGTATAAACAGAACATTCTGATTGTTCCACGGATTCCACTTTGTGTATTTTTGTTTTTGTCAACAAAAAATGTTAACCAAATACATATTTAGCGAATTTTCTTATTTAGCCATTCGGCATTTAATATATAAAATAATATTAAGTGGCTATCTTAATAATATTGCGTAATATAATAAAAAAAAACTATTTTCTTTCTCCCTGTATATTTGTAAATAGCCCATCGGGATTTAATAGCTCGATAAAAGAATCACACAACATTTTGGTATTCACTTTGTTTTCTGATTTGATTCATAATGTTGGTGACCCGCACGATAAGACCGCATTCGACTATAATAGTAATTTATTGCAACTATATCATTAAACGAAACGTCACCTGTAAAATATTATAAACGGGAATATCTGTATAACTTGATAGCGAAATATGTGAAGGATGTGTTTATGGAAAAGCCCACAGATCTAAATTTGGTAAAAGGAAACAAGCATCAGGACTAGGTGATATCGTTCATGCCGATGTTTGTGGACTATTTGATTCTGGTAATCAATATTTTTTTGTTTTATGTAAAGATCATTACAGTCGGTATACATATGTATATTTTATGAAAGAAAAATCAGAGGTCCCTAAAAAACTTAAGTTCTTGTTGGCTGAAGTAAAAACCACGTAATTAAAGAATTTCTGAGTGATAATGGGAGCGAGTTTGACAGTTCCTTAATGCAAGAAATCCCTCAATCACATGGAATAAACCAAAGGTTTACAATGCCACACACTCCGGAAGAGAATGGTTGTGCAGAAAGAGACAACAGAACTATATTAGAAGCAGCTCGTGCTATTACGCATGCAAATTCAGATATACCACAGAGTTTATTGGCGGAAATGATTAACACTGCTACCTACATACTGAACAGGTCAGGGGTATCCAGTATAGAAGATAAATCTCCTTGAAGTCTGAATGCTCATATTTCTAAACATAGAAGATAAAAGGCTAAAAAAGGAATTTTAATAGGATATGCTCCTGAAAATGGCTATAGAATTTAGAATAAGGAAATTAATTAGATCACATGACGTTATTTTTGAAGAAAAAACATTTAACAGACCTGAAATATGTGTTCCTTTGCCAGAAAAAGAATCACATGACTGGGAGACCGAATTTATACCCAACATCGACACCTAGTCATATTACGATTACAACCCGATATGTAATGAAGAGAAAGAAGATAATGAAAGTTTACACTAAATAATGACAATATTGAAGAAAGAAGAGAGTTAAGAAATCGTTTAGAAAGAAAAATTTGGACTAAATATGATATTATGTGATGATGGTAGCTGCTCATAGCTAAGTAAGCCTGTTTCAACGCCTATTGTAAAGAAAACTTATGAACCAGGGAAGGTAGAAGTTTCACTTGAACCTACTATTCCATATAGGCAAGCAGTTGCTGCATTGATGTATCTTATTAACAGAAACAAGAACCGATATAACATATGCTCTTAATGTAGTTTCCAGAACACTAGAAAATCCTAGTCAGAACTCAAACTCAAACTAAGCTTTATTGTGCAAAGAATACAAAACTCTCATTCACAAAGTAATAGACCACAATACCAACTAGTTAACTAAAAGAAAATAATTATTACTCGATCTTAATGATCAGGATATCATAGGATATTATCAGGATAGGTATTTATTTATTTTTTTTTAAATTTGCAAAGAAAAATAAGTATAGAATTAAGCTATAATTAGCATTTCACTTTAAAAAAAATAATAATAAATATAACATGACAAATAAAGCAATTGACAACAAACAAAAAGCAAAAATAACCTACACTGAAAAAAGTTATACAAACAGTCAACCAAAATAAGAACTTATAAAGTTTTACAAATCAACAATTTCAATTAAGTCATAACATAAAAGTCTATAAATAAAAAATCAATAAAATATTCGCAACAACAGATAAAACGATAGAGGTTTCAACTAAAAATACTAATTACTTTTTTTTTTACTATAATAAAATATGGAAGATTTCCTTATTCAAATTCAAATTCAAATTTCTCTATTTGCTCAAATACATACAAAAGATGTTTAGCATTGTCAACAGTGGTGTTAAGATTAAAATATAAAAAAATAATAATAGATTTAAAAGTTAATACATACAGAGATTAAAAAAGTTAATATATACATAGATTAAAAATTACAGGTATTAGGTAAAACACACTAAAACAAAAATATACATACACTAAAACTATATAAAGCTAGTAATCTTTAGAATAAAATTATAGATGCTAAGACAATACAGTTACTAATAAATAAAAACTAAGTGAAGTATATTATCACATACAAAGGAAAGACAAAAACTCTACAATAGTGTATGGACAGATCTCCAAAATTAATTGTTTTATTTTTGTTTTGAATTTATTGATGGGTAGAGCTCTTAGGTCCCCAGGTATGGAATTATACAGTTTAATAGCAATATTAACATAGCTTTTGTGTGTTAGTGTAAGTCGATGTTGAGGTAGTAATAAATCTTCACCATACCGAGTATTGTATCCATGCCTACTATTAACTGCTGCATAATCTGTTTCATGTGACCTAACAAAAGTTAGGCACTGATAAATGTACAGACCTGGCATGGTGAGCAATCCGTACTCTTTAAAGAGTGGTCGACAACTCTCTGTTGAGGATTTTTTTCCGAGAATCCTCAGTGAAGATTTCTGCATCTTAAACACCCTCAGCCATTCAGTTGAGTTTCCCCAGAGGAGAAGCCCATAACATATTTTGGTCTGAAAAAGACCCATATATGCAGTTCTGGTCACCTCTAATGGAGCCATCTCAGCAATTCTACGGAGCAAGAATAATGTGGACGATAGTTTGCCTGTTAGTTGATCAATATGGCTTTTCCAGGTCAATCTATTATCCAATTGCACACCGAGAAAACGAACACTGTTATTCTCTAGTTCTTTTAGAGAAAAGGTAACTTTTTCAGTTTTATCTAAATTGAGGCAAAGATTGTTGTCTGCAAACCAGGAATGTAATTTTTGCAACGTATCATTGGTTCTTATTTGAAGCAGGGCTGGATCAACATGATGGTCAAGTAGGGTGGTATCATCTGCATATTGGATGGTTTTAAGTTCGGAGAAGTGGGCTGGAAGTTCATTAACATACAAGATGAAGAATAGAGGGCCTTAGCTTAGTGCAGAGGATGGAATGGGAAGCGATATAGTACAAGTTCCACTCAATGAATATCCTGATGTCGAGTGCAGACAAATGTTTTGTTTCCTATGCATTAGACACACTGATACTAATTCTAAAATAAATATACTTGGAAGAGATTTAAAATTGAAATGTGATGTTCAAATTTTAATTGCTCACCTATATAGAGTCCTAAGAACTTATTTACTACTGGATTATTGATTTTTTTATTTTCCAATGATACGCTACGTCAACATTTAAAAGTAATAATATTAGTCTTAGACACGTTAACACTTAAAGTATTCGCCTCACACCACCTTTTAATACTAGCTACATCCCTATTAACATCCTGCTCCAAAATGGTAGGATCCCTATTGTGCCAAAATATTGTAGTATCATCTGCAAATATGGTGAATTAACCCACAATATTCAGCTTTGGAAGGTCATTCACATATACAAGAAACAACAGGGGTCCAAGAACTGAGCCTTGAGGTACTCCCGCAGTAATAGTCCTACGAGCTGATTGCTCAATCTTGAAGACCGCTAATTGGCAGCGATCCGATAAATAGGACTTCAACCACTCCAAAGCAATACCTCTGAAGCCATAAACTTCAAATTTACGGAACAGTACCCCATGATACACACAATCGAAAGCCTTGGATAGATCACACAATACCGCTGCCGCTCCCTCTCCATCGTTAAGCCTCAGGTAGACCTGGTCAAGTAACAAAAAAACAGCATCATTGGTGTCGCTGCCACTCGTGGAACCCAAATTATACATTGTTGAGCAACTTATGTTTATCCAAAAAAATGCCATTATTCGCCCTTTAACCAGCCTTTCAATTATCTTGAAAGAAGAGATTGGTCAAAAATAAGAGGGTTGTTCAGCATCCCCACCCTTAAACAAAGGTATTACAGTGGCAACCTTTAGGCAATCTGGAAATCTGCAATCTAAAAAGGAGCGATTAATGGCTTCCCATAACACTTCCAAAATTTGGTAAGGTAACCCTAAAAATATTTTCAAGGAAATATTATCCCAACCCAAAGAATTTTTACTTTTGATACTTGCAAAAATATTTTTTAATTCAAAAATATCCATTGGATATAGGTAAAAGATGTCATTGTCAACAGTATCCTTCAAATAATCCAAAGCATCCGATCTAATTGTCTTATTCTTAATTAAAGTATGATAAAATATAAAGAATGATTGGATCCGTGTCAAAAGAATAATTAGATGCCTTAAAGGTACCACAGATATAGGGATAACCTATAAATTCAATTTTGAAAAGGGGGTTCTGCAAGCATACAGTGACGAAGGAGGAGACGGTTCCACAGAACGATCTACAACTGGAGTTGTTGCTGGTGGTGCAATAACGTGGCTTAGTCAAAGACAAACCTCTGCAGCAATCTCAACAACCGAAGCAGAGCTAGTGGCCAGTGAAGCCGCTAGAGAAGCTATATTTGTTTAAATAGACTCTATGAGGAAATTTTGAAGCTTAGAACAACACCCAGAGTTACGGTCGATAACGAAGCCGCAATTAAATTGGCCCAAAATTCAGAGTTTCAATGATGTACTAAACATATTAGGCTTAGACATTTCTTTGTTAGAGAAATGGTATTGGGAAATATACTGTACTTTGCTAAGATAGATTAAGACCGACAAATTGCGGACATGTTAATCAAGCTGTTGTTTAGGACAAGACTACAATCTTTAACAGAAGATTTGGGTTTAAACAAATTGTTTAATGAGAAAAGTTATATTAAGCAAAACAGATTAGTGACAGTGAGAAAATTAACATTTTACTACTGAATTTCTTTCTTTAATGCAGTCATTTAACATGTATCCAACTATTTTAGAATATACTAGTGTGCAGAACCACTCGAAGTTACCTTGATAATATTTTTACAAACTGTTCCTTTGCAGAGGTACTAGGCATGTATCGGATCATGCAGGACAAAAATTAACTTTTGGTGTGAGGGTAAGTAAAAAAAGTACTGAAATAAAAAGACGGATATTTAGCTCCCGCAATAAAGAAAATTTTAAGGCTAATCTGTCTGTGGAGGGCTGGGAAGCACTTTTTCAACAATCAGAGTCTCTTGTAGAATCTCAGTGGGAGTGTTTTATGAATACTCTTCTGGATGTCTTTAATTATTGTTTTCCCATTAGGCAAATAAAGCCAAAACCTAGGTTTGTCGTGTGCGATCAGGGTCCAGAGATAGTTGCTTGCAAAAATCAAATGGACATCCTGTTAGTTCTGGACAGAGCTGGTGAGGGCTTTTCTGAAAGGAACAAAAAGAAGAAGCGTGAATAAATTCACTACTTGCAAATGCTAGGACATCACAATATCGAGATCGTATGTATAATGCTGACAATAAATTGAAATGTATTTGGCAATTAGTAAGAGAAGTAAAGGGAGGAACTGCTAAGGGCAGTGACTGTCAGATTCTTGAAGATACGAATAGTATATGTCAAAATTTTAACAACTTAGTCACTCATGCAGCTCCAAACCTTTTGAAGAATCTACCCCAAAAAGCATTTACCTGTCACATTGCTGTTAATCGGAACTCATTTTTTCTCAGTTTCATATTGCTGCCTGACATCTTCGGTTTCATTTCCAAACAAAGAAATAAAATGAGCTCAGGACATGATGAATTATCTTCTAATATTGTGAAGAAATGTGCAGAGGAGCTTACCGGTCCGTTGTGCCACATTACTAATAATTCTTTTAAATATGGTACTTTCCCTAAAAATCTGAAATTAGCCCTTGTGAAATCTTTATATAAGAAGAGCGATCCAACTCTTCTTGAAAGTTATCAGCCAATAAGCCTCATTCCCACTTTCTCCAAAATCTTCGAAATGGCAATGTGTAGTAGATTATTAAAATTCTTGTATAAGGAAAAACTCTTAAGTGACACTCAGCACGGCTATCTCAAAGGAAAATCCGTGGAGACTGCAGTCTATGATTTTATCGGGAAGATCTTGGGAGGCTTGGAGGATATGAAATTACCTATGGGTATATTTTTAGACCCTTCAAAGGCTTTTGACGTCATCATAGACTGAGTGTAACTGAGAGGGGTCCTGTATATGCCTGTGTAAGTATCTTTAACAAACTTGAGACTTGAGACATACTTTAAAATTTTTAAACAACTTATTCTGGCACTGATTTTGAGTGTGGAACCATATTCTGTAAATTAATTTTTAACTTCCAATGTGTAGGTTTTTATTGTGTATATTTGTTTTATTGGTGTAAGTTATTGTAATGTGTAATATTTTTAAATGCAGTGTTTAAACATGTTTTCTTTTTTAATTAATTAATGTAAGGACGTAGCAGATGCACGCATCGGAAAAGTGGCCCTTCAGAAATGTACACTACAGAATGCTAAACATTCCAAATGGTACGCATTCGCAAATAACGTCAAATAAATAAATAATGAAGTCAGTAACTCTAAGAAAAAATATGTCAGATCAGCAAACAAAAATTACCAATGGGAAAGATTTTCAATTGAAATAAAATAATACATGAATAATGATAAAACTACACAACTACATAAACAAAAACTAACATCAATATGGGTCAAAAAAAATTACAAAACCAATCCGGTTAACTTCCTTTTCAGCTGCAAAGTGGTTAGTCTGAAAATATCACATTCTGAGAAGTGACGATTGTAATTGTGAACCAGTCGGTCAACAAATGCGCTAAACCTGTGATTGTCTTGTTCTTCTAATAGGCACTAAAAACGGGACTAATCCAAGTAGCACTTCACAGTCAATACCCCCATTCACCAATTTATGTAAAAAGACCAGAAGTGCCTTCTTTCTTCTAAATTCAAGAGTTTGAAGGCCGCAAAGAAGAGCTCTAGTATTAGATGACAGACCTTGATATGGGAAATGCAATTTATATAAGAGGTATTTTGAAAACCTATTTTGCACCTTTTCAATTCTGTCGATGTGACACTGGTATGATGGACTCCATATTGTACAACAATATTCTAGATGCTACGAACCAATGAGTTATAGAGACATCCAATTGCTTTGTTATCAGTTTCCTGTTTCGTAGACAGAAGTCTAAAACCCTTAAGTACAATGTTATCAATATGTACATTAAAAGTAAGATTTTCATCAAAACTAACACCTAGGTCGGTGAAAGAGCTAACAACTTCAAGGTTTACATTATCTATGAAGTAGGTGGAGGGTATGGTATTAATAAATTTGTGAAAACGGAGCACTTTACATTTCAAGATGTTAAGAGAGAAATAATTAGTTCTGCACCATTTAACGAGCCTTTTCATATCAGACTGCAGAGGACTGGAGTCTGAGGAGACTGGTGAGAAGAATTTTAAGTCGTCTGCAGATAAAAGACATTCGGAAAATTCGAAACAGGATATTATATAATTTATAAAGAGCAGAAAGAGAACTGGACCCACATGCGAACCCTGCGGGACACCCGATGTCACAAGAATCTCCCTGGAGACTGAACCGCATATGTTGACTTGCTGGCGACTATTAATTAAATACGAGTTGATCCATTCAAGATATTTTCCACAAAAACCAATTTGCTGTAATTTCCATAACAGAAGCTGATGGCAAACACTGTCAAAAGCCTTAGATGTCAGTGTAAATAACATCGATCTGCTTGCCAGCCTCAACCGATGTCACTAAGTAATTTTGAAATATTGCAAGATTGGTAGTTGTTGAACGACCACGATAAAAACCATGTCGCATACTCGTAATATAGTGTTTTAAAGACTCAAATATATGATCGGTGATAATTGCCTTAAAGAGCTTTGGTATATGTGAAAGTAAAGAAATACCTCTGTAGTTCTTCACATCACTTTTATCACCAGATTTGAAAATAGGCACAAGGGTAGAAAACTTCCAAAATTCAGGAAAGGAACCCAGATTAACGGGTCTCTGAAAAATTATACATAGAGGCTGAGACAATGACTCACAGCATTGTTGCAATAGAATAGTAGGAATTCCATCAGGGCCAGCCTTCTTGGAAGGATCAAGCTCCTTTAATTTATTAAAGATTTTTCCCTCTGTAAAACAATATGTTGATAGTATCTTTCCTGAATAACTTATTGGATCAATTTTACTAAAGTCTAAATTATGGTGGTAAGTATAGCAAGACTGAAAGTGAGTAGCAAAAGCATTTGCAACGTTATTTGATCCAGTGATTTCTTGCCCTTCAAAATTCATAACACTGGGCAGATTGGAGTCCCTTCTTAAGTTTCGTACAAATGACCAAAAGTATTTAATGTTTTCCAGGATAAGTAGCTCAGTCTGTGTGACATATGTAAGATAACACATATCAATTCGAAGTTTAAACTCAGGTCTTATGTCAGAATAGGCCAAATAGTCAACAAGTTTGTCGGTCCTTTTATATCTTTTGTATAAGCAATTGCTTATACAAAAGCAAAAGCAGCTTATTGGGCAAAAGAATTCTTTTGCCCAATAAGCTTTTTTAAGGGAAGGTCAAACCATTTGGGATATTTACAGTCAGCCACGATCTTCTTGGGGATACAATTATTGATACCCTGAAATAAAACCTCATAGAACTGTTCAACCATTCTGTTAATATCAGGCTCAGTCAATAAGAATGACCAGTCGGACTGCTTATAAAAAATATCTAAATTGACGAAATTTGCTTTATGAAACTGGTAAACACTTGATTTTGATTTTTTATCGGCGAAACATATTTAATTTTATACTTCACTTCAATTGCTGGATGGTAGGGGTCAATCTGTACAAGTGGAAAATTTGAAGATCAAACGAAAACACTAACGAAGTCATCAGCAAATAGCAGATCCAAAATTCTGCCCATGTGATTGCAAAGAGAATTCATTTGTTGCAATTCAAGAAAACTCATTGTCACAAAAAGAGTTTCAGAAGGTAGGGACGGTAAACATTTTGGAACCAGTGAATTGAAAAAATTCTAATATGGCGCCGACGAGAGAACGTCTTGAAGACGACGCGAAGCAAAAAGTACATTTTAAATGCTCCAAAACAAAATATTCTAGTGCCATTGTGTGTGTAAATTGCGGAAATGTCTATCATAAATCCTGTGCGACACGCGATTGGTGTGAAAAGATCGAAATCATCGATAAAACAAGACTAAAATGCTGTGAAAACAACGTTGAGGTTAAGGACAGTGATCATAAAGATATAGAAATTTTCTATCTAAAAAGACTTTTGGGTGAGCTAGAAATAAAAAACAACTTGCTAAAAGAAAATTGTGATCTCTGGAGAGAAAAATATGATCTTTTAAAATCAAAAGATTCAAAAGTAAATGAAAACATGACATTACGTAACAAATTTTCCTGCTCAAAAACATCAAGTGGAGAGGTGGCTAAAATTTCGCGCATGGCAAAGGACGTCCCAAAAGAATCGACACCGAATGTAGCAACAAGCCAGGAAGTCTGCTGTGAAGTTGGCAATTTACAAAAAAACACTCTTACCAACGTCGAAATCCAAAGTTCTAAAAACCTTGTGGAAAAGGAAAAATTGTACTCCAATAGTACAATTACTGCATCTGACAATATTGACAGTAATGATACATCAGCACTTTCATTTTCTGCAAAGTCATCGAAATCGGAGCTATTGCCGCAAAATGCAGAAAATGTAAATTCTGCAAATAGCAATTTGAATCTAGTCCAAGAAAAGAATGTGGAACCCACAGAAGATCAGGGATGGACAACTGTCCAGTCAAAAAGGCAGAAATCTGCGGGAAGAAATACATATGTACAAAGAACTAGTCGACCTGAACCAATAAAGGGAAAAAATGAGTCGGAAGACGCACTACTAGTAGCAAGAAAGCATGCTTGGATTTTTATATCTGGAATGGACCCGCTAATGCAAGCAGAGAATGTGCTAAATTTCGTCAAAAAGCACAACCTGGGTGATGGCTGTTCCTGTGAGAAGATATGGACAAAAAAGGACAAATACCAATGTTCCTTTAAACTAACTGTACCCATGGAGAAGCAGAAGACCATTATGTCGGCAGACCTCTGGCCTACAGGTACCATAATTAACCATTTTCGCAACCTGCAACGCCTGCAGTCCCTCAAAACATGAAGGATGCAGTTTTTCTAAAGTTGTACCATTTCAACATGCAGTCACTCAGAAATAAGATACCAGAACTGGAAACATATCTTTTGGACAAATCTCCCGACACGCTTTGTATAAGCGAACACTGGTTACGAGATGATGAGATAAATACAGTGAAGATTAATGACCTTCCCTTTGTTGGCGGCTTTTCCCGTAAACTGAGTGGAGGCGGTGGAGTAGCAACTTTTGGTAACAACTTCAATTATTTGCCTTTAACAGAGGTTAGTAAACTAAGCATTGAGAAATGCTCTGAATTTTGTGGGGTTTTTCTCAAGGATTTTCATCTTAATCTAGTAACAATTTATAGACCCCCCTCGGGTTGTTTTGACACATTTTTAGAGCGCCTTGAAGCATGTCTTGAACTTTTAAATATAAGAGATAAAATAATAATAGTAGGTGATTTTAATGTACATTTTGGAACAAACGATAAGAGGAGTGCTGACATGTGTAGTTTGCTTCTGTCATATGGACTTAATCCGACAATTTTAGATCCAACAAGGGGGTCGAATTGTCTTGACAATATTTTTACTAATATTTTTTCTGGGGACTATAAGATAAGTCTGCTTCGGAATAGTTTTTCAGATCATCTGGGTCATTCAACAATGTACAGTTGAGGTGTTCCGTACCAGATGACACGACAAAATTAAACAAGTTGATAAGACCATTTACTGAAAAAGGTAGACTTATGTTTTATAATTTGATAGAGTCAGTTGATTGGGGTTTTATTAATGACATAGATGTTAACATAAATACAAAATTTTTGCTGTTTACTGAAATTTTACAGGATAGTTTAAAATCTTCTTTTCCAGAAAGGGAACTAATACTAAAGCCTAAACAAAGGGGAACCACTTTTATCTTTACCAATGAGTTAAGGGAAATGAGGGAAAATCTTCAATTTCTTAATGACTTGTGCAAAACTTTTAATACTGAAGGTCTAAAACAAGAAAGAAATTCTTATCGCTTAATGTATAAACGTGCCATTACTGATTGTAAGTTAATTTCCAACAACACCAGAATAAAAAACTCCAGTAATCCCACGAAATGCATGTGGGAAATAATTAATGAACATCGGGGAAGCTCCAATGGGCTGTCGGGTGTATCTAGTATCACGGCAGATGAATTTAACACTTTTTTTGTTAACATACCTAATGAAATACACAAGAACATTGTTGTCCCAGTGGATGTAGATCCGCTCAGACACATAAATAGTCAAAATTTTAATATCAACCAAAGTTTTTGTTTTTCGGAAGTCACTTTCATTGAGGTTAGAGATATAATTAATAAACTAAATAATAAAACAAGTCGTGATTGCTTTGATCTAAATGTCCACCTACTAAAACTAATAAATAATTTGATCTATATTCCGCTTACAAAACTAATAAACTTGTGTATCTGTAAGGACGGTTTTCCGGACTGCCTCAAACATGCTGTTGTGGCACCAATACACAAAAAGGGTAGCACTGGGGATGCCTCAAACTATAGACCAATCTCACTATTGCCAATACTTTCAAAAGTGTTTGAGAAATGCTTAGCTTCTCAAATCGCAACCTACTTTGAAACTAAACACATTTTTTCAGAATCCCAATTTGGCTTTAGGAGGGAGCGGAATACTGGTTTGGGTATCCTGGACTTAGTTTCTTACATAGAGGACTCTTTTGAACATCTTGAGTATGTTTCTACTGTATTTTGTGACCTGAGTAAAGCATTTGATTGTGTCCCCCATGATGTCTTGCTGCGGAAGCTGGGAGCATATAATTTGTGCAGTAGTAGTATCAACCTGCTCGCCTCATATCTGACTAACCGGACTCAACATGTGAGACTTGCTGATGGTGATTCGGATGTCCTACCAGTAACAGTTGGAGTGCCTCAGGGATCGGTGCTCGGTCCTCTACTTTTTCTTATTTACATCAATGATCTGCCCCTTGCTCACCCTGAGGTGCATTGGACACTCTTTGCCGATGATACGACAATAGCTTTCAAACACCAAGATAAACAACTGTCTCAAATGAGGACCCTTGAGGCACAAGGAGCAGCTGAGACATGGTTTTCTTCTAATATGCTATTCCTGAACGTAGCAAAAACCAACAATATGACATTTTCCATGAGACAACTTTCTGGTGAGGAAATTGAGTGTGATGTGAGGTTTCTGGGTGTTAACTTGGACCCTAGGCTGCGATGGCACAACCACATAAATTCCATCTGTAATAAATTAAATTCAAACATTTTTGTCCTGAGAAATCTTGCTCACTGTGTAACCAGGGATGTGTTGCTGCAGGCATACTATGCCCTCGTGCAGTCGCACATGTCTTATGGAATCATCGTTTGGGGTCATGCTTCGGATGTCTTGAGAGTCTTTGGTCTCCAGAGGAAAGCTATCAGGGTAGTTAGTGGTTTGTCATATAGGGATGATTGCAGGGACACATTTGTGATGTTAAACATATTAACCCTACCTTCCCTGTACATGTTGGAAACATTATTGTATGTTAAAAAAAACCTAACAGGATATAGAAGACATGTTGATGTCCATGAATATGATACAAGAGGTAAAGGTGACCTAGTCACAGGTTACTGTCGTCTGAAAAGGTGTCAAAATGGCTCAAACTATTTTGGTATAAAACTTTTCAATAAACTTCCAACTTCCTTGAGGGAGGCACCACTTAAAGTTTTTAAGAGCTCCATAAAGAAGTTGTTGCTCCAGGGGGCATTCTATTCAGTGGACGAATTTTTAGATTCTGCGTGTATTTTATAGTGTGATTTTATAAGATGTCAATGTTTGTGTTGTATTTTATTTTAGTTTAACTTAATTTTAGCAATATATGTATGTATCTTTCATGTTGATTTTATATGGATCTGTATGTATACTTATATTTAAAAAAAAAAAAAAAAAAATATTTAGTATTTTCTACTGTTTGACGTGTGTAAACTTTTTTTTGTACTGACACGAATAAAGAAATTTGAATTTGAATTGTCTTCATAGATCCATTCCATCGAAGGAAGGTTAAAATCCCCAAGAATAAAAAATGTATGGCTATTGAATCTATTTCTCAGCGACTCACAGGTATTGCAGAAAGACTGATAACATTCCTGGTTAGAATTAGGTGGAAAATATACACATCCTAGCACCAAACTTGCATTGCCTGCCTTAATCAGAACCCAAACAGCGTCGAACTCGATATGAGCAGGAGTAACAATCATAGAAGCCTGAAAAAAAGAAGAAACGGCAATCAATACGCCACCGCCGCGTTTACACCCTAGTTCCTTATAACTTCTGCTCGAAAAACTATATATTCATTTTTAAATATTTCATTGTTAGAAATATCCCCATTAAGTCATGTCTCGGTGAGAAATATTACGTCATAGTCGCAAGACATGACGCTAAGAGAAATTTCATTAATTTAGGTGCGTAGACCCCTGACATTTTGGTAAAACATGACAAGATCACCATCCGCTGAAGATGTGTCATTAGCACCAGTTACCATTTCCAGTACCGAATGTGCAAATTTCCTAAATATAGTTTACGTAATAGGTTAAGGTTTTAACTTTCTATATGTGACGATACATCATTCAATTGTGTAGGCTTGACATTACTTATGTATACATAAATTTTTGATTAAAGATGTTTTGACTCTGACTTTGAAACAAGTATATACCAACAAGAAACTGTTCGCATGGTGCATCTCGTCTTAAACCAGTACAGTAATCCCGAAATAAGGGTGGAAACGCATTGGATGAGAACAGAAAACAACAAATCATTGAAAACAGGGTAATTAAGACCGATCATTGAATGTATAATTCTATGTGGATGCCAAAATATTGCTTTTAGGGGGTATCGTGACAATGGATATTTTTTCCAAGAGCAACAATCTAGTGATGATAATGCTTCTTAGTCTAGAGAAGCAAATATCGTTGATGCATCGCCTGTCAACCATGGCAATTTTAGAATATCATCGGAACGGGGATGAGGTCTTACGGATACAGATACAGATAGTTTATTGATGTCAATGTCATTACAACATACGTAAATCATAAAAATGTAAATGAATAAATCCAGTAATAACCAATAATTCTATAAAAGCAATAACAATATAATAATATATGACTAAATCACACATATTTAAAATTATATCAATATAATCATAATCTGTTACTAATCAACAATATTAAAATCATTCACAATAATTAAAACAATAAAAATAAAAACATTTATAAATAAAAAACATAATAACACTCTAACATGTCACCATCTAGAAATTCACCAAATAAGTAAAATGCCTTTGCCAGTAAAAAGTTTTTTACTCTAGTTTTAAATTGCTTCAGCGGGAGATCCCTGACAGTCTATTAGGGAAGGCTATTAAAATATTTTGTGGCCAAGAAATTTGGTCCATTTTGACATTTTTGAAGTTGGAAAAACGGATTACTGATATCACCCTTATTTCGAGTATCATGAGTGGAAGTCACCATTCATTGTGAACTTTTGGATGTTGTTTTTAGCATAGAGAAGGTTTTCAAAAATAAAAATGCATGGAAAAGTTAGAATGTTCTGCTCAATAAATTTAGATTTACAATCATCTCAGACCCGAAATAGTTCTGATTGCCGTCTCTGCAGGGCAAAAATTCTTCCCGCTTCCGCAGCACTTCCCCACACTATTATTCCATAACAGAGCAAAGAATGGCAGAGAGCAAAGTAAGTAGTCCTCAAACCATCCCCAGAGACAAACCCAACCAAATTCTTTAGAAGGAATATATTCTTACTCAACGTTTTAGCGAGCTCATCAATGTGCAAGTCCCATTTTAACTGTGGATCTAACATAAAGCCCAAAAATCACACCGACTCATGCGTCTTCATTTCACTCTTTAATAGTCTCAGGGAAAATACCATGCGCCCCTTTTGGCAAGAACAAGGTGATTGTCACCAAACCAAGCTTTAGCACTTGACTGTGCCTCACCCCTTCCTCCAGCAATCCCCTCACTATTTTTAGAGCCAAGACTTATGGTGGTATCATGAGCAAACAGATTAAAATCAGCAGTGTTGTTGCTGAGGTAGATCATTCACATATATTAAAAACAACAGGTCTTAATATGAAACCTTGTGGAACACCAACTGATAGTCCTCTGCTCTCTGACAACATCCCCCCACCCTTACACTTTGCAGTCTACTACTCAAGTAGGATCTCATAAGCTGAAGGGTAATTGTATCAAAAGTATATGATTTAAGTTTGTTTATGAGGAGATCATGCGAGGCACAATCAAATGCCTTGCTAAGGTCGCAAAATATGGTGCTTACATACTTGAGACCCTCGAAGGCTTCCAGTACAGAAGTTATGAATTTAATTAGGCTTGTGACAGTGTGTAGTCTACTCTAAAACCATGTTGTGCAACAATAAATAATTGGTTACCTTCAAAATATTGGAGAATTTGGGTAGCCACGCACTTTTCAAATACCTTCGACTAGACTGGCAGTAGTGATATAGGCCTATAGTTCCCTAAGTCATTCCTATCCCGTTTATTCTTGTAGATGGGCACCACCAAGGCATGCTTAAGTGCTTTTGGAAAATATCCCATCTGAATACAGAGGTTTATGTTTTTTGTTAATAGATATAGCATTATTTCCCTAACAACTTTTAAAAGAGGAACCCCCCAGCTGATACATATCTTGACTGGTTTTAATTTTTAGGTTTTTAATTACATCTCTGACCTCAATGTATGATACAGGTTGAAAAGCGAACCCCGGGCCCATTATTTCTACCATTCCAGGGTCATGATGTCCCCTCCCTTGAATCCCTCCCAGTAAGTCCTGAGTAATACTCACAAAGTATTCATTAAAACTGTAAGGTGAAATGGTACTATCTTTTTATAGCCCCCCCCCCTGATATTACAGCCCGCCATAATTATATTCCACATTTCCTTTAAAGGATTGTTTGCTCTTTTTATACGGGTATCAGTGTGTTTTATTTTTGCTGCCTTTAGGGCCTTCTTGTAGTCCTTCCTGTAGGAATGGCATATTTGGTGAAGCTCCTCCGTGGGGTTAGATTTATACAGGTCATTAAAAAATCTGACCCATTCCCTAAACTGCCTTAAATCCTGGTTGAACCAGGAAGTGATCTTTTTTCCCATTGCTGATTTTACATTTTTTTTTTCGGAAACGAGGTAGTGGAGGCATTCACAAAAACATCTATAAACATGAAACTATAAAATCTCTATACTTACAGTCCTCCCCTATATTTGATCCATTAATGATTAATATTGAAGTCTCCCGCTAATACAATTCTCTTATCACAGCCAATCATATTTAAGGAGGTCTCCAGAGTGTTTAAAAATATCTGAAAGTAACCAGATAGTGACCTGTAAAGAGAAATAACATATATATTAAAATTTTTTACACAAACACAACATATATCAATGTCCTGTTCAATCGAAAGTGTGCAAACTTCTGGGTTTTCTTCAATATCCATTTTAGAGTTCAAAAAAATTGCAGCTCCACCCCAGTTATGAACTTTTCTACTGAAAGCAGCACCCATTTTAAAATTGGTCAGACCCACAATTTTATTTCCTCTTCTTTCATACTGTGTTTGCTTAAACACACAATATTGACTTTATTTTCATTTAGTACAACCCCCAGTTCATTTGTTTTGTTTCTCAATGAAACTATGTTATATTGCATAATATTCAATGTGCCCCCACCCTGTGTTTCTCCTGAGACTTGGTTGATTGTGTTGGGTGGCTCTGAATATTCAAAAAATGGTTCACAGTAGCTCCCTGGGGCTAAAAAGCTCCAGAATTAATATCTCCTCCTATCAATACTGAAACACCTAGTTTAAATGAACTTATTCTGTTTGATTTTTTCATTATCATTTTTTCACAAAAGCATTTTTGTTGATACCCATTTTCCTTGATGTACTGGATAATTTATTTCGATTCAGCGTCTGGATTAAAGCCTGATATGAACAGCCAAATGTATTTCTGGGCCATTCTTAAGCCAGTTGATTGTACTTATCCTTACCCTTATCGGGTGGCGGACGATTCCTTTGTTGTCAACAACTTCCCATGGTTGTTCTTCATTTTTATTTGCAGGTCAATTTCATGACTTTGACTAACTTGCAGCAATTTTTTTTGTGTGACACTTTCATTTTTATTTTTCTCTACGCTGATGCTGTCAATTTGAGACATTCTCTCTCTTTGATCAGAGACAGAAATGACAGCTGGAAAAGTGAAAGATGCCCAATTTCGATCAATATTAGTTGAACTGCTGTTGGAACAGTGTTGGACTGGTGGAATTTCTGAACACGCCTCACCATTGTTATCAATATCAATTTTTCGTCCAACCCTGTTTCTACCTGCTGGACGTTTGGTATTTGTGACCTGGACGTTCAAAGCAGCACTATTTAATTTAACATTGCTTTCTACTGGTTTTAAATTAGACGAAAGATTAAGCGGTTTTGTCGCCTTTTCTTTGATCTCCTGTTTTTGTTTACCTTAGAGTTTTTTATATTGGTTTAATCTTTCCATCAAATTTTCTACTTTTTAACGTAGTAATTGATTGTTTTCTTGTAAAATTCTATTCTTACTTTGAACTTCATTCAATAGACACTTCAAAAGACTGTTTTCATCAAAGTCGATTTTCACAATAAAGGAAGTTATTTCATTCTTCAGTAGGTCTCCACAAAGAATCGCGGTTTTAAGAAAACATGATAGCTCATTAAATTTAATAAAATGGTGGGAGACAAGATGCGTAGAGCACCATGAAACAGTTTTCAGGTTTTGTTCTTGTCTAGAAGTGTAAATTCTCTAGAAATAATTAATACTTGGAAGGATTCTGATACCTTCAGTAAAGTGTCACGTCTAGTTAAAGCCATACTTGACTCTACATTTTTAGTAACGATTAATAATTTATATCCTATAATATATCCTATGTTTGCTCGTAATTATGCTGATTTTATTCATTAATTTTATCCTTAAAATGAATTTTATATTTCCACTTCTTAATTTAATTATTTTAATATACATATTTACATACATTTAAATAATTAAACAGTGAATTACAAACAAAACTCTTTAGTTTGTAAGTTGAACTTCAAAAATTAAAATCTATTATGGCGTCTAAACCTGATCCTAAACCACGCCTCGCATCCCAAATTCAGCACATGCCCAGACAACAAAAGGGTAAAGAAGTTCCTAATTTAAGTCCCTCATCTTTTAAAACAACCAGACAGGTACAATCTAGCCCACCATGTCCAATCAATACCAACTCACAATCTCGGACATCTACTAGTGACACTTCTAATCGCATTATAATTCGGACTGATACTGAGAATGAACCTCTTTCTGCTGCATATCTTCTCCAAATCACTTAGCTCAAGTGTGTCCCCTGATATCTGGAAGTTATCATATGTTTCTTCTATTCTTAAATCTGGGAACAAGAACTATGTAACGAATTACAGACCTATAAGTATTCTCTCAGCTATGTGTTACTACTACTATATCAGTTTATATTATCTGCTGATGATGCTAACTTGGTTAGCGAAATGCGTGTCCAGAACATAACAAGTTGTGGTGTAGTGTGGTTAGAACTCTTGTATTTTGATCTATCTTCCACCACAGGTTCCAGGGTTAGGACTATATCGAAAAAGTTCTGACCAATGTCTTTCGTGAAATAATTGTAAATCAACAACATGGCTTTACATCGGGTCGATCTGTCAATACTAACCTGTTTCTGTTTGTTAATTTCATATGTAATTGCTTTGAAGATGGCTGTGAAACTCACATAATATACACAGGTTTTAGTAAGGCATTTGATAAGGTCAACCATACTATACTGCTCTCAAAACTAGCTAGTTATGGAATCTCAGGAAACCTATTCTCATGCATTGCTTCATATCTGTCAAATAGAAAACAGCAGGTTAAAATTGATGGACATTTCTCTGCAAAGTTTAACATAACATCTGGGGTACCCCAAGGATCCCACTTGGGGCCTCTCTTATTTAGTTTATTTATTAATGACTTAGGTAACTTACTCTCCTCCTACTTCTTGCTGTTTGCGGATGATATGAAGTTGTTTCGTCGAGTATCATCTACACTGTCATCTTGCAGAATGATCTAAATGTGGTCTTTTCTTGGTGTCAGGTTAATGACATGTCACTCAATACTGATAAGTGTTGTTTTATGAGGTTTAGTCGATTAAAGAATATAATTCCTGCTGATTATTTCATTAACAATGTTGCTCTTGCTGAAATTGCTCTGATTAAGGATTTGGGTGTTGGATACCAAGCTAACATTTACAAATCACATAGAGAACATAATTGGTATAGCCAATAAAATGTTAGGGTTTATTAAGAGAACAACTAGGGGCTTTAAAAATGTATTCACTTTAAAATTATTGTATACAGCTCTTGTCAGATCTATATTAGAGTTCTCAAACATAGTTTGGTTGCCATATTACGAAATACATTCTAATAGATTAGAAAATGTGCAACATAAGTTTATTAAATATGCGAAATATAAACATTTTTTGTAATGGTATCAATCTTGATGGGCATCAAACCATGGTCTACTTAGATTTAGCCTTGCTTATCCGTAGAAGGGAGTATTATGATGTGTGTTTAGCCTTTAAAATTTTTAACAGTATAATTAAAAGTCCAGAATGCCTTGGAGCATTTCAGATTCATATACCTACCTATCATACTCGTAAACAAACCCTTCTACATATACCAAACTGTAGAACATGGTATTTGTTGTTTAGTCCTGTAAATAGAATATCAGCTACTGTAAATAATTTTTAAACAAACCTGGATTTTTTTAATGTGCTAGAGAATAAATTTAAGCAGATGGCCAAAAGAACTATTTTAAGTTAGTCTAAGACAATTTTGTACTGTAAATGTTTATACTTTGAAAATAAATAAATAAATAAATAAATTATCAAATAAAAATTCATTGATTTTTCACCAATATATACAGTTGACGTCAAATAAATCCGTATCACCTAGGTTAACCCCTCATGTAATTTTTATTGCGGTTTGTTAACAAAAATGACAGATGTTAACCTCGGTGGTACTTATAGCTAAATCCACCCTTGCAATGGGTCAATGTTGGTTTTAATATTATTTGGCTGATAAATACAAGCTATTAAGCTGGATTTATACAGACAAATATCATAAAATAAAAATAAAATAAGAAATAACATAAAATATAAGAACTGTTGATTTTGGCCTTTTATAAAGCAAATTAAAATACAATAACTTTGACCAATAAGACATCTTTTTAAATGCAGACTTGCTACCTGTTTAAGCCATAATTTAGATTTTTAATCAAAAATTACTAAAAACTTTGTCAAACAGGCTGCTATTGAACACATGCATATAACTACTTGCATGCGATTTTGAAATAAAATAAACATAAAAGGTGGAATGTGGCCATCTTCAAGTGCATCTGTTAAGTTATTTTATTTCCTTGTGTAAATGGTCTAATTGGATTTGTGTAATTTAATACTTGTTATTTTTATATTATTTGCCCGTATAAATCCAGCATTCTTATTCTTATTAAAACTAAAATATATCTTACTTCCAAGTTTCTTCTAACTGTACAAGTGGATGGTTATCATTTCGTTCATGAGCCTTAACACAGGTCATTTTATGATATTGTTCGAGTGCTACTGCAAGACAATTTTCTGAACAATACTCTACACCACAAGCAAAACAGCAACTAATAGTTTCTTTTTCAGTTTCACAGCATTCAGAATATGGCAAGAGAAGGTCAGGCTTTCCAGTAAGACGCCTTATATTCTCTTCAGCAGTTTCAAGTGGCCTAAATATATAAGTCAATTTAGTTTACAGAAAGTAAAGACCTTATATTCATAATTTCATACCTTAAACAATGGGCACATGCTTTGTATTTACAAGCAGCATTCCAAGAAAACTGACAGCTTACAAGAGGATCTTCTTCAAAAATAAGAGATCCTTGAGATATATGGGGTACTGCAAATAAGCCTCTACCCTGCAGTTAAACAATTTTATTTATAACCGATAGGTAATATAAACAATAGTCATGTTCGTACCTTAGAAGCACTCGACACTCTTATTTCGGAATTCATTGTTCAATAGAAACAATTTTTTTTTCCGCGTGGTGTGGCTTTACACAATTAGGCAAAAGTTTAAGATATTGAATTGATCTGTGATTTTGTCGTATTCAATACGATTCTACACAGTTTAATAAATCAAACTGTTAATTGGCCGATTGAACCTATTTCCTTTTTAAGGTTATGCTGCTGCTGTTGTTATTGTTGTTGTTGTTCGTTTGATTTGGCCTTCACCCTTAGGTATTCGGCCAGGCCTAGTTTGTTAACTTTTCAGGCTGCGAAATAAAACGCATCGGAGACAGCTCCTGCCTTGTTCTATTTATATTTGACTTTCTTTAAAAACTTTTCTAATGCATCTTGGCTTCCACTAGATGCCCCTTGAGAGTACTACTGGTCTCACGAGATAACCTTTTCTTTCAAGCTATCCCCTTACCCCTCCCACTCCCGCCACATAGCGGCCATTACGCTAATATTCTATGTAGAACTGCGGCAGACGAACGGGATAGAATACAGGAACAACTAGGCCTCACACGTTCACAGCGTCTGCTCCCTTTCTAGCGGGGTCGTTAGTTTCCACTCTGAGCGTTTGAGTCTCCCGCTTCCCCCCGAAATAAAGCAGCAAAACCGAACACGTGGAACCACTTATGTTAATAACACAGAGGTCTGCCTTCGACGAGACGAACCGGAAGACTTCTTCTTCTTCATTCCTGTTTAGCCTGTTACATAACAGGACTTATTGGCTTTGCTACGAGGCAGTCGCCAGATTGCCCTCCGTCCGGGGCTCAGAGTCGTTAAATCGGCGACCCTCGAAGTCGACCCTGCACCTTGGTCCAGTTTGGAGGCGTTATCGGTAGGATATCCGGATGGCGAGCTCTAGGCTCCCGAATACCCCGAATCTTTCAATACTTTAATAATTCCTCTTTAAATTTTTGAAATGCATCTAGGCTTCCACTAGGTGCCCCTTGAGAGTACTACTGATATCACGAGATGACCCTTTCTTTCAAGCTATCCCCTTACCCCTCCCACTCCCGCCACGTAGCGGCCGTTACGCTAATATTCTATGTAGAACTGCGGCAGACGAACGGGATAGAATGCAGGAACAACTAGGCCTCACACGTTCACAGCGTATGCTCCCTTTCTAGCGGGGTCGTAAGTTTCCACCTGAGCGGTTGAGTCTCCCGTTTCCCCCCGAAATAAAGCAGCAAAACCGAACACGTGGCACCACTTATGTTACAACACAGAGGTCTGCATTCGACGAGACGAACCGGAAGACTGTGACCGGAAGACTAAATATGCTGCTGCTGTATAATATGTGGTTAGTGGTCTCGCAAGTCGCAAACTTCTTTTTTCTTTCTTTCTTTTTCAAAATGGAGTCGGCTGCCTTTTAAAATGGTAATTATATACTGTTTTACACCATTGCCAATTTTGATGATTTGTTGTATTTGGGTGGACTTCGAGGTCCTGATCACGAGTCCGAAGTCAAATTCTACCGGTCACGTTTGGTTTTTGAGTTATTATCCTCAATGTTTATTAACATCCTAAAACCCAATTTACTTGTTTTTACTCCTTTTTCTAAGAAAATTAGCTAGTATGAAACTAATACAAAAATTATAAAAAGACGTAAAATAAACTCTTCTTTTGTTTTTCTTTATTTTTTATCTAAACACTTGGGAACACTAAAGAACTGCAGTACTTCATATTTTTTGGACTAGTAACTTTAACTAACTAGTAAAACCGGGCCTCCTCTCCTCATTATATTAAGTACATATAGTTAAATAAAAAAATTAGGCGAATTCATAAACTGCCTAAAATATTAAAATCTTGTTTTAACATTCAGAATAGCTCCAGCAAATCGGATAAGTATTACAGAAAAATGAAATAAGGCTATATATCAACCATAATATATTCCATATAAAATATTCTAAATAAACTGAACAAAAAAAAATAAACAAATAAAAAAACAACATTCTAAAGTATAATAATAATTCTAATTACATCTGACTTATGATTAGACTACTAACTGGTGTTACTTTTGTCTATAACTTGAAAAAAGTTATCTATTCTTACATGCTTTTTGAATGTTGCTCAACTACAACGCTGAATACTGACAAAATAAGATATAAAATCAGTATCACTGCAATTATATGCATGTTTTAGTCTAGCACCTAACATAGAACACAAACAATTAGCACCCAAAGCCATTACCGATCTACAACTTTTGGGACCTTAGGGCCGCTCGAGATTACGGGCCCCTACCGGCCCTATCTCCTAAAAGCGTTTCAGCCAGTGTCGGATTAATTATTTTCGCCCAAACGTATTTACGGGTCTCCAGGTCGTGGGAAAAAGTGACGACCAAAAAAAGTCCTATCTTCCATATAGCCGACACTTTTCTAGTTTTCTAGATAGAACCAGTCGCACCATTGTAGTTACGCCACTGGATCTTGACATCAAAAACCATCGGGATAGAACTTTAAAGAGAAACATTAATTGATACAAATTAATTATGGGCACTTTTGTTACATAGATAGGTGAATCGGTTTTCGTAAAAGTGCATTTACATTGAAAATTGAAAATTATTCCTGAACATAACAAATTCGAGTTGAAATTGAATGTAAATGTAGCTTAATATGGTACAATAATCAATTAACGAGCGGTTCAAGTTCAAACCAATCAAAGCAATTTTTATTATATATACATTTGGCGTCAGATAAATCCGTACGGTGTCAAATG
Source organism: Kuschelorhynchus macadamiae (assembly GCA_030620095.1). Taxonomy (NCBI): domain Eukaryota; kingdom Metazoa; phylum Arthropoda; class Insecta; order Coleoptera; family Curculionidae; genus Kuschelorhynchus; species Kuschelorhynchus macadamiae. The sequence goes on from JAUTXW010004103.1 coordinate 446,139, forward strand.
AGTGTAACCTCATTTGATGATATTTTGGTAATACGGACTTTTATTTTTACCTATTACCTAGGTTACAATCATACGGATTGAGTGGTTTTAAAGATATATTAAAGTTTTTTACGTAACTGAAGGAATTCTTCTATATTAGGTTACGTTCAAAGACATATATTAAATTCACTAATACCAAAATTAGCATACAATTTCAACTTTTGGGGAAATAAAAAAACCTGGGCCTTGGCCGTTTATTTAAGCCCAAACTCTGACTGAAAAGCGGCCGTTAATTTGCTTTTTTGAGTGTAATTTGAATCGTACCGAGAATTTGGAGGTCAGTAGACAGTAATTTACCAATTACTTTTTCCTAAAAATCTGCATTTTGCGGCAAATATTTATCATTGCACTTTATATACACGCGGATACAGTCTTACGTCGATCTTTCCAAGGTATGTTTTTCACGTCACTTCCTTTACGATTCATATGATTCCCTGAACATTGATCTTAGCTATACAAAAATAATTGGACACTAGCCTTATTCTATTAGTGTAATTATTTTTGTAGCAATACTTGAACGTGGCATATTTGATGCTATTATTTTACCGTCGGCAAAGCAAGACTGACATCAAAAATCAATAAACGTCAATAATTAATCATGTCATCATGTGCTGTTCTAACTGTCAAATTCAAAAGATAATTAAGGTAAATAAAGGAAGACGAAGTACAATTTACAATGAAGCAATTCAGCAGTATGGATTTATCTGTCCCCAACTGTACATAAATACATCAACCCAAAATAAAAAAGATCTAAATAAATAAATAAATAAAAATATATTAACCTATCTAACCTGACTTGTAATTGTGTTAGGCCTTGTTTTTGGATTATCTTTATTATTTTATTATTATATCAAACAGTGTATTCATATTAATATAATTTAAATATTTACTCATACTTACCAACGCCGATTTTGATAATTTTTTGTGCGCGTGTAAATTTTTAGACGCTGATAACGAATCCGAAGTATATTTTTATGACCTTGTTTCGTTTCCGAGATATACGCCATCAAATTGCACAATCTTATACACAGGTTTTCACCTTCGCTTCTATAATTTTTATAAGAAAACGATGGAATAGATAATTAAAGTATCAAAATTACACATATTTTTCGATTTATAACATTGTATAACTCAAATATTATACTAATAAATTTGTATCTGTCAATTGCTAATTTTAACACGGAATTTTTCTTGATTTTTTATTTTATGTTAGTTACTATCATTGTATAATAAGATTACTATTGTCATTCCAAAAAATATTAAATATTAAAGTTTGATCAATTTTATCAATGTAGCGGTTTTTGGTGCAGTTCATTATGGATATTTTGTTACCTAGGTAGATCAGTTACATGTTAGCAGATGGTCGAGCTCTGGAGCGCGGGTGCATCATCTTTAAAGCTATAATACATTAGTAATACAGCTTTAAAGATGATGCCTACCCATTCCGGCGCCTAACCTGCTGTTAACCCGTTACGGATCCACCCGCGATCGCTCCCCACCGCGTGCTACCCGGGTAACAATCCACCTATTTAACAAAATATGCATAGTAAACGGTTTTGAAAATTGTTACTTTGATAAAATTTACCGAATTTTAAATTAAAATATTAAGTGCATTTTCTTTTTTGAATGACAATGGTTGACAATATAAAAGAAAAAATAACTCCCTATTAAGTATAGCAGTTAACAGATGCAGTTTTATTGGAAAGTCCGTGTAATTTTAATTGTGTATCCAATCGTTCTTTCATAAAAGTTTCTGATAGAAATAGAAAAGATGGTGAAAAACTATGTATACGTTTATGGAATTTAATGGCGTATATCTCAGAAAGAAAATGTCGCCGAAAATATAAAACTTCGGATTAGTTATTACTAGTATCTGAAAGTCTACCGTTGATGATCAAAATCACGTTTTGGTTTGATAATTGCTCTTTTCAAATTAATGTACCAGACGTCGGGGAATGTCCCTGAATTTTTCAGCTTGTCCACGGTTTCGGATAATTTGAAGAAGATAAAAAAGTAAAATATCTACAGGCTTCCGGTTCGTCTCGTCGAAGGCAGACCTCTGTGTTATTAACATAAGTGGTTCCACGTGTTCGGTTTTGCTGCTTTATTTCGGGAGGAAGCGGGAGACTCAAACGCTCAGAGTGGAAACTAACGACCCCGCTAGAAAGGGAGCAGACGCCGTGAACCTGTGAGGCCTAGTTGTTCCTGTATTCTATCCTTTCGTCTGCCGCAGTTCTACATAGAATATTAGCGTAATGGCCGCTATGTGGCGGGAGTGGGAGGGGTAAGGGGATAGCTTGAAAGAAAAGGTTATCTCGTGAGACAGGTAGTACTCTCAAGGGGCATATAGTGGAAGCCAAGATGCATTAGAACAGTTTATTAAGAAAGACAAATTTAAAGATATTAAAATACACGGGATGACCGGGAGCTCAGAGCTCGCCATACGGATATCCCACCGACAACGTCTCCAAACCGGAATAAGGTGTAAATTAACTGGAAGGGTCGCTCCAGCTCTAAATAAGCCCCGGGCGAAGAGCAATCTGGCAAGTTGCGAAGTGCAGTGCCAAAAACATAGATTGAAATTGAAAATATCTAACCCTACTTCTACTTCGAGGGTTTATGCACATAACACTTACAATATAATGGAAACTGCCGTGCTTCGAGTTGTTGTAAAGTTTGCAGCGCTATACCTCGGGTCGTTGCAAAAGTTACGAGATGCCTAACTTTTTTCTACAGTTAACTGTACAAACCGAAAGCAGCGATGGCGCCATTTAGCGCGAATTTTTAAAACTAAATGCGCGCGCCTAATTCAAATAATTTTTAGATTTGATGGACTTAAAGAAAAAATGGCCCTCATTTATGTATCACCCTCTTACTTTGTAGTGTATTAATCTATTAGCACTCTTTTGACAATACATGGCAAATAAAAATGACCAAACCTGGGAAATATATACAGATATTTTTTTTAAATTGAAAGTTTTCTGTTTTCAAATGCAACCAATAAAATGAAATCTATTTTAAAAAAATCGGATAATTTTTTAAAAATATGGTTCAAACACCGGTTTTTTAATTTTCGAGATAAGGCACAAGATTCCTAGGGAAAAAGAAATAGTCATATACAATATTTTTGTCTCAACTTGATGCTGTATCTTGACATCCCTAAATTTAAAAAACTAATTTAGGTTTAAACCATATAATCAAAAAATTATATTATATCTTTCCTAAGTTTCGTTCTTTTTACTGACCCTGCAATAATTAGCATTTGGTAATAAGATAATACACTACAAAGATCAGGGTTATACATAAATGAAGGCCGTTTTTCATTTAGGTCCACCAAATGTCTCACTGCAAATAAAAAAAATCTCCTACTCCATAAGAAAATAAATACACATTTACCTTGAAATCTTGACTGTTTTATTTCAAAATTACTATTTGATCTCACAATAAAAAATTAGAAGTCTTTTAAAATGTATATAAGTAGTGGTCATGTACTTCATTAATAAAAATGTTATCTGATACAACATATACTAAAATACCGAGTTGTGCACCATTTGTTTTATTTACCATTGTATATTAACACATCTATCACTATTATTATTATTTCTACACCTAGATCTTTCATTTTCATTACAGATAGATAAAATTGTCGAACAAAATTAAAATTTATTTATTTGCAAATATGTACTTACAGAATAAACAAGTGAACTACAAATGGTACAAGATACAAACTATAAAATCCAATATAAGCAAAAAAAAAAAGAACAAAAGAAAGAAATGTTGTAAATAAATGACATTAACAAGTCTTAGCTTTGTTTTGTTTTAACTCCAAAATTAATTATAATGTGCAAATACATAATAGCTAATGTTGAGAAATGTAAAGTAATTAAGAACAAAATTGCATAACTTTTCTCTGAATTAATCCTTGCTAAAACTCTTATGATTATGAGCTCAATCATACACAATATAACTACAGATGTAATTTTAAATAAACGAGAAAATATAACAATATTTATAATAATACACCCTACTGGATGGATTTCAGATATTTTACAAGGAAGGCGCTTCCAAGTCTGATTCAATAGATGTCTGTCGGAGAGCTATGATGTATTGAATAGAGTACCCCAAGGCTCTGTTTTGGGGCTACTGCTGTTCATAATATATATCTCGGACATATCTGAAAACATACAACACATAAACATATAATAAGATATATATGCTAACACATTATTTTTAATATTTTCAGGAAATGCAAAAAGCAACTTTTTCACATAAATTTATCTGACATACCCAAAAAAGGATTGTTTAAAAGAAATTCTGTTGCATTAAATATAGTATTTTGATCTAGAAAAGACCAGGACTGACTTATTGTTAGCCGAACCAACTCAACACACAGTCAAAAAATTCTTAAGTTACATTTTATAGCATCCACATGATATGTGTAATTTTCCTATTAAACAAAGAGTTAAGGCAAAAAGAAAGTGAATTTATCATTCTCTAGAGTTTTTGGCTTTATATTCCACTTTAAAAAACCTTTGTAGTATATAAAAATAAATTTACTTTCTTTTGTGATGTCCAATAATCCCAAAAACAAATCTTTATTATAGCTCTAGCAGACTTCACGATCCCATGTATCATGTGTACCCTAAATGTAATGCATGAATTGCATCGAACTGTGTCAAATAAACACTATATTCAAAAATAATTACTATTAGAAAAAAAGCTTCTTACATTCTTTAAGGGTAAACAGGTCTTTAGAAGTTCCCAGTTTTGGGCTAGCTGGTATACCTAAATGAATATTAGAGTCCTGTCTTAGTAAAATTATTTAGTTGTATACAGTTTTATGCACATCACTCACATGTACTGGTTTTTTGTTACTAACTATTAGGTAATATCTACCTCCTACAACAACTCTTATTTTCTTGGGTAACACTACATTCTAGTTGTGGTTCTTCCCACTTCTACTGGGTTTATTGCTTGTTGGACTAGGCACATCAGTTTCTAAAAATAATTCAGATGTATTGTTATTGTTTGATTTGATATGTTCCCTAAGGCAAGCCTATAAACATGAGCTCATATTGAAAACCTCAAGCCCTCTAAATCAGTATAACTGAATAAAAGCATTTACTTTGGATATCTTATATAAATGGCAAAACTAATTCTTAAAAATTTTCTATCTTCTGTGTGAAAAACAAGACTAGAACCAAAGTCTATATATAGTATTATATAGACTTTGCTAGAGCCATGAAAATTCTGTTCTTGGCTTCTTTGATTTTCAAAATACCTTTTTGTTTTAATACCGCGTTTAATCAAATTGTATTAGTATTAAGGCATTAAATTCAAAAACCACTGTTGGCACTGTTTACATTTACGATCATAACTGGCCGTTTGGCGTCAACGTCAAACGGCAACTCGTCCAAAAGCGCAACTAGCGGCGACTGTGGATCGTTGCAGAACTAACAGAAATACGATAAGCTGGTTGCATACACAAAACCTTTTTCAAGAGTTACATTTGAAGTTTCTTATATATTTTTATTTTATGGGTTTATGTTTATTATTTATGTATACTACTGAAAAAAAGTCAAGTCTCTTAAATAATTTTCCTCTTCTAACTTATGACTAATCTATGGACTTTATTTTAAATATGTAACTTAGTACAAAGGTCGTGTTCTTTAAGAATGATGTCTGGGTCATCCTCAGAAGTAAATTTAAAGCAAACTTTAAGAAAACTGGAATATCCGTTATGTGCCCAGGAAGCACTAAAAAAAATAGGTAAGAAAGTATAAAACTAATGATTCTGTGGAAAAATGAAAATTTCTTATTTAAGGTGAGTTACTGTGTGCTCGAGTAACAAATATTAAAAGCATGGATCTTTCACTTGATCTAATGGCAGAATTTGTTTTCTATGAGGTTGACAGACGAGGAAATAAGAGGTCCCATAGTTTAACCTCTTTGGTGGAATTACAGTTGTTAGAGATACTATTTGAATTTCTAAATAATATTCCTAATGAGGCTGCTAGAAACACTTTATTTTTAAATTTATTTAGTCCTATTACGGCCAATATTCGTTTAGGAATTTTGAGCAAATTAGTATCTTTGGCTGTAGGAATTCCAAGCTCTGTTGTCTTGATTTCAGCTAGTACGTGGATGCAGCAGTTAGGTAAGTAATAACAACTAGTGTACAGGGTTTTTGATTATAAATACACCCCTTCTTTAACTTGCATATTTTTCTAGATAACAAAAAAAAATTAAATATAAAATTTTCTTTAAATTATATGATTTTTTTGTGTAGTTTACAGATATACAGAGTCTAGTTTTTCTGAAATCAACTTCAATTTTGATTTCTTAAATATAACCCTGTATATTGTATGATCATCAAATTGGCCTCTTTTTGCTGATTATAAATATACCAGGTTTGACACCTTCATATTGAAAGAATCCCAAGAAATTTGAGAAAAACCTGGCTATAAGAAGCAATGTATTCCCCTCGGTATTCCCATTGATGCCACTACGTAGAAGAAAGTTTTTCATCTCTCTCTAACACATTGCCTTTTATAACAGGGTTTTTGTAAAATTTCTCGGGTGTGTTTAAAGGTATCAAACATGGTACATTTATAAAGAAGAGATCCATTTGATGGACATATCACATATAGAATACTAAAGTTGATGTTGATTTCAGAAAAACTAAACACTCTGTAGGTATATGTGCAAACTACATTAGAAAAAAATTCATACAATTTGACGAAACTTTTGTATTTAACTTTTTTTGGTAACTGTAGAAATACAAATGTTAATGAGGTGGTATATTTATCACCAAAAACCTTGCACCTAGGTATTTTTTTGCATAAATATTTTATTTGCGTTAATAAATATAATTCTTTTAAGGAAATGCATCACCATCCAGTTGTAAACTTGCAGAGGCACTAGTTTTTGACTATGCTCATCTAGCTCCTAATCCAGAGGAAAGGCTGAAATCTTTGCCTAGTATAGCACCAGAATTTACAGCCAACTTTTTGACTGCCATAGCTGAGAATTATTTTGCACATAAAAAAGATCCAATGTTTCCTCCTGAAGTTTTATTGAAATGTGTTGCTGATTGGGTAATTATGCTATTACTTGGCTTCATTTAAAATATAAATTTAAATATTATAATGGGAAATTTAACTTTACATCATGATTTAACATTTAATAAAACAATATTATACATTCATAGCAACTAACAAACTTTTGTTAGAATTTTCATGCAATTAAGTTTGGTGGTTGATTTTAGTGGTGCTAAATTAATAGTACTTAGACCAGTTGTAAATTTGTTGTTTTGATTAGATTTAACTAAGAATGGTAAGATTTAAATGTAATTTTTTCATAATCAATTTTTTCATTTATCCAAAGTTAAACTAAATGGAGTACCACAGTTTGTGGCATTTTAGCTTTTTTGTTGTTCTTTCATATAGTTTTATTCTCTATAATCTATAATCTGTTACAAGATTTAAGTATACCCTAAATTTTATAAACATATAAAAATTAAATAATTAAATTCATTAATATATTATTACAAAAAAAACAACTGCCTAACACCTAAGTTAGCAGATTTACTAACCAGCTGGCAAAGAGGAATAAAATAGAACAGCATATTATTTTTTTTGTAGAAACGATTTCCTTTATTTTAGTTAAAAAGTTAAAAAGTAAAATCAAGGACAAAATATTCCCAACCTGCAAGGCATACATAATTTATATTCCAATAAAATTTGTTTTAATTAATTTTTTTTTTACTTTTTTTTTGTAAATTTATTGAAGGGTGGTTAATTTTTTACTGAAACTGGAAGCGAGTTAAAGGTTTTAGGTGCTTCACTGACATTACCAAGACGTTCTTATGTTATAATCATGAAGTTGGTTAGCATGTATTATTGAGGTATTGCATTTTTGTTTATTTGAAATTATTCGATAAATCAATTTTGATTTTTCAAATTTCAGAATTTGTCTGTGCACAGTAATTGAGGTTAAATAAAATCTTTAGAACTTTATGTTGGAGAATGTTCATCATACGTGGAATTATTTTGTCTTTCATATGGTCTATGTGGAATTCCAGTTCAGTTTACTGTCAAATCTTAAATACTTAATCCTATCCATTATTTCCCGATCAAAATTATTTTTTCTAATCTTAAAATTATTTACAGTTTTATTCTTTTGTTTAAATATCATAAATTTGGTTTTTGTCCAAATTTATTTTTAACTGATTTTTTTTATTGGTTTGTAGAAGCTATTTATAATATTTATCTAAATCATTATTTACAATATTTACCAATTCATCAGAAGAAAAGTGCAACATATGCTTGGTCCGATCCCTTCCTGCATTTAGTCATTTGGGTAATAAAATACTGTTAGTAGACTTGGGGTCGACTGAGAACAGTAACAAGGCTTCATACTCAATACATAAAGTGATCAGATCTTTAAAGTCAAAATACGGGATATATGGTTTAAAGTTTATTAAAACATAGCTTAACCCAAACTAGATTGGGGGTATCGCTGAAATATAACAAAACATATCTTTATAATAAAAAAATAACATTTCTTAATTACATTACTAAAAACAAAAACTAAAAGCTATTCCCACTACCAATAAATATTACTATTATGAGTATTTTTCATTTTGATGAATTTTCTCTAATATTATTTATTTCTAAAAGTTCACTCTATTTTTTAATGTCAATATATGCTAAAGTACAGCTTTAGACATAACCTACTTAAAATATTATACATAATATGTACATATATTTATTATATACATTTTAAAATTTACATAAATAACTAAAAATACTAATAATAATATTACAACCCATCAAAAGACCATAAGCGTATATAAATTAAGAAATATAATGTTAACTTATGCTAAAGTACAGCTTTAAACATAACCTACTTAAGATATTATACATAATATGTATATATATTTATTATACCCATCAAAAGAACATATAAGTGTATATAAATTAAGAAATATATGACAAGAAAACAAAGTTTGAAAAAGAAATAAAGAAGAAAAAAAATAGTTATCTTTATTTACTAAAGTCTCCATCAAAGTTATATTTTAAAACAACCAAAGCTTTTAGAGAGTTTCCACATTTAAATTAGTTTTTTTCTCTCGACCAAATTTTATTTATAATGGGGAAAACCCATTCTGTACAAGCATTAGTACAGTGTAAATATAATATGTATTGAATTAATTGTAGAATATTATTATGCCTTTGCTCAGTCCAAAAAAGAAGTTTGTTTTCAGTAATATAATGATGTACATATTGAACTTCGTCAAATCATTAATTTTCATTATACTGCATGTAGTAAATTTTATTAAAAGAAATCCATGCAAAATCAGACACACACTCATATTGGGTGCTGTATTGATCTAAATATTGTGAGGGGTAAATCACCTGTAATATTTTGTGCAACACAATGCCCATTATACAAAAAATTCCCTGATGCAATGCCCCCAAAATTCTCTTTCATCCTTTAAAATTCCTTGCAATGCCCCACTATTCATCACAAGGTCCCTACGATTACCCGCAATGTCCCCACAATGCCTTCACAATGCTCCACAATGCCCCACAATTCACTGCAATGCCTTAAAATGCCCCCCCCCCTCACCACACTGTCAATTAATGCAAAAATAAGAAATAAATAATGAAAGAATGTAACATTATTCACATTTTGGGGAGAAAAATAACAGGTAGTGATTAGTGTTATGTTGTAGATGGATATTTTTCCTTCAAAATAGTTCTTAAAAATAAACAAGGGGTTAAAAATTAAATTTTCTTTACAGGTAACGATTTTATTTATAAATAAGATGTATAAAATATAGTGCAAAATATAATAGATATACCTCATTAAGAAACATTATAATAATAATAATAATAATGTTTATTGGTCTGAAAAATACAAAGGTATTCATAGACAGGTCTCAGTGTTCGAAAAGATATAAAACATCAAAATAGTTACAAAGCAAACAAAAATACTTACTAAAATACAAAAATACAATTTCAATTAAAAAATATATCTATGTTAAAAGTTTTCATTTAATAACATTAAATGAAGTACAGGGTGTCCAATTTTTATTTATTTATTTATTCACAGACGGCCTACTTGTACAAATGTAAAAACAAACAAATTTATAGCTGCCCTAAACAAAATAAAATCTTAAGAGTGCGTTTCTTCCAAATGGCTATGGACAGTCCCTTGTCTGACCTTGGAGAACAGAAAACAGAAGGCGGAGCTTAACCAGTTTTCACTACCGTCATTTCGATGCGAACGTATTTAGACTACTTTCTAACAAGATTTTTTTTGCGACTGCTTTACTTAAATTATATCAATATTTCCGTACCTCGCCCGGCAAAGTTGGCAGTTGGGAGATTGTATTGAATTTTTCGATACGGTTTCATTTATTTAGGTTTTGTTTTAGGAGTAGGTTACTTAGGGACTATCTTATTTAAATCATTTTGGCATATCGTGACCTAGCCGAAAATATATTGGAGATGTTATGTTGGGTTTTATGTTTAGATAAAGGTTGGTATGTAAATGCTTGTAATATGTATTATATTACATCATCATGGAATTTTTTAATGAGCGTTTTTTATACTTACAAAGAGTAGCTTAAGAAAAAAGTTATATGACCTGAATTGTTTATTTGTACATTTAATAATTGAAATATTATTTATATCTTAATATTCCATTTAAGAAAAAACTTTTGCTTCAGAGTGAAACTACTTGAATCATTTATGATTGTGTTTTTGGTGAAGATTCAATTGAAAATCAGTATTTGGAATATTTAAGAGTGCAAGTTGTGAATTTTTAGACAACAAAATAAAATTCTAAAATTGCAAACATACTTCATCCAACGTAAGAGGGAAGTATTGTGATCGTGAAAAAATCACCCTCCCAGGTATTTACAGATCTTCACATTTTAGAGTCCCTAGAACCCAAAAAACATGTTTTCTGCCATTCTGTCTATCTGTTCGCGGCATAGCTAAAAACTACTTACCTGATTGACTTTAAATGTTTGTGAAAAATATTTCATATAGAGATGTCATGATATAACATTTTGATAAATATCCAATGTGGTGATATATATAGAGATGAACTGATAAAGTTTTGATCCGAATTCAAGATGGCAGAACAAAATGTTAGTCATAATTAAGCGTGTAATAAACCAGTGTAAAATAAACTTATTGAATTGACTTCAAATTAGATGTGATATAGGATGTGCCTTCGAACATAAGGGGCATTTCTTCTCTAAAGCCTTTAAAGCGAGAAGTAAGGGGTCTATTGAGTTGCTGAATTTTTTGATGAGTCTTTTGACTAATATGTAAATACTTTTTGCGATTAATGAGATTGTTTTTATATTATATTGGTCACGCCAATTTATCTTCCGTTTTAATCTATTTTATGTTCTTGAGTTCATTTATTATAATAATTCGGACAAAATTGAGTTAGTGATATTAATTTCTCAATTCACTTTTAAAGTATTCAAAAGTTGTAAATCAGTTTTAAATTTAATCCATTTAGTAACCACATCTATAGGTGGCTTCTCATCCCAATCGAGGCCAAGAGACCATAAAATTTGAATTAGTATTTTAATATAAATTGTAATAGGTGTTAAAAAACCCAAAGGGTCGAAAGTTCTAGCAAGTTCACTTAGCATAGTGCGTTTAGTACATTCAGTATTATTAGAAAAGTTATATGAAAAAACATCCAAATTTGGATTCCACTTTAACCCTAGAATTTTTAAAGTATCATTAGCTTCTAGATCAAAAGAAATATCTTGATTGATTATGCAATCCTCAGGTAATGTTTTTAATAGATCTGAACAATTACTAGCCCAGTTTAGAGCTTGAAAACCTCCTCGAGACAAAAGCTTTATAATTTGATCTTTTAATAAAGTAACTTCCTCAAGGGTAGTTCCACCCCCCGTTAAATCATCCACGTACGTAGATGTTTTTAAAATTTCAGAGGCTAGAGGAAGGTCACAATAATCATCAGCTAATTTTAACAAGGTTCGTATAGCTAAATAAGGGCTACAAAATCCCAAAGGTTACAACATTTATTTGATAATGTAAAATGGGCTCATTAGGAGAAAAACGCTATAGGATCCTTTGGTATTTTCGATCCTCAGGGGCTACCAATATCATTCGAAACATTTGTTTTATATCACATGTAAAAACATATTTATGCAATCGAAAATTGAGTAGTATACTGATTAGGTCTCTCTGTAATTTAGGACTTGTGTACAAAGCATTATTTAAAGATAATTTGTTACCAGCGCAAGTGCTGGCTTCAAAGACTATACGGATAGGTGTACTTGTAGAGTGCTTTTTAAAAACGGCATGATGTGCAATATAAAAATAATTATATGTATCAGAAATAGAGGGTTTGGAAACGACTTCCATATGCCCATTATTTATATAATCATTAATTACGTCACAGTAAGATTGATGAAATTCTTTGTTTTGTAAAAATCTTTTTTCAAGAGAAAAGTATCTTCGTAATGCAATGCTTAAAGTATCACCAAAATCGGAAACATTTATTTTGAAGGGCAGTGAAACGATATATCGCCCTGATTCAGACCTAGAAGTGGTTTCTAAAAAATAATTTTCGCAATCTGCTGGAGATCGTGTAATGACGTCAGGAACACTTGCCAAAATTTTAATAAAGTTTTATTTAATATATCGCAATCAAAAAAGGTACTCGTAAAAAATGATTTTTTTATTGTATCCGTCGGACTAAAATTAACTTTCCCGATTAGGGTCCAGCCAAATATTGTATTCATACAAACCGGTTGATCCGCGCCATAACATAGTCTGCCCTCCTGTAAAATATATGGGAAGCCGTCATTTCCTAATAGCATATCAATTTTTGATTTTTGACAAAACTTGGGATCTGCCAAGTTTAAATTATTAGTAAAAGATAAACTCTCTTTAGAAAACGAAACAGTAGGTATGTCCTCACATATTTTGTCTAAAACAATAGCACCCAAGGCAAAAGAGATATTTTTGTCATGAATAGAATAAATGATGCAATGTACGCCTAATTTAGCCTTGGTGCACATAGAATCGAGTGATACTGCAACATTAAACTTTGGTAAAGATAATTTATTTGCACAGTTTTTTGTTATAAATGAAGACTGGGCGCCACTATTAAGAATCGCCTTAATAGTATGCCAATTTCCAAAAACATCTTTTATTTGCAGTAAGACGGTGGATAATAAAACTTCATGATCGTTAAGTAACATTCCTACTGTAGTATTTTTTTGTGGAGGAGAGTGGGTACTAGATTTTTGTAAATCAGAATTACCCGGAATTGAATTGTTGTTAGAATTAACTAAACTATCTTTAAAACAGAGCATAGTATGGTGATTTTTCTGACAAATTCGACAACGGTTATCAGAAGTACAACGACTTGTGGAATGAGAGGTTGCAAAGCAGTTAACGCAAGCCTTTTAATTTTTTATTATTTCAAATCGTTGTTATGCAGTTTTAGAAGAAAACGTAGGACATCTGTAAATTATATGATCTCCTTTACATAAAAAACATTAATTTTTTTGAAAATTAAGAAGAGCTGATTTGTTTCCACATTTTATACCCAAATTTGATTTACGAGGGGGTTTCGAAATATTTGATTGAGCATTTTGGGGAATTGATTCCAAAGCAACACATTGCCTCTGTAGGAAAGCTTTCAAAACATCATACTTAGGAACATCATTTGACGCGTATTGCTGTTCGAACAACTTTCGCGTTGAAGAATCTAACCTATCAAGTAACATATAAGTGAGAATAAAGTCCTATTTTGATATATCGAACTTTAAATTTTCTATAGCAAATAAATTTTTTGAAAATGTATCTAATAAATTTGTTAATCCGATTATATCTTCAGAAACTAACCGTGGGCACTCTTCAATCAATTTCCAATAACTAAAAGCTTGTAAACGTTTATTATTATATCTTTCTAAAAGTAAATTATATGCAATGAGATAATTTTCATTTGTTACTTGAATGCCTGAAATTAAATCAAGCGGAGGACCATCCAACGCAGTTAATAAGTAACTAAATTTCTCGACATTGCTTAAAGTGCGATTACTATGTATAAGAGTAGAAAATGTTTGATTAAAAGTAGAAAAATTAGCTACATCCCCTTTAAATGTTATCAGTTGTATTTTGGGTAAAATGGCGTGTTCCCGCACATTTCCATATTGAGTTGTAGAATGTGGAGAAGGAAGAGGGTAAACCGTACTGTTAAGAACGCCATGTTCTTCTAAAGGCAACTCAAATAAATCGTAAAAAATTGTTTCATTTTCATTACAACGTTTATCAAAATCAATTCTTATTTTTTCTTCCAGTTTTAGTTCATCTTGTTTTGAAACAAGTAAAATAATTAAGTTATTATAGTGTTTTTCGAAATCTTTCATAATTTTTTTAAGATTTCTGTAGCGTACTTTAAAGGCATTTAAATGAGATTCATCACTTTTGGTCAGTGTGGCTGCATCAATAATTAATGCAAGTTGTGAAATCGCTATTTGCCTCAAAGCCTTGGCTTTTAAAATTTTATCCTCACTTGAGAACATTGTTTTTTCTTTAGCTAACTGTTACTTATCGTATAAACCCCGTAACAGTGCTCCGCTAAACTAGTAGAATATTGCTTTTAAGGTTTAGAAGAAAAAAAATGTTATTGTTAATAGGTACTTTAAATTATAAACAAGTTTTATATTTTATCAAGTTAAGTTAAGTTAAGAAAAACACAATAAATATCCAACAAAAGTATATGCAAAGCAATCTTTTTGAAATTAAAGTAAAAGCTCAAATATATTTCACGTATTTATGTATTTTTAAATACACTGGTTCGACAAGCGATTATAGTGTACTAAGCAATGAGTAATAAAAATGTAAAATGAGAAAATATCATTATGTAGCAACGAAAATACGAAAACTGTAATAATGTCTATTACATTAGAGTAGTATAGAGATAGGGATCGAAATAAAGTTATATATGTAAGCATATGCAAAAAACATAAATAATTTAATATTTGCACTCAAAATTATAGCAAGTTGCAAAACCGAAAGAGTAACCCCACTCAAAAATCTTAATAAAGGAAATAGTATTTATTTATCCGGCTCGAAGGACCAAAAAAATGGTAGGTGTTATGAAGGATTTTATGCCCCCTTTTTTTACGTGGACTGTTTTTTATAGGTTTCAAAGGTTCAAAAAAAAACTATTTCCTAAAGTCGAAAGGATAATCACCCCTCAGTTCTGCAACTGCACAATGTAACGAAATGAGCAGAATGTATTTAAAACATATTTAGAAGCAATTGACTTACCATTAAGTAAATCAGGAAATTCGGAAATGGTCCGGCAAAATAGGACACGACACAGCGCGCTCTGTTGAATTTCGATCTCTCTTCTGTTTTTAAGATTCGTCGTGGACGGTTCTGTTTTTCAGTACCGTTGTCCATGCGTAAAAGGTAAAAAGGATTTATCGGGAAGGGTTTAAAAGTTGTATGAATAATGAAGGAGTGGCAAGTAAAATTTAGGTAGGTCAAGTGACGGCACATTTTATATATGTAAATTGTTTAATCAAAATTAAAGATCGCGCAATTTTGAATGCAAATAACAAACTTAGTAATAAGAAATAAATTTTAAAAGTAATATAATTATAGAGTGATTTAGTTTAATTATTATTTGCAATAACAAAAAAACGTAGGGACTCAACAATATATATATATATATATATATATATATATATATATATATATATATATATATATATATATATATATATATATATATATATATATATATATATATATATATATATATATATATATATATATATATATATATATATATATATATATATATATATATATATATATATATATATATATATATATATATATATATATATATATATATATATATATATATATATATATATATATATATATATATATATATATATATATATATATATATATATATATATATATATATATATATATATATATATATATATATATATATATATATATATATATATATATATATATATATATATATATATATATATATATATATATATATATTATATATATATATATATATATATATATATATATATATATATATATATATATATATATATATATATATATATATATATATATATATATATATATATATATATATATATATATATATATATATATATATATATATATATATATATATATATATATATATATATATATATATATATATATATATATATATATATATATATATATATATATATATATATATATATATATATATATATATATATATATATATATATATATATATATATATATATACATATATATATTCATATATATATATATATATATATATATATATATATATATATATATATATATATATACATATACATATTCATATATAACATATATATATATATATATATATATATATATATCCCACTTCATTAAACTTAAAAAGAAAAAGAAGAAAATAATAACGAGGTAGTTCCTAGTAAAGCAAATTTACCGCCATTTTTTGTTTTAGACTACTTAAAATTTTTGGGAAATGTCAGGATTTCAAATTAATTTGCTTTTGTTTATATTCAGACACATTCATTTCTCTCTAAAGGGCGAAACTCACTTGTAAGAAAACTGTAGGTTTAAAAAAACAATGAAACAAATAAAATGTGCTTTAAATAATTTATTATGTAAAACAGTTCACAAGAACGCAACTATTTGCAGAAATACATTATATATAGAGATTTTTTTTAGCAGTTTTTCCAAGCAAACACTTGCTTGTTAATATCTAGAGATACTACAGTAGTTGAAACGTTGTAAATAAACTAGCATAATTATACATTGCCTACCACTTTCAAAGAAATTTTCAGTTTATATTAAATTTTTTTATTATTATACAGAGTTGATAAAAAATAAAACTAAAATGTTTAAATTGTACATTTTATTCTATTTAAGGTCTAATTTAAAATTTTTAATTTATTTTTTTTGAGAAATTTTTAAATACCTATAAAAATTCCATTTTTATTTATCTAGATCTGTATATATCATCTCTTTACCCAGTGAAATGCGACCCAATTTAGTTCAGTACATAGTGAAAGTATATATGTATAAACTTTTCAAACATTTTTATTGGACGCCATTTTGTTCCATCATATTGGATTCCTACCAAAATTTTACCAGGTTCTTTCTGCCTATGCCACATTTGACTTTTGGGAATAATTTAAAATAAATTCAATAAGTGGTTTATACATTGACGCTTACATACATTTTTACATCTAATTTTTCTGCAAAATTCAAAATCCATTGAACAAGATTTTTTTACGTTGATTTTTCAAAAACAAAATAATTTGGCCGCCATTTTGTTGTGCCATATTAAATTTGTACCACAACTTTATCAGTTTATCTCTACATCACATTTAATTCTTGCACAAAATTTGAAATAAACTTAATAAGTAGTATTTTCAGGCCGATTTTTTAAATATTTTATTGGGCGGTTATTTTGTTATGCTACCTTGGATTCATATCAACATGCTACCAGTTCATTTCTATTTATTCATTTTGGTGTAAAATTTGAGATAAACTGGATAATTAGTTTTTTTTAGTAATAACTTTTTAACATTGTTCCGCCATATTGGATTTCTACCAAAATATTACCAGGTCATTTCCATATGACCCTTAATTTTTTACCAAAATTTGAAGTCAACCGGCGAAGTAGTTTTTAAGCTATGCCGTGAACTGACAGACGACGGACCGACAGAATTGTTAAAACATATCTTTTCACATCTAGGGACACTAAAACGTGAAGATATGTAAAACCTGATCGGAGTGGCGGCTCGCCAGGGGACGCGGGTGAAGCGTCGCTTCACCTACATTTTCCAATCAATTTACTTAAAAATAAAAATATTTTTAAAATATTAAGCATCTTATAATCTATATTTTTATTATAAAAATGCAGTATGTTTTATAAAAATTCACATTATTTGTTTAATTATACCATTATTCTCTATCAAAACTAGTGCGTTATATACTCAAAAAATAATAATGACTTAAAAATGTAGCGCGCTGAACACTTTCTCATAAGAGCGACCCGTTGAGCAGCAGTAACAAATTCCGCATCAGACACCCCCCGCACGTCAACTTTCGCGCTTAGATTTGTTTACGGCAGTTGCTATGGCTACGCAATGGTGAATATGCGTAAGCCAAATAGAGATGGGAGAGGCATAAACTGCTGCTGCAGGCGCCTGTTCGCTTCTTATAGAACTAATGTAAATTAGTGCGCTCGGATCAGTTTTGAATCGATCGAATCGAAATTAACTTTAAGATATAGGTAAGTACTTAACTGTTTTTTAAGAACAAAAAAATATATTTAAAATCTTATAAATTTATATTATTTCCCCTAAGTATTAAAAAACGCTCCAAAGCTATGGATAATTAACATCATACAAAGGTTAAAAAAATAGCCGTTTTGGGCTTCGCACCCCGAAAAATTTTCGCCTGTGGCGCAATTTTTGCCTGCGGCGCCGTGAGCCTACCTACCTGCGCTACATCCGTTTTTATATTCACGAGCCTGCTAGGGTAATTTTTTCACGATTATAAACATCTATTTAGCCGCCATTTTGTTCGGCCATCTTGAATTAGTACCACAATTTTACTAGTTGATAGTTAGCACACAATTTGAAATCAATCCATTAAGCAGTTTTTTCAGGCTGAATTTTTAAATATTTTATTAAGCCGCCATTTTGTTTCCCCATCTTGAATTCGTACCAAAATGTACCAATTGATTCCAATATAATATTTGATGTTTGTGCAAAATTTGAGATAAATAGTTTTTTAATAATATTCTTTTTAACAGTCCATTAGACCGCCATTTTGTTTCGCCATATTGGATTTTTACCAAAATATTATATCACATTTAATTCTTGCACAAAAATTGAAATAAACTTAATAAGTAGTATTTTCAGGCAGATTTTTTAAATATTTTATTGGGCTGTTATTTTCTTATGCTACCTTGGATTCATATCAAAATGCTACCAGTTCATTTCTATTGATTCATTTTGGTGCAAAATTTGAGATAAACTGGATAATTAGTTTTTTTTAGTAATAAATTTTTAAGATTGTTTCGCCATATTGGATTTCTACCAAAATATCACCAGGTCGGTCCCCATTTGACTTAATTGTTAACCGAAATTTGAAGTCATTCGGGTAAGTAGTTTTTAGCTATGCCGCGAACAGATAGATAGACCAGACCGACGAAATTGAGAAAACATATTTTCCGGCATCTAGGGACCCTGAAACGTGAAGATCTGAAAAAATTTTGGTGGGTGATTTTTTCAGCATTACAATAAAATACGATTCTTACTAACTAATCCTCCGAGATTTTTTCACATTTTCGCGTTTCGCGTCGGTCTGTTCGGGGCACAGCTAACTACTTACCCGATTGACTTCAAATTTTGGTTAAAAATTAAGAGTGAAATGGCGTCCAATAAAAATGTTTTTTTATATAAATATATATATATATATATATATATATATATATATATATATTATATATATATATATATATATATATATATATATATATATATATATATATATATATATATACAGGGTGGTGCAACCAAGATGGGGTAGACGATTGTGGGCAAACGGAGAGGAATTTGAAAAAACATTTTTGGGATATGATTGATAGTCAAGAACGCTTTGTTTTAAAATTATACTGATTATACAGGGTGGTCTGAAAAGTTCGTGGTGAACCAAACTTGTGTTTTTTTAAATGGGACACCCGGTATATTATTATTTTAGTTGATTCTCCTATTCGTTACGATCATTTTGATATGAGGTTTGTTGGGTCTAAATTTTATACCAAGGGAATGGGACGAGGTTAAAGTGGAAAAAAGGGTTATACTCCGGCCATTTTTTGAAAACAATTGAAGCAGGTATGGAAAAACCAAATATTCTATAAAATGTATTGTATCTAGGATTACAATAATCGCTTGTAAGTCGTTCAAAATTATTCACTGTTATACAGGGTGGTCAAGTTTTGCAAATTTACCTTGGATTGAATTTTTTTAAATGGAACACCCCATATATTTTACTGTCATATTAAAGATAACATCGCCAGCTTTCAGAAAATACCCTATTTGATATCTTTCTAACCAACAGTTTTTTAGTAAATTAACCGTGAAACCAAAATTTACTCATTCTAACAGAAACGGTATTATTTACGTTGCTTAAATTGACTACCTATAATATAAGGAGGCCATGATATAATCATAAATGAAAAGAAAGATTGACATTCTTGTCAAAACCGCAAAGTGTCAGAGAATTGGCATCAATTACCATTGTTTTTTGACGATAAGCCGAGAAATTGTTAAGTAACAATGAGTTTAAGTACTCCAGAGTTGATAAACATGACTTTTATGTTGGGCGAGTGTCAAAAAAACCCTTTACTAGCAAGCAGGGTTTATGCGGTACGATATCCCGATGCCGAAAAAAAACCAAGACCTGAAGCTTTTGCAAGTTTATTAGAGAGGTTTCAAGAAACGGGCAATGTTGCTTTTAAGAAACGTAAAGTAATTAATAAACCAGTTACCAATGAAGATAATGCTTTGACAGTGTTATTAACAGTGCAAGAAAATCCACACACAAGTACCAGGGAAATTGAGAGAGCTACTGATATTGAACGCACTAGTATTAAACGGATTCTGAAACAACATAAATATCATGCCTACCACATTGAATTACACCAAGAACTGTATGATCGCGATTACGTCCAACGACAAGAGTTTTCAATTTGGTTTTTAAATACAATTTGGGATAATCCAGGTTTTGTAGATAGGGTGCTGTTTTCAGATGAAGCAACTTTTAAAAGCAACGGCTTGGTTAACAAACATAATATGCACTATTTTTCAACCGAAAATCCACATTGTATTCGTCAGGTGGACCATCAAAATAAATGGTCAATTAATGTTTGGGGAGGTATAATTCGCTCTCATGTTATAGGACCATATTTCTTTGAAGAGCATTTAACGGGAGAAGTCTATCTAAATTTTTTGAGAAATGAGTTGCCCGTATTGCTCGAAGACTTACCTTTAATGTTAAGAAATTCCTTATGGTTCCAACATGATGGAGCACCCCCGCATTACCATAGGCATGTAAGACATTTTCTCAATAATTGGAAAGGAGAGCATTGGATTGGGCGAGGTGGACCAGTTAAGTGGCCTGCGAGGTCACCCGATTTAACGCCACTAGATTTCTTTTTATGGGGACATGTTAAAGAAGAAGTTTATAAAGAGATTCCAACCACAGTGGAAGATATGAAGTTGAGAATAATAAGCAGTTTTCGCAACATTTCAGACCTGACTTTGAGAAAAGTGAAACTTTCATTTATGGATAGACTCGAAATGTGCCTTCAGCAAAACGGTGGTTTAGTTGAACATCTTTTATAAGTTTTAATTACATTGTTTTTGTTGATTTGTATTAAATTTATTTTTTTTGTAAAAAAAGATCTGTTATTAATACTGTCAAAGCATTATCTTCATTGGTAACTGGTTTATTAATAACTTTACGTTTTTTTGAAAGCGACATTTCCTGTTTCTTGAAATCTCTATGATAAACTTGCAAAAGCTTCTATCTTGTTTTTATTTCGGCATCGCATCATCAAAGACCAATATTTATTTATTTACTGATGACAATATTCTGACACTTTGCTGTTTTGACAGGACTGTCAATCTTTTGTTCAATTTATGATGATATCATGGCCTCCTAATATTAAATTGTCAATTTTATCAACGTGAATTCACAGTAATTCGTGTTAAAATGAAGAAATTTTGATTTCACAGCTAATTTACTGAAAAACTGTTGGTCAGAAAGGTATCAAATATGGTATTTTCTGAAAGCTAGTAATGTTATCTTTAACATGAAAGTAAAATATACAGGGTGTTCCATTTAAAAAAATTCAATCCAACGTAAATTTGCAAAACTTGACCACCCTGTATAACAGTGAATAATTTAGACGTATGATAGACGTTTCGTATTCGATTTTGTCATATCGAGCAATCTGTTATTTCAGATCTCCCTGGGTACAAGCCTGCCTGATGAGGGTAAAGGCCCAGAAATCATGATCGCAGGAGGGTACCCTGTGACATAATCGAAAGCAATTCTTCTTGTAGGCCGTTTTGCACTTACAGAAATTATATATTTCTGCTATTCTACATATATCTTTTCCGGTCAAGAACTTTTGATAAAGGTGTGTGAAAGCGCATTTTTATTGATTTTAGTATCTACTCTCCGCATGATGGTACTAGTGCATACTTTGCCAAATTCCTATGGGTTTGCAGCCGGAAACCACCGGAGCCCCAATAGGTGGCGCTAAGTGTTATACTTTGCATGTAGTACTATTTTTTTTTGATTGGGGTTACGTTTTCGATATTTTATTTTCTAGGATTCTGTTATTTCAGATCTCCCTGGGTACAAGCCTGCCTGATGAGGGTAAAGGCCCAGAAATCATGATCGCAGGAGGGAACCTTGTGACATAATCGAAAGCAATTCTTCTTGTAGGCCGTTTTGCACTTGCAGAAATTATATATTTCTGCTATTCTACATATATCTTTTCCGGCCAAGAACTTTTGATAAAGGTGTGTGAAAGCGCATTTTTATTGATTATATATATTTTATATATATATATATATATATATATATATATATATATATATATATATATATATATATATATATATATATATATATATATATATATATATATACAGGGTGGCCCAACGAAAAGGTCCCACCCTTATTTATGACTTTCCTGGTATATTTTGGGAAAAACGCTTGGACACGTCAATTTTGATTTTTAGGGGGACGTCTTTTCATGTATGATTGTATAATACAGGGTGTTCCAAAAATAAGATATCGCATTACACTTGACATTTTTAAATGGAAACCCCCAATTTTTTTTCTATTTTTGGATTCTCCAGGAAGTTTTTAGTAACTTTTGTATAATAGAGTTTATACCTATCTTCAACCATTTTGAAGTTTTTTTAATTTTTTTTATAAAATTCGCCTCATTTAATTTAGTACTGATAATACGGAAAAAAATAATAATCACCGATACCAGCAAGAAATTTAGCATCCGTCAATGTCATCGTAAATCATAGAACAACTTTATCTTTGATTTGAAATCGTTAAGTTGCCTAGTTCTATTATAATATTTTGCAATGATTTATTCAATTCAAGAAAGGGTCGAAATAACGAAACTGTATTATCAAAACGGAAGCATTGCAAGAGCTACCGCCCGGTTGTTTAATGCGTTACATCCAGACAAAAATATTAACCATAAGTATGTGGCTAAATTAATAAGAAAATTTGAAGCAACTGGATCTGTATCTAATATTCGCCGGAATCAGGAAAATCGTCCAAGTAGAAATGAAGCCAGAGAAATAGCAGTTTTGGGACACGTGGCTCTTGACAACACCCAAAGTACTCGTGGTCTGGCTACTTCTTCAGGATTTACACGCTCAACAGTGCAAAGAATTTTGAAATCCTATAAATTTCACCCGTACAAAACTAAACTTGTCCATGAGCTTAATGAAGACGATTATGATAGAAGGTTGGAGTTTTGCGAATTAATGACACAACGTTTGAACAATAACCCAAATTTGTTATTTAACATTTGTTTTTCGGATGAATGTACCTTCTATTTACATGGTGCTGTAAATAGACATAATTGTCGATATTGGAGCGACTCGAATCCACATTTGTTTCGAGAGGTACATTCGCAATACCCACAAAAAATTAATGTCTGGGCCGGCATTTTCGGAAATCATATTGTAGGACCTTTCTTTATTCCTGGAAACTTGACGGGGGAGTTGTACTTGGACATGTTGGAAAATACAATAGAGCCACGAATAACCGAAATAATAGAAAATGAGGTTAATTATAATGAAAATTTTCTTCATTTCCAACAAGATGGTGCACCACCGCACTATGTAGCTCCAGTACGACAGTTTTTGGACACCCATTTCCCAAATCAGTGGATCGGACGGCGCGGCCCCATTGAGTGGCCACCAAGGTCTCCGGACTTGAGTCCTTTAGATTACTTTCTTTGGGGACATATAAAAAGTAAGGTTTTTAGTACGAAGCCAGACTCCATCCAAGATCTTCGGGAGCGGATCACGGCGGAATGCAGACAAATAACTCCAGAAATGTGTGAAAATGTTAGGAATAGATTTGAGCAAAATATTTATTATTGCATGGAGGTAAACGGACACCACTTTCAACATTTATTACCACATTGACTTTTTGACACATTGTAGCTAAGTAACTAATTTTTGTTTAAATTTTAATGTGAATGTAAAACTGTAAATGGTTTAGTGTTCCTGATTCCGGCGAATATTAGATACAGATCTAGTTGCTTCAAATTTTCTTATTAATTTAGCCACATACTTATGGTTAATATTTTTGACTGAATGTAACGTATTAAACAACCGGGCAGTAGCCCTTGCAATGTTTCCGTTTTGATAATAAAGTTTCGTTATTTTGACCCTTTCTTGAATTTAATTTATCAATACTTGATATTATTCAATTATTCAAATAACTTCAAAATGGTTGAAGATAGGTATAAACTCTATTATACAAAAGTTACTAAAAACTTCCTGGAGAATCCAAAAATAGAAAAAAAATTGGGGGTTTCCATTTAAAAATGTCAAGTGTAATGCGATATCTTATTTTTGGAACACCCTGTATTATACAATCATACATGAAAAGACGTCCCCCTAAAAATCAAAATTGACGTGTCCAAGCGTTTTTCCCAAAATATACCAGGAAAGTCATAAATAAGGGTGGGACCTTTTCGTTGGGCCACCCTGTATATACATATATATATATATATATATATATATATATATATATATATATATATATATATATATATATATATATATATATATATGTATATATATATATATATATATATATATATATATATATATATATATATATATATATATATATATATATATATATATATATATATATATATATATATATATATATATATATATATATATATATATATATATATATATATATATATATATATATATATATATATATATATATATATATATATATATATATATATATATATATATATATATATATATATATATATATATATATATATATATATATATATATATATATATATATATATATATATATATATATATATATATATATATATATATATATATATATATATATATATATATATATATATATATATATATATATATATATATATATACATATATATATATGTGTTGATTTTTACTCCTTCACGGATGGAAAAATACAATGTGTTTTCATTCCGGGTGTACATCCGTTCACTACTGTCGTTCTGAAAAGAAAAACGTCAGCAAAACTGTTCTTTTCAGAACGACAGTAGTGAACGGATGTACACCCGGAATGAAAACACATTATATATATATATATATATAATATATATATATATATATATATATATATATATAAGTAGTTATAATAGGGGAGCGCCTCCTCCTCCTCCTCTTCCTCTCTCTCATGTCCCTCATTCTTAACGTCCTCCCCTTTTATTCTCATTCGCATCATATTTTTTAATTTTTTCTCTTTGTTCTGCCACATTTGATTTTGCATTCTTAAGTCTTATAAATAGGTGCATCAAGATCATTTTAGTATGTTAAGGTACGAGTGACTGTTAAAAGAAAAAAATCTGTTGAATAAATCTATTAATAATAATATTAAAATAAAGTGAGTGAATCAGTTGGAGAAAGAAATCGATCCATTCCGCTTCAGACAATTAGCCTCGAAGAAATTATACCAGGAGTTCAAGAAGAAAATATACCATTAGTTCGAGAAGAAAATAATGGGATTGTTTTAAAAAATTTGAATAAAACTGAGAGTGAAGAGAAAAAAGTGTTTTGTGCTATTTGTTTTGAAATAATCGAATATTATGATTCATGTAGACCAAATACATGTTCCCACATTTTTTGTTTAAAATGTATTTTAAGATGGAATGATGAAAATGGTTGTTCTATAATGGTAAACAATTGTCCTGTATGTCGCACTAGATATTACTATTTGGTACAAATCTTCAAAGATGTAATTAGACATCATTTTGTTGTAATTTTAAAAAGAGGATAATATTTTTTATAATTTGTGTTTGTGAAAACTCTGGTAACAAATAATTTTGTAAAAAAAAGTAAATGTAAATATATATAATAATTGACACACATTTTTTCCTTTTCCTATATTGACACGACAACAATGATCTAACAAGTTTTTTAATACATACTAATTTTCACATTACATAACAAAACAATTGTTATGGGTTTACACAAAAAGTGCCACGCCCTAAAATGGCACCACTTTTGCAAATGGAAGCTTAAATTTTCTTATGGGAATTTACATGTAAAAATGACGGTTTTGATTGTCGGACCGGCATAGCCTAATCTACTACTTTTTAATTATACTAATAATATTAATATAATTTGCATCAAGTAAGAGAAAACTCAATTGAATACAGAAACAAGCGTTAACAAAATGTTATGCTAATATATGAGTGCTTCTAGTGGCAGTTGACATAATCGACACTTTTTGTTTACATATGATTAGCTATTTCATTTACAAATACAGTGTCAGATGTTAGAATAAAAAGAAGTATTTTGCATATAGCAATGAAAATATATAACCGCTTATAGTAACAGTTGACATTTTTTAAAATTAATATTGTTGACGTATTCTACTTATTATCTTTACAATTTATGTTTAAAATTAATATTTTTGATATAATCTACCCATTACGTTTATAACCTATAATTAAAATTAATATTGTTGAAATAATCTACCCATCACCTTTACAAACTATGTTTATTATTAATATTTAACAACATAATCTTCTATCTCTTTTTTTTCATTTTTGTTGCAGTAAAAGCAAGCATGTTCAGGAATTAGTAGAAAAAGATGTATCCTACAAATAGCACAATGTAAATCAGAAGCACTAACAACATAAGCTCTTTTGTAGTGGCAGCTCACATGATCGGACTCCCCTCTCCGTAAATATCTCATGTGAATTGCACTACAAGGAAGGCAAATAGCAAATGTTCCTAGTCTTCGACTTTCAATTTTAGAGTAGCTTTGTATAACACATACATCTTTTTCTTCAAAATTATTAAATAATTCACTAGCCCTAAACTTGCTTACTTTTACGTCAGCCTCGGTTCCTAAATTTAGCAGTTGTCCATCCATGTCCACTCCTTCGTCAATTTCCTGATCATCTTCCTCCATCTCTTCTTCTTCCTCCTCAATATAATTAATGTCGATGTTACATAAGAATGATCTTCTAACAAGCCTAGATGATTTGTCCAAAAATGAATGTTTATAAGTGATGGAATCGCCTTCCAAGTTAATAAAAATTTCTTTTCTTTCTTCAATTTGAGCGGCGTTCTCCACATTATTTTCTTCAATTTGGTCAGCGTTTCCAATCATATTTTCTGCCATCGTTAGGAGCTTTAGATTTAGATAGATATATTTGATAAAAAACAATTTTGGTTATAGCTTATAAAATAATATCGACAACTGATATTACAGCGAATGATACTGTATGATCGTCGAGTGGATGTTCTTAAGTATATATCCCATCAACCACCACTTTTACTACCTGCAATACTTAAGTTTTTTTTTTTGTTTCTTTTTTCGCTGTCCCTTTCCCTGTCAGTTTCCTCGGGGGGGGGGGGCCAAGGAGGGCTTCGCCCCCCTCCCCGCTCCGCCGTCCCCCTTAAACCCCCCTCACCCTCACCTTATCTTCTTTCTCTCCCTTCCTTCTTTCTCTTTTTTATATGTTTCTCCGTTTTCCTTCCTTCTCCTTTTTCCTTCCTTCTCCTTTTTCCTTCCTTCTTCTTTTTCTTTCCTTCTCCTTTTTTCTTTTCTTCTTTTTTAATCTAAAATAACCTAACCTAACCTATCCTAACCTAACATAACCTAACCTAACTTAACTTAACCTGAAGAGGGTAGCCCGAAATTGGGGAACCGGGATTTTAGTCTCTGAAATTCAGGGGTCAGGGGGGGGGAGGGGGTAAGGTTGTTGATCGGCTTGGGAAAGTGGTTTTTAGAGATTGTCGTTCAACTTTAAGTAGGACACATGTGATTAACTTTTGCATATAAAATCGCCTCAGCGAAGAGACGAATGCAATTGATTTCTGCATTCACACTGTGCAGAGCTCGCGAGTTTTCTGGTGTTTACATTGTGTCTATTTGGTAAATTTTTATTTTTATTTCTAACATTTTTATTTGGCAAGATTTAATTCTTATATATATTGGTGACATTTTTATGTACATTTGTGGCATTTTTATTTGTTATTACGATTTTTTTCATAATGGACAATTTTTTGGCATCGAGTAGCAAAATAATTGACAATGACTTTGACTTATACACATGTACTCAAATGCAGAATTTTGCAAACCAACAAAACAATGAAACAGACGTATTTACAACTAGTCAACAACAAACTATTCAGGACTTGAATGAAATTATTTACAATAGCCAAGTTCAGAATAATGCCAACAAACACAACAACGAAAAATATTTATTTACAGCTACTCAACAACAAACTCTTGACGATCTTAATGACATTATTGACAACAAAACGGACTTAATTACAACAAAAACTAAACAAACTCTTGAAGAACTGAATGACATTGACGAAACTCAAAATTCTAGCTATGAGGATATTGTTTGTTTTCAAAAATCTAATCCAAATTATTTAACATTAAAATCGCCAATTAATTCTCCGAGACCAATTTGCTCTCCCTTTTTGTTTAGTGAAAATTCTGATTCGGAAGAAGAACAAATTGATCAAAATTTAAGTTTGGCTATTTGTCCTACTAATTCACCATATGATATTGTAAATTCTGATTCGCAAGAAAAACAAATTGATCAAAATTTAAGTTCGGCTATATCTTCTATTAATTCACCATATGCTATTGTAAATTCTGATCCGCAAGAAAAACAAATTGATGCAAATTTGACTTCGGATATTTCTCCTAATAATTCACCAGTTGAACAAAATTCAATTTCGAAACCATCATTTATCATTAAAAAAAAATTTAAAATTAATAAAAAAAATAAAAAACAAATAGCAAACCTTAAGTGTCTGGGTTTCGCTATTCAAAATTTAACTAATTTGATCACAATTAAAAAGGGAGACGAAAGTACGGTGAATTATGTTAAACAGGCCTTTGACAAATTAGTTGACTCATTTGAAGAAATGGATTCATAAAGTCAATTAATTTCTATTGCTTTTTTCAAAATTTGACTATAACTAAATAAAAATGCACAATATTAATTTTATTATTATACAAAGAACTTCAAAAATGCAATTGCTTTTTTCAAAATTTGACTATAACTAAATAGAATTGCACAATATTAATTTTATTATTATTATTATGCAGAAAACTTCAGAAATGCATAAGTGTGTAACATGTAATAAAGTCTTTACTAGAAAGGATAATTTACTGCGACATATTAAAAAACATGTTAACGGAAATTCCACAAAACTCAACAGTTGGTTGAAAAAACCAAAGCTTGTTAAAGGTAAGAACATTTTATTTTTCATGTCATATTTTGTAAAATATTTTGTAAAATATTTTTTTCTTAATTTATATAGATTCTACAAATATTGTAAAATATTGTAAAGAATGCAAGAAAAATATAAACCAAAGTCTATGGGGTGGACATCTTTGATCTAGTGTGCACAAGAACAATTCCAAAATAGGCTTGGAGGAAGGTGTTGAAATTATCAAGTCAGCATTCAGGGAACGAATAATATCTTATAGGATTTCCTCACACCAAAACTTCATAAATGTGAAAGAATATTTTCAACATTTGGAATACAAAATTGCACATCTAATAGATCAAGAACTGCAGAAACATAAATGTATCAAGCTAAATATGGAACTGTTCGGTTTCTATTTTAACCCCAGCAGCGACAGCTATGATTCAAATCTTTTAATGCGCCGTTCCAAGTCATTTGCCATGGATATCAGAAAAAAGAACTGTTAGAGCAAATCTGCACCATTATTGACCAGAAAGCTGACGAATTTGCAGAAAGAGATTCAGGTAAAGAATTTATTTTCGATTTTACAACAGCAACAAAAAAAGTAATTTTTTAATTTTTACGTTGCAGGATGGTCTTTGATGAATTTACTTCATTTGGAAATTAATGTTAACAAGCACAATCCGCTGAGAGCCTCATCTTTTATCGAACTTCCTCAAGAGATCAAGAGACGTCAAGCTGTGATCAACATTAGGAATGATGACAACTTTTGCTTCGCCTGGGCAGTTGTGTCTGCTCTTCACCAACCACGCGGATTAGATTTTGAAACTTCATCCTACCCACACTACTCTTCTGTTTTGGATATGTCAGGTATAGAATTTCCAATGTTGCTAAAGAACATTAAGATTTTTGAAGAAAAAAATAACATTTCTATTAATGTATATGGATTAGAAATTATAAATCCTAAAAAGGGGTATGAAGTAATTGGTCCAATTTATTATTCATCGAATAAAAAAAATCAACATGTCAATTTATTGTTAATAAGTGATGATGATGAAAAAACTTTTCATTATTGCTATATTAAAGATTTATCAAAACTAGTTTCTGCACAAATTTCTATACATCACGGAAAAAAATATATTTGCGATGGTTGTTTACAATATTTCCCTACAGAAGAAAATTTATTACAACACAATAGCTATGATTGTGATCATTTACGAATTAACCTACCTTCTAAAGAATTAATAAAAGATAAGTTTGGAAACTATTCATATGATAATATTTTGAAATTTGTAAATTATCATAAACAAATGAAAGTTCCTTTCGTGGTGTATGCAGATTTTGAAATACATATAAGCTCGATCCAGCTCATTTTTACACTTTTCCAGGTTTATCCTGGGAGGCGTGTTGGCGTTATACTGGAATAGAGTTAGAATTGTTAACTGATCCAGATATGATACACTTTTTCAAAAAAAGCGTTCGCGGTGGTGTGAGCTCTTGCATTTGTAGAAAATCTGAAGCTAATAACCCATTTCTTTTAAATTTTGATCCTTTAAAGCCAACTAAATACATAATTTATTATGATGCAACAAATTTGTATGGTTATGCAATGTCACAGCACATTCCAAGAAATCAATGATTTAAATATTATGAATATTCCTAAAAAATCTAATAAGGGATATGTTTTAGAAGTTGATTTAGAATATCCTACAAGTCTACATTCCTATCATAACGATTTTCCGTTTTGTCCAGAAAACTTTAAATCGCCAAATTCTAAATGCATAAAATTAATACCCAATTTAAATGATAAATCAAAATATGTTATTCACTATCAATTATTAAAACAATGTTTGGAACATGGACTCAAGTTAACTAAAGTTCATAGAGTTTTACAGTTTTCTCAATCTGATTGGTTGAAAAAATATATAGACTTGAATTCAAGATTAAGAAATGATTCAAAGAATGAATTTGATCGTAATACTTACAAGTTGGCAAATAATAGTATTTATGGCAAGACTATGGAAAATGTTCATAGGAGAATTGACGTAAGACTTGTTACAGAGTGGGAAAAAAATAGAAGAAAAGATGGTGCTGAGAATTTAATTGCAAAACCATATTTCAAGGACTTAACAATATTTTCTGAAAACTTGGTAGCTATTCAAATGCAAAAGATTCAAGTTACTTACAATAAACCAATATATGTAGGCTTCTCAATATTAGATATATCTAAAACTGTCATGTATGATTTCTTTTATAATTTTTTAAAACCTCTTTATCAGGAAAATATTTCACTTTTATACACCGATACCGATTCGTTCATTTTAGAAGTCACAACTCCAAATATTTATTCTGACATGATAAAAAATATTCACAAATTTGACACATCTAATTATGAATTTAATAATATTCATGAAATGCCTATTACAAAGTCAGTTATAGGAAAATTCAAAGATGAATATGCTGGTGAACCCATTACTGCTTTCTTTGGTACTGGAGCAAAAGCATATTGTATTAAAACGGAAAACAGTTTAACAAAAAAAGCAAAAGGTGTTAAAAAAAGTGCAATTAAAAAGCAGTTGGATTTTATTCATTATAAAGATGTTGTTGAAAATCATTCTAAAACCTTTTGTTCAATGTATGTTTTTCGATCTAGACAACATACAATTTTTACAGAGTTAATTAATAAATTGGCTTTGAGTTCCGAAGATGATAAGCGGTATAAAATTCCCTATAGTTTTAATACATTAGCTTGGGGACACCAAGATATTGCTTTGTATCAATGGAATGCAGAACATGAAGATTTAGATATATTTATGTAGATATTATAAGGTATTTAAATTTGTTGTTTTTGAAACCAAAGTTAGTCTTCATAAGTCTTTCACAAAATGTGCATAGAAACTTTTGACAAAGAAATTGATAACAGTTATTTTAAAACATATGAAAAACGACTTTCCACTTTTAAAAAATGGAAAGGAAAATTGAGACCAGAAGTGTTAGCTGGAGCTGGCTTTTACTATACTTCAATCAATGATATTTGTAAATGTTTTTATTGTGGTATTGAAATTTTTGATTGGTTAAGTTATGATGATCCTATTGTGGAGCATAAGAAATTTGCTAGGAATTGTGATTTAAATAACTGTTTATGGAAAAATAGGAATCGAATAATTGTAACCATTCAAAATAAGTCTTCAAGCTACACATTTTATATAGTATTATTAATATCCTTATTTATGAACTTTTACATATATTTAAATTAAGTATTTTATTGTTATTTTTTTACAACTGCTTTTGCTTTCGTGGTGAAAGTATCTGCTTAATGTTAATAAATTTGGAATATAATTATTAATTTGTTTTAATGACTATCAGTAGATCTCAATTTATTCTTCTTTATTTTATTTTCCAAAATGTTTTTTATGTTCATCATCCCCCTGGCGTAACACAGTGTGAAATATGTTTTTCTAATAAAACAGACGTCACTCTAAGTAAATATTGTAAATTTATGAAAATTGGATTAATTAACAATAGTACAATTAGTTGGATGGAACGAATAAATGGAAATGAAAATGCAAGTAAATTTTTTAAAATTTTGTATCATTACCCAAATCGATCTATTTTTGATACAAATTGGATAGAAAGGTTAGAGTTGAAAAATAATCAGTTACAAATTTTAACCCCCAACTGTACCAATTATTATGACGGATTCAAAAATTATTACTTTTCCATCATTAGTGTTACATTAAACTTTGCATTATTTTTATACATTACCATTTTAATTATTTATCTTTATTACAAATTTCAAACTGGAAATCTATTTTTTCATTAATCCATTTTAATCGAAACTTTAAAGAAAGTGGGGATGAGAATATTTAAGTACAAGAATAACACAATATGTTTCAGTCTCGTTTAGTCATTATGAACAACGCCGTGGTTCATAAACCTTTGGAAACGCTTCTTAATTCAAAAATTTATTTTTTAAATAATTCTTTGTCAAAATTTGTTCTTGTTGGCATTAGTTTAAATGATTTTTCTCCAAAAATTGTAATTGGTGGAAAAACTGGATTTTCAATCGCACTAACCGAAGAAAATTGGAAAGACATTTGTGTTCATCAAGGAATTATTGTAAACAATTTCTACTTTCCTCAAGTTGATCAAACCAGTGTGAATATAAACAACATTCATCTGCAGGTTCAGAAAATAAATGATACCCCTGTTCTACAAATTACAAAAGGCCCACACTTCATATACTTAGGACAAGAGTCTTTGGACAATTTGTGGCGATTAAAGGAAATTATTGATTATAGATTATCTATACTTAAAAGGCAAGAATTCAATACATATTTCAAAATATTTCAAAATAATATTTCATCTGATTGTGGCGACTTGTGTACGCATGTTTATAATATAATAAGTCCAACAGAAAATCCTAACAGTGAAAATGTTTCAACTATGATGGAATTACTTGCTTTATATCCTGAACAAATGGAAAACAAATTGAAGCAAAATGGAACAAAACGAAAATATTACGAAGAAAACAATGAAAATGGATCAAAAAGAAAATATTACGAAGAAAACAATATCTTTTCTGGAAGAGAACAATAAGGTGCATGTGTTAGTGAAGTGGAGCTTTGCTTACAGACAAGCTCGTAGGAGTAACTTTCAGATGTGGTACTTAGATAGACTCCGTTTTGAAAAAAGAATAAATGATTGTAAACTTATTCTAGATTCGATATTATCTGAGGAACATAGAAATAAAATATATTTGACACGTTTTAATAAAAATTGTATTTGATATTTTACTTAATAAAATTTTAGTTTAGTAAATGTGAATTTTATTTGAAATTAATTAGCACATTAAGACTTTGTAATTTGTATCAGCTAAAGCATAAAGTGAGGAACAGAAATAAAACAAATTTAACTAAAATTTAATTTCAATTTAATTAAACAATATTTTTTTTATCAATCCATGTATTATATTTTTTATCAAGTCCTAACCATTTCACATAAACTTTGTTTCCTTTCCTTCTCAAAATCTTCTCAATAAGGTACACATCGGTATGCTTTACTTTTAGTAATTCTTGCTCATAAAAACCACCCAGAATGTCCTGATTATCTTCGTCTTGAATTAAATATGTCCAAGGGTTTGTCATCTTAACTTCTTTAATGTGGAATATCTCATTTGACCAATTTGGTGTGTAACCTTTTGAAAATGCCTCTCGATGCTTGCTTATTCGTACGTGATCACCCACTTTAAACTTTGGAGATTTTATATCTAACGTTTTAGCATGAGTAAATGCAGATTTCAAGATTCTATTTTCATTTGTTTTATTTACTTGTTTTGGCTTCATTCCTATTGAAGAATGTTTTGTATTGTTATAATCTTTTACAATATCCGCTAATATATTAAACCATTTGTAATTTCCTTGAATGCTAAATATTTTCCACATATTATTCTTTAAGGTCCTGTTCACTCTTTCTACTATACTCGCTTTCAAATTGGAAAACGTGCTATAATGGTTAATTCGAAATTGTTGCATCAAATTTTGAAAATTTACATTGAAAAACTCTCTCCCTCTATCCGTTTGCAAGTTTTTTGGTGGAGTTTTTGCACTGATTAATATTTTTTTCATTGCCGCTGTTACGTCTTTTCCAGATTTAGATTTTAACGGTTCGGCCCAAACATACTTAGAAAATACATTTATGGTAATCAAGATATATTTAAATCCCTTATTAAATTTGGCATAGGGTAACATTTCAACCAAATCAGCTTGAAAAAGATCATTTAACCCTTTCACTACCACCCTTCTGCGTTTGAATTTTTTTCTAGCAGGTTTATGTAATTCATTAACGACTTGTTGTTTAACGGTTGTCATGAGAACAAACTTGTTTATTCAATTTTAAGGAAGTTCACTTTCTATGTTTTGTAATAATTCGAAATATAACTTTTATATGTTTTTTCCCATTCATTCAATTTATCAATTTGTATTGTATAACTTTTTTCATTTAAAATTTTACTAATTTTAGTAATCTCCTTTTCTAACGCATTAAAGGATTTTTTTATCTCTCCAGTTAAGAAAGTAGTTGATCTACTATCACTATTTTTTAATTCCTCCTCTGTTTTATTTAATTCTTGTTCTAATTTCTTAATTACACTGGACATTATATTTTCCAAGGAAATATATTGTTGATTTTCTTCCAAAGTGAGTTGGTCAATTGTTCTACTGTTAAGAATGCTATTTTGATTTCTTTTTTTTTCATCATCTAACCTTTTTATAAAAGTTCTTAATTGTTTAATTTTTTCCTTGTGTTTTTCAATTATTACTTCTCTTATATTTGTTTCCATTATTTTATTAATTTTGTTGATATCATCACTTAATTTTTTGTCTTCCTTTTTAACATGTTCATTTAAAAATTGCAAATCTTTACTTATTTGATTTAGCGTTAGCAACTGTTTATTAACGTTTTCAATTGAGGTATAGCATCCTTTAATCTGGTTTTCATACTTTAAAAAATTTTCATCAAAAACCTTAAGCTTTTTAGCAAAGATTTCATTATTTGTTTCATTTTCACCTAATCTCCTTTTTAAATTATTAATGTCACTTATTCTCTCTTGATTTTGTTTTGAAATATGGCGTCCAAATTTATCAACTGTCATGTTGAGCTTTCATTAAACAATAAATATGATTATATTTGATAGCTGTTATTTATAGTATTACTTTATCTTCTCTTAATTCTTCAATAATAGAGATAATCTCGTTACTATGAGCATTATTTCCCGCATCACTTGATGAAATTAATAAACGTAGCCTATCAACAATTTCGTTAACATTATTCCAGTATACATAGTCTGTATTTGATCTGTTTGTTTTCAAAATTAATCCCTTTCCTGTAGATTTGGCTCTAGTTGTTCTAAACGGAGGTTTTGGTTTGTTAAATGCTGTAACTAATCTTGGCAAGGTTTTTGTCTTTGTAATCCCCTTTCTTTGTAAATATGGTCCTATTATTGTAACATATTTGTGTGATGTATTTCCTTGAACTTGTTCATTTGAATCAAAATTCCTACGATATACATTTGTTTTAGCTAGAATGTTCATGTAATTATCTAAATCTTCCTTCTTATAACCTTTCGGTTCTTTTTTGAAAAGCAATTCGTATAAACCTGGCGTGCCTGTGTACGTTATTCCTCCCACTTTAATGTCTTTTCCAATAATTTCTACCGGTATCTGTGTTAAACCAAAAGAAAACTTATCCGTTTCGAGGTCATGAACTATTCCATAATAATGGTCAAATTTATGTTGTGTATCTTTCACACCCTCATCAATATATAATCTGGGTAATTCATGAAAATCTGCTAAGTAATCTTTATATGATGGTGTACCAACATAGGTTTGAATTGTTTTTCTAGTTTGTTCCAATATGTCTGACAAGTTTAAATTTGTTGTTGTGTCACTAGAAGGATCTGAAGTTTCTGCTATAACAGTTGATGACAATGGTTGTACTACAGGAGAGGAAGAAGTGATACTACTGTCATTTAAAAATGTTGGTAGTTCTGTAGGGAGTGACGGAGTTTTTCCTGTTTTCTGAATATTTTTCGTCGGAGTTGATGTTTTATAAAGCTTTGTAGGTGTTTTGAAATCTTCATACTTTGAAACTCTTTCTTCTTTTAAATCGAATGGTTCGGATTTACCAATACTTGAAATTAGCTGTTTAAGTGGTTGTGTTATTGGTCTATAAGTTTGTTCTAATTCGGACTGAGCAGTAGAAGTAGCTAATTTCAAGCTTTGATATTTCTGCTTCACGGCTTGTCTCGATCTTATTAATTCTCGAGCTAAACGTTTATCCATGCTGTACAAGTTTTAAATGAAATAAAACTGCAAATTTTTTACTTTTATAAATATATAAAGGAATCGAATTTACTCCTATATCTGCCGTGATTTACTTCACAATCTTTGTCAATTACAAGAAAGCCATATGGATCCATCCAACAGTTAGCACAAATATTTTTAAACTGATCAAATGTCATATCCAATATACAGTGGTCATTATATATATGTTTTAAACTCAAACAGTCCTGTTTAAATAAAATTAATAAGTTTGCATTTTCTCGAATTAGACGTTTAAGGATTGAGGAATATCCTTGAAAAATAAAAAAACAATCGGTGTTTCTATGCCTTCCATGCGTGAAATAGTCCCTAATAATAGATTGATTATGACAAGGAATATCATCAAAAATGATAACGGAATTTGGGAATTGGAATGGGAGGTGAAATAATGTTCTCATCGCTATCATATTCAAAGTATCCAATTTCTTTCATAGGTTTTAACAACTTTCTTAAATATTCATATTTTGGTTGATCTAATGACTTTGAATAAACATAGACATTTTCAAACCTAATTCCATTTGGATGCTCGAGCAGTATAAGCATAACGTTGGTTTTACCGCTACCACTGCAACCAACTATAAGCCCTCTTTTTGAACCACCGCAAAATAAGTCACCATGCTTTCTCAACTGTTTACTTAAAATTTTTTCATCATGATTATTTACTGGTAATGAGAATTTTTGTTTTTCAATCCTCATTCTTAATCACACTAGTAAATATTTTTATCTGTAAAAGTATTTATACCAGAAAAATGTCAATGTGCTTTTAGTATAAAAAGAACTTCAATGACTGTGGGTCGCCATAAGTTGAAAAAAACTATTAAAACACGTAATAGAAAAGGCTCTGGTTTAGTAAATAAATTAATTAGCAAACTACCTTTCGAAGTTCATATACCAGGATATAATTATTGTGGTCCCGGCACCAACTTGGAAAAAAGATTAACTAGAGGTGACGTTGGTATAAATCCATTGGATTCCGCTTCCAAAGAACATGATATATCTTACTCTCAGACTGAAGATTTATCAAAAAGACACATATCTGACCAAATATTAGAAAAAAAAGCCTGGGATAGGGTAAAAGCTAAAGATTCTTCTATTGGTGAAAAAATTGCAGCTTTAAGTGTTGCAGGAATAATGAAGGGTAAAAGAAAGTTCGGTTTGGGATTAAAAAATACAAAAGGGGGTAAACTTAAATTGAGAAAAAAACGTATCATTCGAACACCCAAAAAAATTGGAGGATTTCTACCTCTTTTGTTTCCCATTCTTGGCGCCCTGGGTGCACTAGGTGGAGGCGCGGCAGGAATTGCTAAGGCAGTAAATGATGCTAAAGCAGCTAAACAGCAACTAGAAGAAATACATAGACATAATATTGCAATGGAAAATGCTTCTAAAGAAGGGAAAGGATTATATATTAGACCATATAAAGGAAAGGGACTATTTATTAGACCTTATAAAGGAGGATCCGTCAAAATGAAAGCAATCAGACAAAAAAAAAACTCAAAATAAGTTTTCCAAAAAGAGCACTTACGAACAATGATATTATTAAATATGTAAAGCTGTTAAAAATAACTGGCTTTAGAGGTGTTTTTATGCTCGATGAACTTCCAAAAAAAATTAATCTGAAAGAATGTGGTATTGTAAATTTGGATAAAAAACAAAATAAAGGATCTCATTGGACTGCTTATATTAAAAATAACAAAAATGTAATATATTTTGATAGTTATGGAAATTTAAAACCACCTTTTGAACTTCTCAAATATTTTAATTCGAATGGCAAAGTGGATGTATTTTATACTTATGAAAATAAACAAAAATTTAATTCATATAACTGTGGTCAACTATCCCTAAAATTTTTGCAAAAAAATATATAAACTCATTATTTATTGTAATATCTCATTCATAAATAAACTGCAATGTCTACCACAATTGCCATATCAGGAAACAGTTCTGTTTTGTCTGCTGATTTTAATCCGCCCATATATTTAGAGGATGAAAAACAATATTACCTGGGTTTAGCTGATTTTGAAACGTTTATGACTATCCCCAATATAAAAGAAGGATATAATAAATTTTATATAGATAAAAAAGTAATTGTTATTCCCGATGGAACTTATGACATTACAGATATAGAAACATACATAAGAGAAAGTATAGAAGATTTATTTCCGAATGAAAAAATTTTTTTTCTTTTAAAAGCAAATGTTAATACTCTAAAAACTTTTTTAATGTGTAGTAGAATAATTGATTTTACCAAGGAAGATTCGATAGGAAAAATGTTGGGTTTTAATAGCAGGATACTAGAAGCTATGAAAGAGGAAGAATCAGATAATGTTGCAAAAATAACTAAGGTGAATGCTATTTGTATTGACTGTAATATTTGTGTCGGTTCTTACAATAATGGTAAACCTGTTCATATTATTCACCAGTTTTATCCAACTGTAGCTCCAGGGTATAAAATAGTTGAATCTCCTTTGCCCATTTTGTATTTTCCAGTTAGCGTCAAAGCAATTAACAATATAACAGTTAAAATAGTTGATCAAGACGGAGAACTTATCAGTTTTAGAGGAGAAACTATAACAGTAAGGTTACATTTACAAACAAGTGAAATATAAAATGGTTGTTAGATATAATAGAGCCCTAGGGATGAGACTTGCCCCTACCACTATCAACAAAGTAGAAACTTATAAAAAGAAAAAGCCTAAACAACAGTTCAGTATCAAATCCAACACCAACAAGTTAAGACGAGATAATCGTAAATTTCTCACATCCTTGGGTTTCACTGTTTTAAAATAATGAACATATTAAACGTAAACGAAAAGCTTTATGTAGACAATTCCATCGTCAGTTCTGAGCTTCACACATATCAACCATATATTTCTTCAAAATTCGATTACAATGATGAAATAAGGATCCCAATTCAAGAACTCGATGCTTACACTCTACCATCAGATAGTTTACTTTATATCGAAGGAAAATTAACTAATACAGAAGGTAAATATAAGAAAGAATTGCTATTTATTAACAATGGTATAGCCTTTTTGTTCAGAGAAATCCGCTATGAACTAAACGGAATTACTATAGATTCAATAAGAAATGTTGGATTAGCATCAACCTTAAAAAGCTACCTTTCTCACAATACCAACGAAAGTTTAAAACTGGAAAATGCAGGTTGGTTTCCACATCGGAAAGAAGGTGATACAATTTTAGTTGATAATGATGGAAAATTCTCCGTATCCATACCACTAAAAATGCTTTTAGGATTTTTTGAAGATTACAGAAAAATTATTATGAATATGAAACAGGAATTGGTTCTTATTAGATCAACTGATGATTTAGATGGTGTTATTTTCAAAGAAGATCCGGCACACCTTGTTACTGCTCCTGACACTCCATTGGTTACTTTCGATAAAATTTATTGGAAAGTTCCTCACATTCTAGTTGATATGCCACAACAACTTGCTCTATCAAAAATATAAGAATCAAATAAAGATATATTGATAGGATTCAGGAGTTGGGAACTTGTTGAATATTCTTCTCTAACCGAAACAACCCGTCACACATGGCCGGTAAAAACAACTAGTAAACTAGAAGCTCCTCGTCATGTTGTGATTGGCTTTCAAGAAAACAGAAAAGGGAAAATTGTTAAAGATATGAGTAAATTTGACAATATTACCTTGTCAAATATTAGAGTATATTTAAATTCTGAAAGATATCCTTATCACGATTTGTACTTAAATTTCGAAGAAAACAAATTTTCTGCTTTATACGAAATGTTTGCCAACTTTAGACAGTCTTACTATGGTGTTCCAAATGAACCCATTTTTAATCCTGAACAATTCAAAAACATTAGTCCTATTACACATATTGATTGCTCCCATCAAAAAGAAACAATTCAAACGGGATCCGTAGTAATGAGAATTGAATTTGAGACACACAATGCAATTAAAAAAGATACTTCTGCTTATTGTCTTATTTTACATGACAAATTATTTAGCTACAACCCTCTTACTAAAATTGTGAAACAATTATAAACTTTATCCCCACTATTTTCATATTTCGATTTAATTTAAAGAAATTTTCAAAAGCTTTTAGTTTTAATCATGACATCAAAACTACAACTACAAATTGAAAAATTTATTTTTAAAATTAATCAACTGAAAGAAGAAATTGCAAATTATTCAAGTAAAAAAAGTCTCATTAAAAAATTTGCTGCTTTGAAAATATGAGATTGGTTATAGATATTCAAGGATTCAAAGATGAAAAAAATAAATTTATACCGAAAGAGCTTGCAGCTTTTGATGGTTATGAAATGACTCATTACATTTTTAAAAAGCCTTTTCCAATGGAGTTTCTTTCACCTGATTGTCACAAGCAGGCGGTATGGTTAACGAAAAATTATCATTGTATACATTGGAATAATGGATTTACTCCATTACATCATTTCCCAAAAATAATTGAAACACTTACGAAGAAAGCAGATTTTGTTTTTGTAAAAGGAAGCGAAAAAAAGGATTTTATACAGAAATATTCTAAAAAGCATGTGATTGAAATAGATGAACAACCAGCGCTAAAGCTAATGGAACCAATGCTTCTATCATTCAAAATCACCTTGTATGTGTGCTTTGACAAATGTGTTATTTTTATATGACAATTGTTTTATGAATGAATAAAAATATAAAAAAAAACTTAATTACCTTTTTATTTTGCATTAACCAACCATGATTGAATACAATTAATATGATACCTTAAATCTAATTTTCTAAATTCATTTAAAAGTTCATACTCATTTTTATATTTTAAATAATGATTACAAAATTTAGCGGCTAATTTACATTGTTTCATTCGATCTATATTATTAACATATGCTGACAAATCTTGTGCTTCTGCGTCTTCTTCGCCTACAATTGATAAATATTGGAAGTATGCAACAGATATAATAAACTCTTCATACATTTCAGTAACCATTTGCTCCATTGTAAATATTATTAAATTTATTCTTCCTTTTCAATTTCTTGAAGAATAGTATCCTCGTCAATAAATTGCTTCAAGTCTTTTAAATAGTAACCAAAGCCAATATCTTTTAGATCTTGAATAAGTTGAAAAAAATTTAATGTTTCAATGTATTTGTTGCAACAGAGGGCAGCCTTTACGAATTCCTCAGATTGATTACAATAAAAGTCTATCCACTCCGGACCACTTGCCATACAATATGAGAAATAGGTTTTTGAAAGATTACTAAATTTCTCCTCTAATAATTTAACTGCAATCAGCAACTCAGCCATTTCATTTATTTAACATAATATTTTAAATATGTAGGGGGACGTCACTTGCAAATAGGATTAACTTTCTTTGATAATACCTGTTTTTTATCTTCGTATAATTGAAACCTCTTTTGGGTTGCAATAATAGCAGGTATAAATTGGCAATCTTCTCCTATAAATTCTATTAGGTGGCTTAATTCTCCTACAAAGTATGATTTCCCAAATGTATTGAAAAACGTAGTAAGGCTTATAATTCCTTCTAAATAATCATCACAACAGTCAATTGCTTCCAAATAATCTCGTTTCAGTGGATAAAACAGCTTGGTGTATTCATCTTTCGAAATCACTTCAAAGAAATTGAGATATTTAACTTTTAACTGTCTGATAGTTGTAGTTAATTTTTCGCGATTACACATAATTCACTTATTACTTGACACATTTTTTCTTTTTGTTTTATACAAAATTGGTGGAAAAATTCAAAAATAACTTTTTACGCAACTCGAGCACAGCTTAGTAAATGTGTCTCGGCATACTAAAATGATCATGATGCACCTATTTATAAGACTTAAGAATGCAAAATCAAATGTGGGAGAACAAAGAGAAAAAATTAAAAAATATGATGCGAATGAGAATAAAAGGGGAGGAAGTTAAGAATGAGGGACATGAGAGAGAGAAAGAGGAGGAGGAGGAGGAGGCGCTCCCCTATTATACTACTTATATATATATATATATATATATATATATATATATATATATATATATATATATATGTATATATAAGGTCAGGAGCTCTAAATTAAAGCTAATGTTTATACCACAAATTCCACTTTTAATTTTTTTGTAAATATGAAATACGGAGTATTGAAAAAAATTCCAATATATATATATATATATATATATATATATATATATATATATATAGTTTGATTTCGAAATCAGCAAAAAGGTCACGAAATAATGGCGATCAGTTCAAGGGCGAGCGACGGATATGTTTCTGTCTAAATATGCTAGAATTTTTCCGCTGTGGGTGTAAAGTTTTAATATTTCCATGAGATGCTCTCGCAATGGTATGGAATTCGCTATAGATTTCTTTCTATTTTTAATTAAACCTATAAACACTTTATACCGTTTGAAAGATAAACAGAGTATGAGTGTCCTGTAATACTTTTTTGATTTAGGTTCATTTTGCGGAGAAAATAAATGGTAAAATTCCTTAATTTTAGGGAACATTAACTCGAGTGGATACCGAATACAAAAGAGAAATTTGAACAAAAATTACACGAGAACCATAAAAAAAATGTTGTTCTTGCGTTAAATTTAATCTAATTGCATCTACGATCATCGGATGTAAAGTAATAATATATTACATACCTAGGTGTAAAGTGTTTTATTCTTGTCGAGAGAAAATGATGGTTTACAGAGGCGCGTAGCTTCGAGGTGAACTATTTCTCGTGAGAGGATTGAAACCTTTTCACCGAGATTTCTATACTATTTTATTTACAACCATACCTATTAAATGCAAATGTCGTTTTTTGTGACAAATGAGTATAACTATCTGAGAAAATAACAAAGTAATATTCCTGTATAACCACAAGCTTTACCACCATCAATAAATAAAAAGTCAAATTGATATTTTGACAATGGTTATTCAGGTACTAAACAAACTTAAATTAGTTGCA
Source organism: Kuschelorhynchus macadamiae (assembly GCA_030620095.1). NCBI lineage: Eukaryota > Metazoa > Arthropoda > Insecta > Coleoptera > Curculionidae > Kuschelorhynchus > Kuschelorhynchus macadamiae. The sequence continues at coordinate 490,657 of JAUTXW010004103.1, forward strand.
TTTTTGATATTGGAACTGATTTGGAAAAAATTTAAAAATCCAATAAAATTGAAACATTTTCGCTATTCAATAAATATCGACTTTGGCCTAGAAAGTGATCACTTTCCACCCAGGTAAATGTCACTTTTTATCCGGATAAATGCCAAAGCCAGAAATATGTTTCTTTCAAACTTTTAAAATGCCAGAAATGTCAACATAACATACGTGGTTGTAAATAAACGATTTTTTGTCTTATATTTTTCTTTTTCTTACTTGAATACAATGTTACATTTTAAAAAGTTTTGATAATTTTGACATGCATTAAGACATATTTAATGTTTTTCTCGAAAACAGCTAATCACATTAAAAAATTTCAACAAATATTTTTGAAATAGTTTGAAAGTATTAGATAGGTAATTAGAAGATAGATATACATGGCAAACATATTACTACTTGGTAATATTTAAGGTAAGTTTTTATATTTACGATATTTCTAACTATAAAAATACTTAGAATTTTATTGAATCGGTTTACGCGATTTAGTAAACACGCTTAATTTTCATATGGTAATGAAATATTCAAATGTTTATTTTTAATGTATACTCCTTAATACAGCAGCTCTCACGTCAATGACATATTTATAAGTATTTATTTTTAATATGAAAAACAATGATATACGAATTCTTAGGTTTTTCTTATATATATATATATATATATATATATATATATATATATATATATATATATATATATATATATATATATATATATATAAATAAAGAAAGAACCTTTGCTGATAACTATTATAAATTTATTTATATATGTGTTAAAATGTTATTTTTACCTTGCACTCTTAAGAGCCACCACCATTTTCTGTCGAATCGGCACGAATAACAAAATTCATCCACTATGTTGGCGCCGCCACTTTGCATTTTGAAATATAAACTGAAAAGTCATAATTTGTGCTTTTCAGTTTCCCCAAATACTAAATCTACAGCCTATAACACAATTCGCTCGGCATGTTGGTGACAGACACCATTTTGATTGCTTTAATGTTGACTAAAAATTTATAATACTGTTAAACACTCACAACAACACATATACCAACTTTCAGGAAAAACAAAATAAATAACGAAATTCTTCTATTTGGTGGATTTCAAAATTTTAGATGATGTAGAAATTTTCATTCTTAAATAACCCTATATATATATATATATATATATATATATATATATATATATATATATATATATATAAACGATTTGCACACACCAACCTTCGTACGGCATGTTAAGGCTACCATTTTTAATGTTAAAATATTGACAAAAAAATAACAATTTGCACTTTACATTACTCCAAATAATTACCGATTTTCAGTCGAATCTGCACAAATTACGAATTTCGTAGAATATCTTGACGCCGCAGCTTTGCATTTTAACAAGTAGACTAAAAATTCATAATTGGTACTCCAAGTGCGGGACACGAAAAAAAACCGGGCGGTCCTTAAAATAAAGATTCATAGTCTTAAGCAAGCGAAAAAGTAAAATTTGTGTAGGCAAATAAATTTTATGTTATTTTATTTGTTGTAATAGTTTGCCGCTTCACCTATAAAAAGCGCCAGCTAATAAAATTAATCGAGGATTTAGTAGACTTTGCACTGGTCAACTTGTAATTGGGATGTGCCTAGAGTCTCCATGCACTTGCCGCTAGAAGGTTCTAGCTATTTCCAGCGGCGCCTATACATTTCGAGCATTTGTTTTCATTTCTATATAAATGCGTTGCGTTGAATTTGAATTATTATTTCGAAGTAACGATGGCGAGCAAAAGAGGAAAAACAATTCGAAGCGGTGAAGTTATTGCGAGCGTTATAGAGGCCTGTACTAGAGAAGCTGAAAATAATAGTTTGACTATTCCAATTCAAAATCAAACAGAACGCGCTGCATTATACACTGGTGTTTCGGAAAGTAGTGTAAGAAAAATTCAAAGAGAACATAATGATCGCTCATCACCTTTAAAATCTCCTGGTAAAAAAGACCCCGATTATCATAGAAAGATAAAATTGACGATGGTGATTTTCAACTAATTCGACGAACAATAGAAGATTTTTATATAAACTTAAAGAAGGTTCCGACCTGCAAACCTCTACTTCGTGCTGTAAAGAACAAAATAGATTTTCCGTACGGGTATAAAACCTTAAATCGGCTTTTACGATCAAATGTTTTTGTTTGGCGCAAGTGCCAAAATAAACGAAAATTGCTCATTGAGAGACCAAATATTTTTCACTGGCGGGTGAAATATCTATCAACTGTAAGGCAATATAGGCAAGAAGGACGCAATATTGTGTATCTAGACGAAACCTGGGTAGATAATGATGTGACAGTGAACAAATGCTGGCAAAGTGAAAGTGTTACAGGTGTTGTTCAGGGAATCCGCTCTAGTAGTCGCTTTATTATAGTTCATGCTGGTTGAGAAGCCGGATTTGTTCCAGATGCTGATTCTGTAATAATAATGTATGGACAATTTTGTCAAATTCTTTTGAAAAGTCAGTGAATATTGAATCTACACTTATCCTCTTTCAAGTTTTTCAAATATAAAATTGGTGTATAGCAATAAATTGGTATTGATTGATTTCTCCTTTATAAAGCCATGCTGACTAGATATGATAAACGTTTTAAAACTTCATTTTTGTTGCCATAGTTTTTATATATAAAATTGACGGTCTTTTACGTAACCTCGGTCATACATCTTTAAGGCTGCCTCCATACATGTGCGACCTCAACCTTATTGAACTTGCATGGGCAGGAGTAAAAAATATATTCGACAGCGCAACACCGGTGAACTTTCAATTAAAGATTTAAATAAAATAACATTAGAAGCGATTGACTCAATATCGGCTGAAAATTGGAAATCGTATGTTAAACATGTTCGTTCTATTGAAGATAAATACTGGGAAGTAGATGGCAAAATTGTAAACGGTTATTAATGATTTAGTTATCCAACTGGGATCTTCAAGTAGTGACGACGAAACCTCATTATTTTCAGAGGAAGACAACGATTTAGAAGGAATCGAACCATTAGAATCACAGCCGTCAACCTCAAAAATGGCTTAGTTTTTTTTCATATATTTTGTAAAATTGTTCATAAAGTAGCTGTCAATAAACTGCTTCAAAATAATTAATTTTCTGTTCAATACCAGGTGTCAAAAAATATCTAATATTGCAATTAATATTTGAAAAACTACAAAACTTTAATTTATCCAAAATTAACACATCAATGTAGTTATAGTAGGGGAGCCAGCACTGATTCCAGTGAACAAGTTTTATCAAAATTTTAACTTATGCAGTTCGACTTTGGGCTATTCGGCTATGCCAAAACTGACCGTTTGTCTCCGTCTGTCATATTACTTTGTACAGGGGGCGTCATTGTGAAGTACTATACAGGGCGTTTCCTAATTGCGTGCTAATGTTAAAGGGGTTCTTGGACCTTTTTAAGAAAAAAGTTTATTAAGTTATGAACCTAAAAGTCTTAACTTTGGAGATACAGGGTTTTAAAAAAACATTTTTTTAAAATCCTAATTCTGATGCTATTATAGATAAATAACTGTGTGAAAATTGATACACGTCTTTTATGCATAAAAGGGCATTTTTTATTAACAATCAATTTTTGAAATTTTTACCAGTAGCGTGCATATGTATTTAACCTGAGTAAATCCGTATGCTCCTTAATGCATAGAAGACGTGTATCAAATTTCATTCAGTTATCTACAATAGCATCAGAATTGGGATGAAAAAAAATGGTTTCTTTTTAAACTTTACCATTCTGTATCTCAAAAGTTAAGACTTTTAAGACATAAAAACACCCCCTTTAACATCAGCACGCAATTAGGGGACGCCCTGTATAGTACTTCACAATGACGGCCCTTGTATAAACTAATATGACAAACTGCCACTTTTGGCATACCCGAGTAGCCCAAAGTCGAACTGCATAAATTAAAATTTTGATAAATCTCGTTCATTGGATCTGATGCTGGCTGCCCTTGTAAAATCTGGACTTGTAAATCGTGTATTACTATACTGGTTGGTCCAATAATAGTGGAAGTAGGCAGTAGACGCCGGGAGCGTTTTTACGTTTCCGTGTTCATTTGAGATCGACGCGGTCTTGAAATGAACACGGATAAGTATTGCAATATTCATTGACAAACTCGTGTTGATTTGGGGACGAAAAACAATGAACCACGCACGGGTTTGTTTGGAAAAAGGAGTTTTGTTTATATCCAAACCCGTGTTGATTTCGAGGAGGAATAAATCGCAGCATATACGAACCCAAATTTTTCATTTTTGTTTTGTTTAGCCGAAATCAATTACACAAATTCTTGTTTTATGAGATAATTCAGCTGTCATTCCTGACTCAAAGTAGGATATGAATATCTGTTTTGTGTCTTCAGAGGAACGCAATAGGCTTAAAGACTGTGCTACGTTCACCCTATGGGAATGATCGAAATTAATATCTATAATGACGTTTAAACCTCTTTTTAGTAAGGGCGAACGTTTTAAAGTACACTCTGTTATTTTTAAAAACTTAATATTTATATTTGCCTTGCAACCAAAATTTCTATTTACTCCGTTTGTCTTATTTTTATTTTTGTTCCTTTCCGCAAGTTGACACACGTATATTTTGCGGAACTCGTAACGTACGGCCTTAGGAAATCGGCGCTTCATTATCCAATTCGTCATTGTTTCTGTAGAAAATGCACTAACTAAACAACTACATTGTTCATCGTAAGTTCCGTTGTAAACTAACGCACATTGCACTTTACAAACATAGTTCACCGCAGAGTGCTCTACATAATTTAAAACTTCAAACTCTTTAGTGTGTTTATGAAGAAAACTTTTAAAATGCTCCATGATTTAGCCCGGGAACCGTTAATGACAGAACTCAAGAAAAAATATATTTATAGGTAAATCGATCAAGAAAAATCAAAATTAAATAAATTAAACAATAAACAGACGCTAAGTCTCGGTCTCAGTCAAAGTTTATAATAAAATAAAACTGGTTACACGTGTTTCGCCCGGTCGGGCATCATCAGACCTATCAGAAAAAATATATCCTAATTACTAACTAGAAGCCTTTAAATTAAATAAATAAACAATACCTTTAAAATAAAACAACACGTCACATATACAACGTTAAAACAGTAAACAAACAATCACATTACATAGTTCGACGGATACTGAAAGAGGTTGAAACGAAATGTGGTCAAATGCATGCATAAAAACTCCTGCTTAAATTATAAATAAATAAGATAGTAATACAATAATGAAAAAATTAACAAAGAAGGTATAGCAGTGGTGAGATTTGAACCCGTATCTTCTGGGTGAGAGGCAAGAATAATAGTTTTACTGCTATTCGTGACTATAACAATATTTCGTTTTGGGTTTTTAGTTGTTAGGTAAATTATTAAAGATGAGGTTCGGTTCAAAATTGAAAATATCATTCACGCAACATAAAACAGGGCTCCTTTTAGCTTTGGTTATTTCCATCTTCTCCAAAAGGTCCAATTTTTTACCCTTCTGACATTCATGGATAACTGTTAAGTCATCCGATGTAGAAAATCGGTGGCCTGTAGATAGAAGATGGTTAGCGAATGCTGGTTTTGTCTCTGTGATATCTGTATTTTTATATTTGTTGACCAAATGAACGTGTTCTTGGACCCTGGTTGAGATCTTTCGTCCTGACTGTCCTATGTACGTGGCAGGACACTCTCCACACCTCAAAGCATAACACCCGACTTTGACAGAAATTCAGGTTTATCTTTCATAGTCACTAAATGTCTTTTCAGTCGGTTGATAGTTTTAAAGGCGATAGAAATATTTAACCCTTTAAAGAATTTAGCCAACTGGGTTGAAATATTTCCAAAATAAGAAATAGTTTTAAAAGTTTTGTCATTATTTGAAGCAGCATGTATAACGTTAAAGAACATTTTATATTTGTTAAAGAACTTAAAGTATAATTTGTTGATAGAATTTTGCGAGAAGCCGTTGTTAAATGCTATTCGCTTGATAGTATTTAGTTCTTTTTTAAAAGCGTCCTTAGATAGGGGTATTAAAAAGTCTATAAAAGAAACAATTAAAAGCTGCAAATTTATGTGTATGTGGGGAATTGGAATGAAACTGTATAATGTTGTCTGTGGAAGATGATTTTCTAAAAATCTCGAACTCTATTCGGCTACCATTTCTTATAAGCAAAAGATCTAGGAAAGGCAGCTTACCAAGACTTTCTTTCTCCAGGGTAAAGGTAATTTTATTATGGAGGGTGTTGATAAAGTTCAGAAAATCGGACAACTCTTGGTCATCTCCATTCCAGACCACGCAAATATCATCCACGTATCTCTTATATGTGATCAGATGGCGCGCAAAATGACTTCTCATGATCTTACTCTCTAAGTGGTTCATAAAGACTTCGCTGAGAAATGGGGACAGGCAAGACCCCATAGCTAAACCCGTTAGTTGTTTAAAAAACAAGCCATTGAATTTAAAAAAGTTTTGGTCGAGGACTAAAGAGAGAAGAGAGATAAGGTTATCTTTAACTATATCTGGAAGATGCGTTTTTACTAATAGATCTCGAACTAAATCTATACACTCACCAGGAGGTATACTAGGGAATAAGTTTTTGACATCTAGTGATATTAGGATAGCTTCATTTGGTATTTTAATGTTTTTAAGATGGGTTGCCAAGCTCACTGAGTTTTTTATCGAGTGGATGTTTTGGAAACCTGTCACCTCCCTTAATATTTTATTAAGCCATGAAGATAAGTTATAGCATGGCGAGCTGGTGTAAGATACTACCGGTCTAATAGGAGTATTTTCTTTATGCACCTTCGGTAAACCATATAGTAATGGGGTCCTCGGGTTCATAGGATATAATTTGTACTTGTTGGAATTGAAAAATTCTAGAGTAACCAGAGTTTGGTCGAGAACGTTCTTAACCTTGGCAAAAAACGAGTTAGTTGGATCTTTATTAATCTTCTGGAAGTCTCCAGAATCCAAGAAGTTCAAAACCTTATGTAAGTAATCAGTACGTTTCATGATAACTACACAAGAGCCTTTGTCTGCTTTAGTTATTATTAGGTCATGTGATTTAATTTTGTTTTTCAGAGAAGTGAGATTTTTGTCAAAGTAGTTTTTCTTTTTATTGTTTGGTATGTCGGAATTTAAAAAATTAATTATTTTAGCTCTAATAATATTTTTATTGCTTATATCTGTGCTCTGAATGATATTTTCCTCCTCAACTGCAAGGGTTTCTTTACATTTTAAATCTATGTTATGAGATAAATTAAATTTTAAATTATGATTTAACAATTCTTCCTCTCCTTCTGTAAACGAAACATCTGTTAAATTAAGGTAACGTTTGTGAAACTGAAAAGGATTGTTAGACATATTTAATTGATGATTATTTGGACCCCTGTTCTGTACTTTAAGATTTTTAAGTTTGTTATTTATCCTAATAAAAGTATTATGTCAGTAGTTATAATAGGGGAGCGCCTCCTCCTCCTCCTCTTCCTCTCTCTCATGTCCCTCATTCTTAACTTCCTCCCCTTTTATTCTCATTCGCATCATATTTTTAATTTTTTCTCTTTGTTCTCCCACATTTGATTTTGCATTCTTAAGTCTTATAAATAGGTGCATCATGATAATTTTAGTATGCCGAGGCACATTTACTAAGCTGTGCTCGAGTTGCGTAAAAAGTTATTTTTGAATTTTTCCACCAATTTTGTATAAAACAAAAAGAAAAAATGTGTCAAGTAATAAGTGAATTATGTGTAATCGCGAAAAATTAACTACAACTATCAGACAGTTAAAAGTTAAATATCTCAATTTCTTTGAAGTGATTTCGAAAGATGAATACACCTAGCTGTTTTATCCACTGAAACGAGATTATTTGGAAGCATTTGACTGTTGTGATGATTATTTAGAAGGAATTATAAGCCTTACTACGTTTTTCAATACATTTGGGAAATCATACTTTGTAGGAGAATTAAGCCACCTAATAGAATTTATAGGAGAAGATTGCCAATTTATACCTTCTATTATTGCAACCCAAAAGAGGTTTCAATTATACGAAGATAAAAAACAGGTATTATCAAGGAAAGTTAATCCTATTCGCAAGAGACGTCCCCCTACATATTTAAAATATTATGTTAAAAAATGAAATGGCTGAGTTGCTGAATGCAGTTAAATTATTAGAGGAGAAATTTAGTAATCTTTCAAAAACCTATTTCTCATATTGTATGGCAAGTGGTCCGGAGTGGATAGACTTTTATTGTAATCAATCTGCGGAATTCGTAAAAGCTGCCCTCTGTTGCAACAAATACATTGAAACATTAAATTTTTTTCAACTTATTCAAGATCTAAAAGATATTGGCTTTGGTTACTATTTAAAAGACTTGAAGCAATTTATTGACGAGGATACTATTCTTCAAGAAATTGAAAAGGAAGAATAAATTTAATAATATTTACAATGGAGCAAATGGTTACTGAAATGTATGAAGAGTTTATTATATCTGCTGCATACTTCCAATATTTATCAATTGTAGGCGAAGAAGACGCAGAAGCACAAGATTTGTCAGCATATGTTAATAATATAGATCGAATGGAACAATGTAAATTAGCCGCTAAATTTTGTAATGATTATTTAAAATATAAAAATGAGTATAAACTTTTAAATGAATTTAGAAAATTAGATTTATGGTATCATATTAATTGTATTCAATCATGGTTGGTTAATGCAAAATAAAAAGGTAATTAAGTTTTTTTATATTTTTATTCATTCATAAAACAATTGTCATATAAAAATAACACATTTGTCAAAGCACACATACAAGGTGATTTTGAATGATAGAAGCATTTTGGTTCCATTAGCTTTAGCGCTGGTTGTTCATCTATTTCAATCACAGGCTTTTTAGAATATTTCTGTATAAAATCCTTTTTTTCGCTTCCTTTTACAAAAACAAAATCTGCTTTCTTCGTAAGTGTTTCAATTATTTTTGGGAAATGATGTAATGGAGTAAATCCATTATTCCAATGTATACAATGATAATTTTTCGTTAACCATACCGCCTGCTTGTGACAATCAGGTGAAAGAAACTCCATTGGAAAAGGCTTTTTAAAAATGTAATGAGTCATTTCATAACCATCAAAAGCTGCAAGCTCTTTCGGTATAAATTTATTTTTTTCATCCTTGAATCCTTGAATATCTATAACCAATCTCATATTTTCAAAGCAGCAAATTTTTTAATGAGACTTTTTTTACTTGAATAATTTGCAATTTCTTCTTTCAGTTGATTAATTTTAAAAATAAATTTTTCAATTTGTAGTTGTAGTTTTGATGTCATGACTAAAACTAAAAGCTTTTGAAAATTTCTTTAAATTAAATCGAAATATGAAAATAGTGGGGATAAAGTTTATAATTGTTTCACAATTTTAGTAAGAGGGTTGTAGCTAAATAATTTGTCATGTAAAATAAGACAATAAGCAGAAGTATCTTTTTTAATTGCATTGTGTGTCTCAAATTCAATTCTCATTACTACGGATCCCATTTGAATTGTTTCTTTTTGATGGGAGCAATCAATATGTGTAATAGGACTAATGTTTTTGAATTGTTCAGGATTAAAAATGGGTTCATTTGGAACACCATAGTAAGACTGTCTAAAGTTGGCAAACATTTGGTATAAAGCAGAAAATTTGTTTTCTTCGAAATTTAAGTACAAATCGTGATAAGGATATCTTTCAGAATTTAAATATATTCTAATATTTGACAAGGTAATATTGTCAAATTTTCTCATATCATTAACAATTTTCCCTTTTATGTTTTCTTGAAAGCCAATCACAACATGACGAGGAGCTTCTAGTTTACTAGTTGTTTTTACCGGCCATGTGTGACGGGTTGTTTCGGTTAGAGAAGAATATTCAACAAGTTCCCAACTCCTGAATCCTATCAATATATCTTTATTTGATTCTAATATTTTTGATAGAGCAAGTTGTTGTGGCATATCAACTAGAATGTGAGGAACTTTCCAATAAATTTTATCGAAAGTAACCAATGGAGTGTCAGGAGCAGTAACAAGGTGTGCCGGATCTTCTTTGAAAATGACACCATCTAAATCATCAGTTGATCTAATAAAAACCAATTCCTGTTTCATATTCATAATAATTTTTCTGTAATCTTCAAAAGCCCTAAAAGCATTTTTAGTGGTATGGATACGGAGAATTTTCCATCATTATCAACTAAAATTGTATCACCTTCTTTCCGATGTGGAAACCAACCTGCATTTTCCAGTTTTAAACTTTCGTTGGTATTGTGAGAAAGGTAGCTTTTTAAGGTTGATGCTAATCCAACATTTCTTATTGAATCTATAGTAATTCCGTTTAGTTCATAGCGGATTTCTCTGAACAAAAAGGCTATACCATTGTTAATAAATAGCAATTCTTTCTTATATTTACCTTCTGTATTAGTTAATTTTCCTTCGATATAAAGTAAACTATCTGATGGTAGAGTGTAAGCATCGAGTTCTTGAATTGGGATCCTTATTTCATCATTGTAATCGAATTTTGAAGAAATATATGGTTGATATGTGTGAAGCTCAGAACTGACGATGGAATTGTCTACATAAAGCTTTTCGTTTACGTTTAATATGTTCATTATTTTAAAACAGTGAAACCCAAGGATGTGAGAAATTACGATTATCTCGTCTTAATGTGATACTGAACTGTTGTTTAGGCTTTTTCTTTTTATAAGTTTTTACTTTGTTGATAGTGGTAGGGGCAAGTCTCATCCCAAGGGCTCTATTATATCTAACAACCATTTTATATTTCACTTGTTTGTAAATGTAACCTTACTGTTATAGTTTCTCCTCTAAAACTGATAAGTTCTCCGTCTTGATCAACTATTTTAACTGTTATATTGTTAATTGCTTTGACGCTAACTGGAAAATACAAAATGGGCAAAGGAGATTCAACTATTTTATACCCTGGAGCTACAGTTGGATAAAACTGGTGAATAATATGAACAGGTTTACCATTATTGTAAGAACCGACACAAATATTACAGTCAATACAAATAGCATTCACCTTAGTTATTTTTGCAACATTATCTGATTCTTCCTCTTTCATAGCTTCTAGTATCCTGCTATTAAAACCCAACATTTTTCCTATCGAATCTTCCTTGGTAAAATCAATTATTCTACTACACATTAAAAAAGTTTTTAGAGTATTAACATTTGCTTTTAAAAGAAAAAAAATTTTTTCATTCGGAAATAAATCTTCTATACTTTCTCTTATGTATGTTTCTATATCTGTAATGTCATAAGTTCCGTCGGGAATAACAATTACTTTATTATCTATATAAAATTTATTATATCCTTCTTTTATATTGGGGATAGTCATAAACGTTTCAAAATCAGCTAAACCCAGGTAATATTGTTTTTCATCCTCTAAATATATGGGCGGATTAAAATCAGCAGACAAAACAGAACTGTTTCCTGATATGGCAATTGTGGTAGACATTGCAGTTTATTTATGAATGAGATATTACAATAAATAATGAGTTTATATATTTTTTTGCAAAAATTTTAGGGATAGTTGACCACAGTTATATGAATTAAATTTTTGTTTATTTTCATAAGTATAAAATACATCCCCTTTGCCATTCGAATTAAAATATTTGAGAAGTTCAAAAGGTGGTTTTAAATTTCCATAACTATCAAAATATATTACATTTTTGTTATTTTTAATATAAGCAGTCCAATGAGATCCTTTATTTTGTTTTTTATCCAAATTTACAATACCACATTCTTTCAGATTAATTTTTTTTGGAAGTTCATCGAGCATAAAAACACCTCTAAAGCCAGTTATTTTTAACAGCTTTACATATTTAATAATATCATTGTTCGTAAGTGCTCTTTTTGGAAAACTTATTTTGAGTTTTTTTTTGTCTGATTGCTTTCATTTTGACGGATCCTCCTTTATAAGGTCTAATAAATAGTCCCTTTCCTTTATATGGTCTAATATATAATCCTTTGCCTTCTTTAGAAGCATTTTCCATTGCAATATTATGTCTATGTATTTCTTCTAGTTGCTGTTTAGCTGCTTTAGCATCATTTACTGCCTTAGCAATTCCTGCCGCGCCTCCACCTAGTGCACCCAGGGCGCCAAGAATGGGAAACAAAAGAGGTAGAAATCCTCCAATTTTTATGGGTGTTCGAATGATACGTTTTTTTCTCAATTTAAGTTTACCCCCTTTTGTATTTTTTAATCCCAAACCGAACATTCTTTTACCCTTCATTATTCCTGCAACACTTAAAGCTGCAATTTTTCACCAATAGAAGAATCTTTAGCTTTTACCCTATCCCAGGCTTTTTTTTCTAATATTTGGTCAGATATGTGTCTTTTTGATAAATCTTCAGTCTGAGAGTAAGATATATCATGTTCTTTGCAAGCGGAATCCAATGGATTTATACCAACGTCACCTCTAGTTAATCTTTTTTCCAAGTTGGTGCTGGGACCACAATAATTAAATCCTGGTATATGAACTTCGAAAGGTAGTTTACTAATTAATTTATTTACTAAACCAGAGCCTTTTCTAATACGTGTTTTAATAGTTTTTTTCAACTTATGACGACCCACAGTCATTGAAGTTCTTTTTATACTAAAAGCACATTGACATTTTTCTGGTATAAATACTTTTACAGCTAAAAATATTTACTAGTGTGATTAAGAATGAGGATTGAAAAACAAAAATTCTCATTACCAGTAAATAATCATGACGAAAAATTTTTAAGTAAACAGTTGAGAAAGCATGGTGACTTATTTTGCGGTGGTTCAAAAAGAGGGCTTATAGTTGGTTGCAGTGGTAGCGGTAAAACCAACGTTATGCTTACACTGCTCGAGCATCCTAATGGAATTAGGTTTGAAAATGTCTATGTTTATTCAAAGTCATTAGATCAACCAAAATATGAATATTTAAGAAAGTTGTTAAAGCCTCTGAAAGAAATTGGATACTTTGAATATGATAGCGATGAAAATGAAAGCAATCAGACAAATTCCGTTATCATTTTTGATGATATTCCTTGTCATAATCAATCTATTATTAGGGACTATTTCACGCATGGAAGGCATAGAAACACCGATTGTTTTTTTATTTTTCAAGGATATTCCACAATCCTTAAACGTCTAATTCGAGAAAATGCAAACTTATTAATTTTATTTAAACAGGACTGTTTGAGTTTAAAACATATATATATAATGACCACTGTATATTGGATATGACATTTGATCAGTTTAAAAATATTTGTGCTAACTGTTGGATGGATCCATATGGCTTTCTTGTAATTGACAAAGATTGTGAAGTAAATCACGGCAGATATAGGAGTAAATTCGATTCCTTTATATATTTATAAAAGTAAAAAATTTGCAGTTTTATTTCATTTAAAACTTGTACAGCATGGATAAACGTTTAGCTCGAGAATTAATAAGATCGAGACAAGCCGTGAAGCAGAAATATCAAAGCTTGAAATTAGCTACTTCTACTGCTCAGTCCGAATTAGAACAAACTTATAGACCAATAACACAACCACTTAAACAGCTAATTTCAAGTATTGGTAAATCCGAACCATTCGATTTAAAAGAAGAAAGAGTTTCAAAGTATGAAGATTTCAAAACACCTACAAAGCTTTATAAAACATCAACTCCGACGAAAAATATTCAGAAAACAGGAAAAACTCCGTTACTCCCTACAGAACTACCAACATTTTTAAATGACAGTAGTATCACTTCTTCCTCTTCTGTAGTACAACCATTGCCATCAACTGTTATAGCAGAAACTTCAGATCCTTCTAGTGACACAACAACAAATTTAAACTTGTCAGACATATTGGAACAAACTAGAAAAACAATTCAAACCTATGTTGGTACACCATCATATAAAGATTACTTAGCAGATTTTCATGAATTACCCAGATCATATATTGATGAGGGTGTGAAAGATACACAACATAAATTTGACCATTATTATGGAATAGTTCATGACCTCGAAACGGATAAGTTTTCTTTTGGTTTAACACAGATACCGGTAGAAATTATTGGAAAAGACATTAAAGTGGGAGGAATAACGTACACAGGCACGCCAGGTTTATACGAATTGCTTTTCAAAAAAGAACCGAAAGGTTATAAGAAGGAAGATTTAGATAATTACATGAACATTCTAGCTAAAACAAATGTATATCGTAGGAATTTTGATTCAAATGAACAAGTTCAAGGAAATACATCACACAAATATGTTACAATAATAGGACCATATTTACAAAGAAAGGGGATTACAAAGACAAAAACCTTGCCAAGATTAGTTACAGCATTTAACAAACCAAAACCTCCGTTTAGAACAACTAGAGCCAAATCTACAGGAAAGGGATTAATTTTGAAAACAAACAGATCAAATACAGACTATGTATACTGGAATAATGTAAACGAAATTGTTGATAGGCTACGTTTATTAATTTCATCAAGTGATGCGGGAAATAATGCTCATAGTAACGAGATTATCTCTATTATTGAAGAATTAAGAGAAGATAAAGTAATACTATAAATAACAGCTATCAAATATAATCATATTTATTGTTTAATGAAAGCTCAACATGACAGTTGATAAATTTGGACGCCATATTTCAAAACAAAATCAAGAGAGAACAAGAGAGAATAAGTGACATTAATAATTTAAAAAGGAGATTAGGTTAGGTTAGGTGAAAGAATGTGGTATTGAAAATGAAACAAATAATGAAATCTTTTAATAAACAGTTGCTAACGCTAAATCAAATAAGTAAAGATTTGCAATTTTTAAATGAACATGTTAAAAAGGAAGACAAAAAATTAAGTGATGATATCAACAAAATTAATAAAATAATGGAAACAAATATAAGAGAAGTAATAATTGAAAAACACAAGGAAAAAATTAAACAATTAAGAAAGGTTAGATGATAAAAAAAAAAGAAATCAAAATAGCATTCTTAACAGTAGAACAATTGACCAACTCACTTTGGAAGAAAATCAACAATATATTTCCTTGGAAAATATAATGTCCAGTGTAATTAAGAAGTTAGAACAAGAATTAAACAAAACAGAGGAGGAATTCAAAAATAGTGATAGTAGATCAACTACTTTCTTAACTGGAGAGATAAAAAAATCCTTTAATGCGTTAGAAAAGGAGATTACTAAAATTAGTAAAGTTTTAAATGAAAAAAGTTATACAATACAAATTGATAAATTGAATGAATGGGAAAAAACATATAAAAGTTATATTTCGAATTATTACAAAACATAGAGAGTGAACTTCCTTAAAATTGAATAAACAAGTTTGTTGTCATGACAACCGCTAAACAACAAGTCGTTAATGAATTACATAAACCTGCTAGAAAAAACTACAAACGCAGAAGGGTGGTAGTGAAAGGGTTAAATGATCTTTTTCAAGCTGATTTGGTTGAAATGTTACCCTATGCCAAATTTAATAAGGGATTTAAATATATCTTGATTACCATAAATGTATTTTCTAAGTATGTTTGGGCCGAACCGGTAAAATCTAAATCTGGAAAAGACGTAACAGCGGCCATGAAAAAAATATTAATCAGTGCAAAAACTCCACCAAAAAACTTGCAAACGGACAGAGGGAGAGAGTTTTTCAATGTAAATTTCAAAATTTGATGCAACAATTTCGAATTAACCATTATAGCACGTTTTCCAATTTGAAAGCGAGTATAGTAGAAAGAGTGAACAGGACTTTAAAGAATAATATGTGGAAAATATTTAGCATTCAAGGAAATTACAAATGGTTTAATATATTAGCGGATATTGTAAAAGATTATAACAATACAAAACATTCTTCAATAGGAATGAAGCCAAAACAAGTAAATAAAACAAATGAAAATAGAATCTTGAAATCTGCATTTACTCATGCTAAAACGTTAGATATAAAATCTCCAAAGTTTAAAGTGGGTGATCACGTACGAATAAGCAAGCATCGAGAGGCATTTTCAAAAGGTTACACACCAAATTGGTCAAATGAGATATTCCACATTAAAGAAGTTAAGATGACAAACCCTTGGACATATTTAATTCAAGACGAAGATAATCAGGACATTCTGGGTGGTTTTTATGAGCAAGAATTACTAAAAGTAAAGCATACCGATGTGTATCTTATTGAGAAGATTTTGAGAAGGAAAGGAAACAAAGTTTATGTGAAATGGTTAGGACTTGATAAAAAATATAATACATGGATTGATAAAAAAAATATTGTTTAATTAAATTGAAATTAAATTTTAGTTAAATTTGTTTTATTTCTGTTCCTCATTTTATGCTTTAGCTGATACAAATTACAAAGTCTTAATGTGCTAATTAATTTCAAATAAAATTCACATTTAGGAAACTAAAATTTTATTAAGTAAAACATCAAATACAATTTTTATTAAAACGTGTCAAATATATTTTATTTCTATGTTCCTCAGATAATATCGAATCTAGAATAAGTTTACAATCATTTATTCTTTTTCCAAAACGGAGTCTATCTAAGTACCACATCTGAAAGTTACTCCTACGGGCTTGTCTGTAAGCAAAGCTCCACTTCACTAACACATGCACCTTATTGTTCTCTTCCAGAAAAGATATTGTTTTCTTCGTAATATTTTCTTTTTGATCCATTTTCATTGTTTTCTTCGTAATATTTTCGTTTTGTTCCATTTTGCTTCAATTTGTTTTCCATTTGTTCAGGATATAAAGCAAGTAATTCCATCATAGTTGAAACATTTTCACTGTTAGGATTTTCTGTTAGACTTATTATATTATAAACATGCGTACACAAGTCGCCACAATCAGCTGAAATATTATTTTGAAATATGTGTTGAATTCTTGCCTTTTAAGTATAGATAATCTATAATCAATAATTTCCTTTAATCGCCACAAATTGTCCAAAGACTCTTGTCCTAAGTATATGAAGTGTGGGCCTTTTGTAATTTGTAGAACAGGGGTATCATTTATTTTCTGAACCTGCAGATGAATGTTGTTTATATTCACACTGGTTTGATCAACTTGAGGAAAGTAGAAATTGTTTACAATAATTCCTTGATGAACACAAATGTCTTTCCAATTTTCTTCGGTTAGTGCGATTGAAAATCCAGTTTTTCCACCAATTACAATTTTTGGAGAAAAATCATTTAAACTAATGCCAACAAGAACAAATTTTGACAAAGAATTATTTAAAAAATAAATTTTTGAATTAAGAAGCGTTTCCAAAGGTTTATGAACCACGGCGTTGTTCATAATGACTAAACGAGACTGAAACATATTGTGTTATTCTTGTACTTAAATATTCTCATCCCCACTTTCTTTAAAGTTTCGATTAAAATGGATTAATGAAAAAATAGATTTCCAGTTTGAAATTTGTAATAAAGATAAATAATTAAAATGGTAATGTATAAAAATAATGTTAATAAAAATAAGTTTAATGTAACACTAATGATGGAAAAGTAATAATTTTTGAAACCGTCATAATAATTGGTACAGTTGGGGGTTAAAATTTGTAACTGATTATTTTTAAACTCTAACCTTTCTATCCAATTTGTATCAAAAATAGATCGATTTGGATAATGATACAAAATTTTAAAAAATTTACTTGCATTTTCATTTCCATTTATTCGTTCCATCCAACTAATTGTACTATTGTTAATTAATCCAATTTTCATAAATTTACAATATTTACTTAGAGTGACGTCTGTTTTATTAGAAAAACATATTTCACACTGTGTTACGCCAGGGGGATGATGAACATAAAAAACATTTTGGAAAATAAAATAAAGAAGAATAAATTGAGATCTACTGATAGTCATTAAAACAAATTAATAATTATATTCCAAATTTATTAACATTAAGAAGATACTTTCACCACGAAAGCAAAAGCAGTTGTAAAAAAATAACAATAAAATACTTAATTTAAATATATGTAAAAGTTCATAAATAAGGATATTAATAATACTATATAAAATGTGTAGCTTGAAGACTTATTTTGAATGGTTACAATTATTCGATTCCTATTTTTCCATAAACAGTTATTTAAATCACAATTCCTAGCAAATTTCTTATGCTCCACAATAGGATCATCATAACTTAACCAATCAAAAATTTCAATACCACAATAAAAACATTTACAAATATCATTGATTGAAGTATAGTAAAAGCCAGCTCCAGCTAACACTTCTGGTCTCAATTTTCCTTTCCATTTTTTAAAAGTGGAAAGTCGTTTTTCATATGTTTTAAAATAACTGTTATCAATTTCTTTGTCAAAAGTTTCTAAGCACATTTTGTGAAAGACTTATGAAGACTAACTTTGGTTTCAAAAACAACAAATTTAAATACCTTGTAATATCTACATAAATATATCTAAATCTTCATGTTCTGCATTCCATTGATACAAAGCAATATCTTGGTGTCCCCAAGCTAATGTATTAAAACTATAGGGAATTTTATACCGCTTATCATCTTCGGAACTCAAAGCCAATTTATTAATTAACTCTGTAAAAATTGTATGTTGTCTAGATCGAAAAACATACATTGAACAAAAGGTTTTAGAATGATTTTCAACAACATCTTTATAATGAATAAAATCCAACTGCTTTTTAATTGCACTTTTTTTAACACCTTTTGCTTTTTTTGTTAAACTGTTTTCCGTTTTAATACAATATGCTTTTGCTCCAGTACCAAAGAAAGCAGTAATGGGTTCACCAGCATATTCATCTTTGAATTTTCCTATAACTGACTTTGTAATAGGCATTTCATGAATATTATTAAATTCATAATTAGATGTGTCAAATTTGTGAATATTTTTTATCATGTCAGAATAAATATTTGGAGTTGTGACTTCTAAAATGAACGAATCGGTATCGGTGTATAAAAGTGAAATATTTTCCTGATAAAGAGGTTTTAAAAAATTATAAAAGAAATCATACATGACAGTTTTAGATATATCTAATATTGAGAAGCCTACATATATTGGTTTATTGTAAGTAACTTGAATCTTTTGCATTTGAATAGCTACCAAGTTTTCAGAAAATATTGTTAAGTCCTTGAAATATGGTTTTGCAATTAAATTCTCAGCACCATCTTTTCTTCTATTTTTTTCCCACTCTGTAACAAGTCTTACGTCAATTCTCCTATCAACATTTTCCATAGTCTTGCCATAAATACTATTATTTGCCAACTTGTAAGTATTACGATCAAATTCATTCTTTGAATCATTTCTTAATCTTGAATTCAAGTCTATATATTTTTTCAACCAATCAGATTGAGAAAACTGTAAAACTCTATGAACTTTAGTTAACTTGAGTCCATGTTCCAAACATTGTTTTAATAATTGATAGTGAATAACATATTTTGATTTATCATTTAAATTGGGTATTAATTTTATGCATTTAGAATTTGGCGATTTAAAGTTTTCTGGACAAAACGGAAAATCGTTATGATAGGAATGTAGACTTGTAGGATATTCTAAATCAACTTCTAAAACATATCCCTTATTAGATTTTTTAGGAATATTCATAATATTTAAATCATTGATTTCTTTATCTGTTAACCAAACAAAATCTCCCGTTGGAATGTGCTGTGACATTGCATAACCATACAAATTTGTTGCATCATAATAAATTATGTATTTAGTTGGCTTTAAAGGATCAAAATTTAAAAGAAATGGGTTATTAGCTTCAGATTTTCTACAAATGCAAGAGCTCACACCACCGCGAACGCTTTTTTTGAAAAAGTGTATCATATCTGGATCAGTTAACAATTCTAACTCTATTCCAGTATAACGCAAACACGCCTCCCAGGATAAACCTGGAAAAGTGTAAAAATGAGCTGGATCGAGATTATATGTGGATAAACAAGTGCTTCTAAAATTTTCAAAAATATCTGCCAAAAGTAAAGTATCAGAGAGTAAGTAAACGTCGGAGTATTGACCAAGAGATTCACATTTAAACAATTGCCAAACCTTTACAGCTCTTTGGTATTCTGCATCACTGATGTGCTCATCCGTTAAAGTATTATAAAATTGGTCTTTCTGAGGTAAAGTTGTTTCTTCTAATTTTAAATAATCATCAATATAACTGTAAGGAAATACACCTTTTTGCCGAATAAGCTTAAATCTTTCTTCATCATTGAAAATTTTTTTTATTTCCTTACATTGTTCATCTTTTAAGCTTTCAGAGAGTTTTGATAAAGAATGGGATAGAAATTGAAAAGAATCAATAAACCTTAATGATATATTTTTTTTCTTAGCCTTTTGTGTCTTTTTATCAAAATAGTTATCCACATGAATAAGCTTTTCAAATGAAATATATTTTTCCTTGTTTTGTGCGATAACTGTTAGTTGTTCTTTGTTTAAGCATAATTTTTTAAGAAATAGATGAGAATCATAATTACGCAAATTATGCAATATAACTGGAATAAAGTTAGGTATTCTGTAATTTATGTTGCAGAGTGAATGAGCTGGACCTCTATAAAGACCGGTTATATGACAATGATCTGCAACCCTGTCATTTAAAAGAGGTTTATTACAAATATGACAAACTTTTTCATAGTTATGATAAATTTTGTCCAGTTCGTTCAAAGGGATCATTTTTTTAGGAGCCTTTAAATATTTATTGTATGTTATACACATCTCTTTCTAAAGAATTTATAAATAATGTATCACAATTTTGACCTCTATATTTTTCAAATTTAGAATAATTATCGTCGAAGGAACATTTAATGTAATAGGCAAATGAATGTGGAATATGTTCATATTGTTTTAAGGTGTATGAAGTATTAGGATTTTTGTCAACATGGCCATTATTTAAAGGCTTTAAAATGCATTCAAAATCTGCATACACCACGAAAGGAACTTTCATTTGTTTATGATAATTTACAAATTTCAAAATATTATCATATGAATAGTTTCCAAACTTATCTTTTGTTAATTCTTTAGAAGGTAGGTTAATTCGTAAATGATCACAATCATAGCTATTGTGTTGTATTAAATTTTCTTCTGTAGGGAAATATTGTAAACAACCATCGCAAATATATTTTTTCCGTGATGTTTAGAAATTTGTGCAGATACTAGTTTTGATAAATCTTTAATATAGCAATAATGAAAAGTTTTTTCATCATCATCACTTATTAACAATAAATTGACATGTTGATTTTTTTTATTCGATAAATAATAAAGTGGACCAATTACTTCATACCCCTTTTTAGGATTTATAATTTCTAATCCATATACATTAATAGAAATGTTATTTTTTTCTTCAAAAATCTTAATGTTCTTTAGCAACATTGGAAATTCTATACCTGACATATCCAAAACAGAAGAGTAGTTTGGGTAGGATGAAGTTTCAAAATCTAATCCGCTTGGTTGGTGAAGAGCAGACACAACTGCCCAGGCGAAGCAAAAGTTGTCATCATTCCTAATGTTGATCACAGCTTGACGTCTCTTGATCTCTTGAGGAAGTTCGATAAAAGATGAGGCTCTCAGCGGATTGTGCTTGTTAACATTAATTTCCAAATGAAGTAAATTCATCAAAGACCATCCTGCAACGTAAAAATTAAAAAAATTACTTTTTTTGTTGCTGTTGTAAAATCGAAAATAAATTCTTTACCTGAATCTCTTTCTGCAAATTCGTCAGCTTTCTGGTCAATAATGGTGCAGATTTGCTCTAACAGTTCTTTTTTCTGATATCCCTGGCAAATGACTTGGAACGGCGCATTAAAAGATTTGACATCATAGCTGTCGCTGCTGGGGTTAAAATAGAAACCGAACAGTTCCATATTTAGCTTGATACATTTATGTTTCTGCAGTTCTTGATCTATTAGATGTGCAATTTTGTATTCCAAATGTTGAAAATATTCTTTCACATTTATGAAGTTTTGGTGTGAGGAAATCCTATAAGATATTATTCGTTCCCTGAATGCTGACTTGTTAATTTCAACACCTTCCTCCAAGCCTATTTTGGAATTGTTCTTGTGCACACTAGATCGAAGATGTCCACCCCATAGACTTTGGTTTATATTTTTCTTGCATTCTTTACAATATTTTACAATATTTGTAGAATCTATAAATTAAGAAAAAAATATTTTACAAAATATAACATGAAAAATAAAATGTTCTTACCTTTAACAAGCTTTGGTTTTTTCAACCAACTGTTGAGTTTTGTGGAATTTCCGTTAACATGTTTTTTAATATGTCGCAATAAATTATCCTTTCTAGTGAAGACTTTATTACATGTTACACACTTATGCATTTCTGAAGTTTTCTGGATAATAATAATAATAAAATTAATATTGTGCAATTCTATTTAGTTATAGTCAAATTTTGAAAAAAACAATAGAAATTAATTGACTTTATGAATCCATTTCTTCAAATGAGTCAACTAATTTGTCAAACGCCTGTTTAACATAATTCACCGTACTTTCGTCTCCCTTTTTAATTGTGATCAAATTAGTTAAATTTTGAATAGCGAAACCCAGACATTTAAGGTTTGCTATTTGTTTTTTATTTTTTTTATTAATTTTAAATTTTTTTTTAATGATAAATGATGGTTTCGAAATTGAATTTTGTTCAACTGGTGAATTATTAGGAGAAATATCCGAAGTTAAATTTGCTTCAATTTGTTTTTCTTGCGAATCAGAATTTACAATAGCATATGGTGAATTAATAGAAGATATAGCCGAACTTAAATTTTGATCAATTTGTTTTTCTTGCGAATCAGAATTTACAATATCATATGGTGAATTAATAGGACAAATAGCCAAACTTAAATTTTGATCAATTTGTTCTTCTTCCGAATCAGAATTTTCACTAAACAAAAAGTGAGAGCAAATTGTTCTCGGAGAATTAATTGGCGATTTTAATGTTAAATAATTTGGAGTAGATTTTTGAAAACAAACAATATCCTCATAGCTAGAATTTTGAGTTTCGTCAATGTCATTCAGTTCTTCAAGAGTTTGTTTAGTTTTTGTTGTAATTAAGTCCGTTTTGTTGTCAATAATGTCATTAAGATCGCCAAGAGTTTGTTGTTGAGTAGCTGTAAATAAATATTTTTCGTTGTTGTGTTTGTTGGCATTATTCTGAACTTGGCTATTGTAAATAATTTCATTCAAGTCCTGAATAGTTTGTTGTTGACTAGTTGTAAATACGTCTGTTTCATTGTTTTGTTGGTTTGCAAAATTTTGCATTTGAGTACATGTGTATAAGTCAAAGTCATTGTCAATTATTTTGCTACTCGATGCCAAAAAATTGTCCATTATGAAAAAAATCGTAATAACAAATAAAAATGCCACAAATGTACATAAAAATGTCACCAATATATATAAGAATTAAATCTTGCCAAATAAAAATGTTAGAAATAAAAATAAAAATTAAAAAATTACCAAATAGACACAATGTAAACACCAGAAAACTCGCGAGCTCTGCACAGTGTGAATGCAGAAATCAATTGCATTCGTCTCTTCGCTGAGGCGATTTTATATGCAAAAGTTAATCACATGTGTCCTACTTAAAGTTGAACGACAATCTCTAAAAACCACTTTCCCAAGCCGATCAACAAACTTACCCCCTCCCCCCCTTCAGGTTAAGTTAGGTTAGGTTATGTTAGGTTAGGTTAGGTTAGGTTAGATTAAAAAAGAAGAAAAGAAAAAAGGAGAAGGAAAGAAAAAGAAGAAGGAAGGAAAAAGGAGAAGGAAGGAAAAAGGAGAAACATATAAAAAAGAGAAAGAAGGAAGGGAGAGAAAGAAGATAAGGTGAGGGTGAGGGGGGGTTAAGGGGGGTTGGCGGAGCCCCCCTTGCCCCCCCACCGAGGAAACTGACAGGGAAAGGGACAGCGAAAAAAAAAAAAAAAACTTAAGTATTGCAGGTAGTAAAAGTGGTGGTCGATGGGATATATACTTAAGAACATCCACTCGACGATCATACAGTATCATTCGCTGTAATATCAGTTGTCGATATTATTTATAACCTATAACCAAAATTGTTTTTTATCAAATATATCTATCTAAATCTAAAGCTCCTAACGATGGCAGAAAATATGATTGGAAACGCTGACCAAATTGAAGAAAATAATGTGGAGAACGCCGCTCAAATTGAAGAAAGAGAAGAAATTTTTATTAACTTGGAAGGCACTTATAAACATTCATTTTTGAACAAATCATCTAGGCTTGTTAGAAGATCATTCTTGTTTAACATCGACATTAATTATATTGAGGAGGAAGAAGAAGAGATGGAGGAAGATGATCAGGAAATTGACGAAGGAGTGGACATGGATGGACAACTGCTAAATTTAGGAACCGAGGCTGACGTAAAAGTAAGCAAGTTTAGGGCTAGTGAATTATTTAATAAGAAAAAGATGTATGTGTTATACAAAGCTACTCTAAAATTGAAAGTCGAAGACTAGGAACATTTGCTATTTGCCTTCCTTGTAGTGCAATTCACATGAGATATTTACGGAGAGGGGAGTCCGATCATGTGAGCTGCCACTACAAAAGAGCTTATGTTGTTAGTGCTTCTGATTTACATTGTGCTATTTGTAGGATACATATTTTTGTACTAATTCCTGAACATGCTTGCTTTTACTGCAATAAAAATGAAAAAAAAGAGATAGAAGATTATGTTGTTAAATATTAATAATAAACATAGTTTGTAAAGGTGATGTGTAGATTATTTCAACAATATTAATTTTAAATATAGGTTATAAACGTAATGGGTAGATAATGTCAAAAATATTAATTTTAAAAAATGTCAACTGTTACTATAAGCGGTTATATATTTTCAGTGCTATATGCAAAATACTTCTTTTTATTCTAACATCTGACACTGTATTTGTAAATGAAATAGCTAATCATATGTAAAAAAAAAAGTGTCGATTATGTCAACTGCCACTAAAAGCACTCATATATTAGCATAACATTTTGTTAACGTTTGTTTCTGTATTCAATTGAGTTTTCTCTTACTTGATGCAAATTATATTAATATTATTAGTATAATTAAAAAGTAGTAGATTAGGCTATGCCGGTCCGACAATCAAAACCGTCATTTTTACATGTAAATTCCCATAAGAAAATTTAAGCTTCGATTTGCAAAAGTGGTGCCATTTTAGGGCGTGGCACTTTTTGTGTAAACCCATAACAATTGTTTTGTTATGTAATGTGAAAATTAGTATGTATTAAAAAACTTGTTAGATCATTGTTGTCGTTTCAATATAGGAAAAGGAAAAAATGTGTGTCAATTATTATATATATATTTACATTTACTTTTTTTTTACAAAATTATTTGTTACCAGAGTTTTCACAAACACAAATTATAAAAAAAATATTATCCTCTTTTTAAAATTACAACAAAATGATGTCTAATTACATCTTTGAAGATTTGTACCAAATAGTAATATCTAGTGCGACATACAGGACAATTGTTTACCATTATAGAACAACAATTTTCATCATTACATCTTAAAATACATTTTATACAAAATATGTGGGAAAATGTATTTGTTCTACATGATTAATAATATTCGATTATTTAAAAACAAATAGCACAAAACACTTTTTTCTCTTCACTCTCAGTTTTGTTGAAATTTTTTAAAACAATCCCATTATTTTCTTCTCGAACTAATGGTATATTTTCTTCTTGAACTCCTGGTATAATTTCTTCGAGGTTAATTGTCTGAAGCGGAATGGATCGATTTCTTTCTCCAACTGATTCACTCATTTTATTTTAATATTATTATTAATAGATTTATTCAACAGATTTTTTTCTTTTAACAGTCACTCGTACCTTAACATACTAAAATGATCTTGATGCACCTATTTATAAGACTTAAGAATGCAAAATCAAATGTGGGAGAACAAAGAGAAAAAATTAAAAATATGATGCGAATGAGAATAAAAAAGGAGGGACATGAGAGAGAGGCAGTTAAGAATGTCCAAACGGGACATAAAAGAGAGAGAGGAAGAGGAGGAGGAGGAGGCGCTCCCCTATTATAACTACTTATGTCCAAACGTTTCAACCTCGTCTCTTAACATTGAATCAACTAACACAAACTCTATAAAAGATAGTATAAAAGTTAAAGTAAAATAAAGGTATTTTAGTTTGGAATTTACTGAGTTTAAAGTTCTATAGTGGCACTTTATTTCTTCCTTTAACCATACGATTTGAGCGATCCTAAGAGCGGTCTTTGACGATCTATTGTAACTTCGGCACCTTATGTTAATGAATTTAGGGGTCAGCTTAAATAAAAGGCATTGTTGGAGAAACCAAATTTTAAGCAGCAGATTCTTCCGTGAAATTAATTTTTTCCTGTAAAACTGAATGAGTTTCGCCTGACTAGCATTTTCAAATTGTAGTAAATCATCCATTATTCATAAAGAGACCTGTTTCTAAATTAAACAATAAACAGACGCTAAGTCTCGGTCTCAGTCAAAGTTTATAATAAAATAAAACTGGTTACACGTGTTTCGCCCGGTCGGGCATCATCAGGCCTATCAGAAAAAATATATCCTAATTACTAACTAGAAGCCTTTAAATTAAATAAATAAACAATACCTCTCTGTGGAACAATCCACAGTCTTGGTAAGCTGCCTTTCCTGGATCTTTTGCTTATAAGAAATGGTAGCCGAATAGAGTTCGAGATTTTTAGAAAATCATCTTCCACAGACAACATTATACAGTTTCATTCCAATTCCCCACATACACATAAATTTGCAGCTTTTAATTGTTTCTTTTATAGACTTTTTAAAATACCCCTATCTAAGGACGCTTTTAAAAAAGAACTAAATACTATTAAGCGAATAGCATTTAACAACGGCTTCTCGCAAAATTCTATCAACAAATTATACTTTAAGTTCTTTAACAAATATAAAATGTCCTTTAACGTTATACATGCTGCCTCAAATAATGACAAAACTTTTAAAACTATTTCTTATTTTGGAAATATTTCAACCCAGTTGGCTAAATTCTTTAAAGGGTTAAATATGTCTATCGCCTTTGAAACTATCAACCAACTGAAAAGACATTTAGTGACTATGAAAGATAAACCTGAATTTCTGTCAAAGTCGGGTGTTTATGCTTTGAGGTGTGGAGAGTGTCCTGCCACGTACATAGGACAGTCAGGACGAAAGATCTCAACCAGGGTCCAAGAACACGTTCATTTGGTCGACAAACATAAAAATACAGATATCACAGAGACAAAATCAGCATTCGCTAATCATCTTCTATCTACAGGCCACCGATTTTCTACATCGGATGACGTAACAGTTATCCATGAATGTCAGAAGGGTAAAAAATTGGACCTTTTGGAGAAGATGGAAGTAACCAAAGCTAAAAGGAGCCCTGTTTTATGTTGCGTGAATGATATTTTCAATTTTGAACCGAACCTCATCTTTAATAATTTACCTAACAACTAAAAACCCAAAACGAAATATTGTTATAGTCACGAATAGCAGTAAAACTATTATTCTTGCCTCTCACCCAGAAGATACGGGTTCAAATCTCACCACTGGTATACCTTCTTTGTTAATTTTTTCATTATTGTATTACTATCTTATTTATTTATAATTTAAGCAGAAGGAGTTTTTATACATGCATTTGACCACATTTCGTTTCAACCTCTTTCAGTATCCGTCGAACTATATAATGTGATTGTTTGTTTACTGTTTTAACGTTGTATATGTGACGTGTTGTTTTATTTTAAAGGTATTGTTTATTTATTTAATTTAAAGGCTTCTAGTTAGTAATTAGGATATATTTTTTCTGATAGGTCTGATGATGCCCGACCAGGCGAAACACGTGTGACCAGTTTTATTTTATTATAAACTTTGACTGAGACCGAGACTTAGCCTCTGTTTATTGTTTAATTTAGAAACAGGTCTCTTTGTGAATAATGGATGATTTACTACAGTTTAAAATTAAATAATTTTATAATTCGAAAGTTCGCCATTTTTGCAACACAAAAGAGATATAGAAGTGCGGTACACGAAAGAAAACAGACAAATATAGATAAAGGTTCATTAAGCATAGTTACATTTTTTAATTATCTGAAGTGCGTCTAGTCAAAAAGGAGTGCCATATTATTTAAAGAACGATGGGACACCACTGGTTTAAAGAGATTTCTTGGCCGACCTTCCTAAACCGATTGCCTCCGCCCGGTTTTCTTTCGTGTCCCGCACTTTACCACCATGTACCGATTTTTAGTCGAATCGAACCACAAATAGCAATACTTGTCTGCTCTCTTAAATGTTTTATATACGAAAGTACGAAATGGCATTGTCACTCGAACTGTATACGAATGTCAAATTTGAAGTGAATCGAAAAGTCCAAGTGGGAAAAATATATTAGATTTAAACCAGGCAAACACACCGAGAAGTAAAGCTAATTAAATAATGGTAAGTGGTAATATCATACAAATCTATATTTATTTAAACATGCTGAAACTATTTAAAGTAACAACTGAATTGTCCTTAATAAGTTACGTTCAATTCCCACACCCCTTACAAAACCGATTAAACGGGTATTATACTGAGCTAGGTAGACTACAGACTCCGGTCCTGTCCGAGTTAGCGCCTCCCTCCAGATTAGAAATATTAAAAACGCACGTGGTTGTAAAGTTTTAATATTTCCATCTGATGCTCTCACAATGATATGGAATTCCCCATAGAATTTTTTCTGTTTTTAATTAAACCTATAAACACTTTATACCGTTTGGAAGATAAACAATCAGAGTATGACTATCGTGTAATAGTTTTTTGATTAAGGTATATAAAAAAGAAATTACACGAGAACCATAGAAAAAAAATTAATCTTTCAGTGGTTTCTCAATTCACATCCATACATTTAGCTATATTCGATATAAATGAAAAGAGCGAAGCGGTAAAAATGGGTTAATTTTGACCGAGTGAATGCTCCCTTATCCTAAGTTAAATAACAAAACAGCCTCAAAATTAGCAACTTTATACATATGGGTTCTTCTCTATTTTTAATTTATATTTTATTGAGCTTAAGGTTTTGTTAAAAAGATCTCCTTTAAGCGTATTTGCAATCTTCATTATTATAGATATTGATGAATTCTGCCCATAAGATGTTTTATGATATTTTATCTTAAAACTTTTAATTTCTCTAATCATTCTAGATGGTACATAAAATTAAATTTGTTCTAATAACTCTGGACAATTTATGTGGGTGTTTTGCTTTGTAAGTTTAGCAGTTTTGCTTCAGATTTCTATAATTTATGTTCTCTACGGGCATATTTTGTTTCAAGGCAATATATCATAAAAAAATGAGAAATTACATTTGATTTTTATAAATTGTTGCCTGTTCGTTAAATAAGAACCGTTCTAGTAGTTTTCCATTAATTCCAAAGAAAAAGATAACTTCTGTAATAATAATGTATGGACAATTTTGTCAAATCCTTTTGAAAAGTCAGTGAATATTGAATCTACACTTATCTTCTTTCAAGTTATTCAAATATAAAATTGGTGTATAGCAATAAATTGGTGTTGATTGATTTCTCCTTTATAAAGCCATGCTGATTAGATATGATAAACGTTTTAAAACTTCATTTTTGTTGCCATAGTTTTTATATATTGGGGGATCTGTAAGTGGTCTTCCAAACAGAAGGAAAAATTCCATTTTATATTGAATTATTAAATATCAACCATAAAAGTCTTCAAAGGGAAGAAGAGCAGTTCTTTAAAATACTTTTTCCAGATATCTGATATTTTGAAGTTATATGAATTAATGCTAATATTTAATGTGATTGTGCGGTTTTTCCCTTATTAGCGAAAGTAGAAGAATAGGTTTTTTTTTGTGGAACTTAAGATGCTATAAATAAATTTGCTATACCTTTTTTGGGTTTGAAACATGAGGTGATATTCTAAAAACGCCGATTTTGATAATCCAGTATAACTTGTTTCAAGAGATATGAAAAACATTTATTGACAACTTCCACAAATAACTAGCCATGATGTGTGTAAACCCCCTTTGCTAATAAGGCAGATGCCTGTAATTCCATCAAAAATGGGATATCTTGTATGTGATTTGTAACACTTCTGTTGACATGCATTTTTAAACATTAAATATAGCTAAAACAGACAAAAAATAAATTGGAAAACTCTTAGTAGTTAAAAAATTCAAATACTAAAAGGAAAATAACTAGGGTTATTATTATTTAAGACCAAAGGCGAACAAGATGACAGCAAAGTCTACTGAATAAATATAAGTCTCGGCACTCGGCGATAACCGTTAAATTCCTTTTCATCGCCCCGCACCTCATTTGGCTCGCGCCGGATCTGATACACCTACACAACTTCGAACTCGCGTTGCGAATTGCAGTTGCATTGTTATACCGGTTGGTCTGTTAAAGTACGTAATATTTTTGTGAAGTTAATGTTGAGTTTTATTTATGAAAATGGTCTTTTGTTCAGTTGATAGTTGTACCTCTAAACGTGATAGTGGTTATTATTTGTCCGTTGTCCGAATGATGCATAAAGGTATAAATATATTTTATTATATTTTTCTTTTTAATAAATCTATAGGTAAATAAAAAATATGTAGATATAGTTCATGCATGCACAGGTAAATGTATGAGTACGTAATTGGTGAGTATTTTTATATTATATGTTTACAGATGTGAACAATTGAGAAATCAATTAGAGTTTATTGGGAACTATCGTTTTATAGGTTCAAAACAACATCTCCCTTATAGTGCAGTTCCTACACTGTTTTGTCTAAAGCAACAAAAAGTAAGTTTAGTATTCATAGATTGATAGAAAATAATAAGTTAAAATATAATTGTAATACATTGTATACCTAGTAGGAAAAGCCGAACATTCCCGGGCAACAGTAAAGATTCGTTGTATTGCGTTCGCAAATTAACTATTGGTTCGAGTGAGTATTCTGAAAATTTTTTAATACTAAAGGTGCTAACACCATCGTCGGTTTTTTTAATTTTTAATGAGATATAACATTTTGAACGTCATAGATATCGACAGGTAGGAAAAACATTGAGTTTGTCTGATTAAATAACTCATAAATAACGTTAGTCAATATTATGTGGACATTAAATCATTAGAAGTTTACATTTTCAGGTTCAGATCTTGGCTTCTTCCGACCCGTCTCTGTACTGACAATATCCCACACAGTTTTACTATAGTTATCAGCGTTCTCCAACTTATTTTGATTATATATTTTTTTTGATGTGTGTAAAGCTTGGTTGTAACTCTTCCTACATTCATTATAAATTTCCCGTAATTTCCATTCATAACCAAGCATAAGTGTCTGCTTTGCTATCTTAACTTCCTCCTTCACCCAACTCACCCCATTACCCAGGACACTGTCAACCTCCTTCAGAGGAAAACAAAGGTTATAGTAAAAATGAAATATATCATACAATTTTTTGTATTTTAAATCTGCACTAATTGCATCATAAACGTCTTGCCGATTTTCACGAGATAAGTAATAGCGGAAAGTATGATATTCCGTTTCAGTGCATTTTCGAAACATTTGCACTTCGTTTACCCTGGGCATGAAATAATCGACTTTAACAATTTGTGCTTTATGATCAGAAAAATGTAATGTTATATTTTTTACTTTATTTATGGCAAAATTGAGATATCTAGGCAATTTTCCCTTTTCATGGGTTGCCTCAAAGAAAAGCTGAGAAAGTCCATAGGACTGAAAAAGCTGGGTCACTATTTGAGTATTATTATCATTAACCTTGTTAAAATGCATATTGCATTTGCACTTTTGTATTTACATCTATCTATTTGTACAGCTGCTTAAATAGAGAAATCATTGGAACTGGTACTTCGGATGCCCATTTTGACTGCTTTTCACTCAGTTTTTGCTTTGCAGGTGTCCATCTTTTTTGGAATTTCATTATCAATTATGATTGCCACTATCGTTTGTAATATTTATAACATCATTTATTTTATTCAGGGACTGCATCTCAAGTAATGCTGTTGACACTTTTTCCTTTGAAAATTAATTAGATTGGATTGATTTTATTTCAGTGGATTTTGAAAGTACTGATGAGTTGCGCACGTCACCGTTTCCTGCACATTTTTTACAACACCCAATTCTGCTGTTTTATAGTTTAAAGCTTTAATGCTTGCATTTACCTCAGTGATCCTC
This sequence comes from Kuschelorhynchus macadamiae, assembly GCA_030620095.1. NCBI lineage: Eukaryota > Metazoa > Arthropoda > Insecta > Coleoptera > Curculionidae > Kuschelorhynchus > Kuschelorhynchus macadamiae. The sequence continues at coordinate 522,871 of JAUTXW010004103.1, forward strand.
TCGGAAATCTGCTTTGCAAATGCTTTGAATGATTCTGTAATCACAACTGCCAATTTTGATTCGGTTAATGCTGGAGATTTAAAGTGTGAGAGATCCATTTTTAGTTGTTCAATTTCACTTTTAAGCGATTCAAGTTGACTATTTGCTTTTGGAAATTCCTTAAAAGCATTTAGACATTCCAGATATAAGTGTAATAGTGTTAGGTTAGAGCTTGATATTATTCTCACTTCCTGAGCCATGGATCCAAGACATTTCTCGCATATTATTTTAAAACATGCATCACAAGGGTACCCAAATAATTTACCTTTTTCTTCCTTAAGAACGCAGACTTGTTTACAGGAATAACAATTGTTTTGATTAGCCATTCTGGGGTTACTGTTTTCAAACTTATTTATATTAACTTTCACATATGTTTTATACATATGTGAATACCTGAATATGTCAAAACGTGATAAGTGGCATGCCATTATACTAAAAATGTTACTTTCTATGAAAATATAAAGACAAACATTTCAAAAGACAAAAAAGTTATAAGGGTAAGCCACGATTGAGAATCACGCAGTATAGTTGGAAATAACGCATATTTCTTTAAAGTTAGCAATGTGGGGTTAATTTTCATTAATAAATGTAAACATTTTGGCAAGTTATCAATCTTACAAATTGTATTAATTTAGGTGTCGGAGACAATGACTCGCTTAATGAAGAATTCAAAGATGCCCAGATCCGCATTAAAATGGATTAATTTGTTCAGACAGAGTTAATTATTAAAATGTGTAAGGAAATATTAATAAGGTTATTACAAGTTATTTTGTAAAATCTGTCTAGATATTTCTGAACAAAAAGTTGCTTCTACAATATGATTGATATTTTCAAAATTAGCTTTTTTAGGTTTAGATATTTTTATTCTATTTTTTTTTTCAGATAAAAATTGCCAACGTCGCAGAAAATTTCATCAGGTACGCCGAGGAAAGCAGCAAATGCTTGAAACTGGAATAACATTGGAAGATGTTGAGACATTCTTGTCAGAAAACTACCCAGCCGAATCCTATCCTTTTTTAAAAGCTCTACTTTTGCTCATGAACAAAGCTCCAAAAGGCTCAAGGTACACAGATGAATTGAAACGATTTGCCCTAAGCATATACTTTCTTGGTCCAAAAGCATATAAGAAATTATAGTCCGTCTGTCGTTTACCGTCTAAGCCTACCTTAGAACGTATTACAAAACTTGGGTTATAGAGCCAGGATTCAATGAGTAAGAGTTAAAGACTGCATTATATGTATTGACGAAGTCTCCATTAAATCTAACCTTTTTTATGACCTATCAAAAGCAAGATAATAGGCTTTGAGGAAGGCAAAACAGTTGCTGGAAATGCTTTGGTTTTGCTTTTTTTTTTATAAATCATCTATGAACTCGAACGAATTAAAGGATATTTTGTTTGAAACGATCAGAAAGTTGAACGCAACTGGACAGCATGTTTTACGTGTCTGATCTTATACTTTAAGCCATAAATATGCAATCTTATTTTCTATAATTTCTTTAAATTATGCTAAACAAGACTATCTTGTTATATTTTTTTCCGACTTTACAAAATATATTTTTCAAAATTTTATTGAAAATATGTTTCATTATTTAGATTCCACCGTTTATTACTTACTAAAGAGAAATTTTACACTATGTTGCCTAATAGCGCTCTGACCGAACTCCGCTCTTATTTCTTGCGTCAAACTCCGCTCTTATTGCCTCAGTACCCCCTACAATTTTTTACGGTCGCGTCGTTTCTGCGGCTCTCTTTTGATGCTGATCTGACAAAGTGCCGCCCGAGAGTGAAGTAACTTATATGATTATTCAGTAAACTTTGATGACAGTAAGGATACAATGATTATAATGTCGGCTAAGAAATATTATTTAGCAAATATCCGAAAATATATGACGAGAAATTATTAATATGTGGCATATAAACTTTCAGAGTTTTTTTATGGCAATTTGTAATTTTTGTTGATAGTGATTAAATCAGCCCGCGAGGTTTGGAATGGATCTGCGCCTAGTAAGTTTTTAGGACCATAAAAAATAAATTTTCTTTTGACTTTGGCTATGTCAGTTTCTTTTGGCCAAATATAAGAGTTAACTTGTTTCAAAAATTTAATCAAAAACGTATCGCGAGTAACCTCATCCAGTATTTAGCATAATACTGCTCTTTCCCTATTTCGGGGGATTCATCGGGGGAGTATACATTGTCGTCAAGATTGTGATGAGAAGCTCCCAGTGTCTGTCGAATCACTAAGGACATATTGGATCAGATCATCATCAGCTGATGAACTATCTTTGCTGACCAGTTTCTCTTGATGTTTTCTTAACCTTTTTAATAATAATGACTAATAATAATGCTTTATTCATGTTATCAAAATAATATTTTTACACAAGTCAAAAGGAACGGGCTGGATGCCCATTGGAAATAAAAATTACAATAAGACTAATACAACAAAGTCCAGCACTAACACTAAGTTATAGATAAATTATAAATGCACCGTTACAGAAATTAAAAAATATAATAAATGTCAATCACACACAAAGTTAACAATACCCACAGAAACATAGTACTAACAGTATTTCATACAAAAGAAACAAGTTAAAATGTATGTATTAAATATTCGTTACATGAATAAATTGAATTTGAATAAATTTTTTTTAAATTTTGGTTTTATACTGATTTTTGTTTAGAGACCTAACCTCAAGAGGTAATTAGTTATAAAATTTAGGACCGTAGTAGTTACATGAATATCTGCTTTTATAAATTCTGGTATAGTCTATTGCTAAGTTATTATCAGATCGTGTATTGTAACTATGCACTTGATTTTGTAGGTTGTAACAGTTTATGTTGTCTTTTACATTCAGGAGACACTTGTAAATGTTTACGCATGGCAATGTAAGTATATGTAACTCCCTAAAAGTTGTCCTGAAATCTTCTCTATAGCCAAGACCAGTAACTACCCTGACCACCCTCCTTTGCACTCCAAAAGGTAAGTCTGCATGTGCCGAGTGGCTCCATGCCAAAATGGCATAGCACATTCTGCTGTGGAATAGGCTATGGTTTGCAATCAAAGCAATTGGCTGATCAACAGCTTAATAGAGGTTTCGCAAACAGTAAACTGCATTAGACAGTCTGCTCGACAAGCACCGAAGATGGTACTCCCATGTCGACTGAGTATCAAGGTTAACCCCAAGAAATTTTACTGAGTCAGCAATGTTGTTGAAATTTCGCTGTGAAAAAATAAACCTCTTGGTTTTATCAGTATTCGGAGACCATCGACTGTGCCTCATCAATTCCCACCATAGTCTTATTTAAGTTTTTATTAGAAAATGTAATAGTAGTGTCATCCACAAACAGGATCAGATCAGCGTCCGGTACCGCCTCAGAGATATCATTGATATAAATGAGGAAGAGCACCAGACCCAAAACTGAGCCCTGCTGGACACCACTAGTACTCCCCTTGAAGTCCGACAATTTGTTATTAAAAACACTGTCTTCTGCAGGTTGTATAAGCCTGCATGAGATTAGAACTTGGGATGTCAAAACTATAGTGTCCGTCTTTGATAAGTCAAAAAGAAGTGAACCCACAAAAGCTCTGTCGTCATATCCCGTCGTAATTAGGTCAAGCAGGCTGGCAACTGCTGTCTCTGTCGATTTGTTTTTCCTAAATCCAAACTGACAGAAAATATATTATTACTCTCAAAGTAATTACCAATCTGCTCTGCAAGGTTTTTCTCTATAATTTTTCCAATCAAGGGTATAATAGATATTGCTCTATAGTTCTCTAGCCGATCTAGATCACCTTCCTTGTATAGTGGAATTATTTTAGAGATGCGGGGAATATTTCTGTTTGAATGCATTCATTTAAGAGTTTTGTTTGGGGCTTAATAACAAGATATTTAATATCAATGGCGGCTCGTGGTTACGAGCGTTGAGGAGGCTAAACTAAAAAATGTTAAAATAGCGCCTCAGTCGAAAATTTTGCGCTCGCCTAACAATATACCCTTGTAAGAATAAAATGACTCATTATCTTTTCCTAAATTATTTTTAATTATCACCTACTTCTCAAATGAACAGTCACTATAAAAAATTTAAAAAATAATAAATAATATTAAATAATAATAAATAACAAAAAAAATAAATAATAAAAAAATAGCGAGGTTAATAGGGTCAACTCTTCTTAGTCAATAAATTATACTTTGAGGGGCAACACAAACAAGTTGGTTAACTATGAAATTATCCAAAGAAACATAAGTATGTTTTACTGTCCAGCAAGAACCAGCGGGGAGGTGAGAGTAATATCTTTCCAGGAGAGGAGAGGTAAGAAAGGATATCTGGATAAAGGAATTATAACAGGAGTAATGGTATGAAAATAACTAAAAGCATACAAAAATAAAATAAATATCAAATTCTAAAACTGAAAACTTAAATACCTATTTCTAGATTCCTTGGGGAAATCTCTGGTAAGGGTCAATATTGTAGATATACCTAATTAGGATACCAATTTTACTAAGCAATAAATAGACTAAAAGTATTAAAAAAAAATAAATATCAAATTTTTAAAATAGTAAAATACGTGTCAAACTAAAATACCTATTTCTAGATTCTTAGGCCTCATTTTTTGTAAGGGTTAGTATTGTAGATATACCTAATTAGGATATCAGTTTTAATAAGCAATATAAAATGATTAAAACAAATATAAACAAAATATAAAATTCTAAATAGTATCTCCTAAAATAGGGGTCAAACTTAAATACCTATATCAGACAAAATCTTTGGTTTGATTTAATAAACAATAAAAAACATAAAAGATATTAAAAAAATATTATGTGAAAAAATTTACGCGTATTTACTCTGCTTTATATATAAGAGGTATTCGCCGATTTTTTGCAAAATGATTTATCTCGTTTTCGTAAAACTGTTGATCGACGGACGTTTCTTTAACTAAGCCTTTTTCAATTGAAATTAGTGAAACATTGCTTGATCGGCTTTGATTCATTGTATTGCGACTGTAGTTTTTAATTCGCTTCAGTGCAGAAAAATTTCTTTCGACTGATGCAGACGATACAGGCACAGTAACAACAATACTGACAAATTTATATAATTCCGGCATACAACAGTGCAAATTGTTTGTAAACATAAATTTTAATAGATCAAAAGGAGTTTTAGATTTATCAAACATTTGAGGGTCACTGTACATCACACTTAATTCATTTTTCAGTTGGATTTGGTCAAAAAAATGGATATTGCACTAACAAATCGTCTAACAAACTTTGGGGAAAATCCTTAGAATACACAGTAAATTTTTCGAATGTCAAAAGATCGAAAAAAATTCATTTCTGCAAATCAACAGATCTAACATCAATTTGTACTATAATGGTATCCAATATTTCCTTAAAAATTTGTTTGTACGATTGCTTCAAGTCGGGCAAGTCAAGATTCGATTTTCGTTTTTTATGTAACGGTTCAAAATTTGACACGGTCGATTCGTAAATATTATCAAAATGCTGATCAGTATTTCGATAATTTTGGAGCGTCTGTTGCAAATTAGTTAGTCGTTGTTTTGAATGAATGAAATATCTCTTAATTTACTTTGAAGAATTGAGAAAATCACATCGGTTTGTTCAAAAATTAATTTAAATGTTTCAAGTAAAAAACAAAACTTTGATTCATTTAAATATTTTTTTAAACCAACCGACTCTCTGATAGAGTGGGCGTCATTTTTAAATTCGCCATTATTAATTATAAAATCGAAAACTGCAATTAATTTGTCTCTGTATGTGGAAACTATAAACACTGACTTAGACGTGAAATTCCAACGAGTAGCAACGAGTGTGGGCATTCGTTTACCGCATATCTCATTTAATACATTTGTCCGCTTAGTAGATTTAGAAAAAAAACTTGCAAATCCAGATAAACTAGAAAAAAATACGCGACAGTCTTTAATAGAGTTACAAGCTTTGCTCAAAACCAAATTTAGTGAGTGAGCATGACAATGCGTAAAAAGTGCGTGGGGTGCGATTGACTTAATTTTACTTTGTAAGCCGTTTAAATGACCGGCCATAACAGCAGCTCCATCGTACGTTTGTGCAACTAATTTATGTCTAAAGTCATAATTATTACATTCATTAATTAGAAAATTAAACAAATCTTCCGCTGCCCTGCCAAGCGCAAGAAATATCTGTTGTCTCATCAATCTGCCAAGCAAAAAATTTTGTACTTTGAATTTCCCTATTAATGCGTTCTTTTAGTATAAATGATACACAATCTATTAAATCAGTTTTGAATGGTTTTTGATGTGCCAGCAAAAACGTTGCTACTTAAAAAGTTATTTATGCTTGTATCGTATTTACCAAACAACGTTAGCAATTCCTTGTAATTGCCGCGATTAGATGATTGATTGGTTTCATCATGCCCGCGAAATGCTAATTCTTGCGATAACAAAAAATTGTTATATCTACAAGCTTTTTTAAATTAGAACGATTTTCTCTAACTTGATTATTACATAAAATGATTTGCTCTTTTTTGGCGCTATCCAAGGTAGTTGCAATATTTTGCTTACCAAACAGATTAAATTGACAAGACGACGCAATATGTTCCTTTGATTTAAAATGTCTTTCGATCGAACGTTGTAAATTTTTCAAATCAGCGTATCCCGTCTTGCACCAGGATGTAGATTCGGTCGGTTTTGAAAATAATAAACAGTACCAACAGAATAATTTTTCACGTTTACGTGAGCCCGTTAACCATACGCATTTCTGATACCATTCTACATTGAAACCACGATTTTGACGACTATCTGATGATTTTAAACAAATTAAATTTGGCCGGGGTATTGGTAAAGTTTTAATAACTTGGTTTCAATGCTTAACGTACCAAAACTATTATTTAAAACCCAGTCTACAATATCCTCACCCCGATCCTGACATTGTTTGATTTCTTGTAGTTTATCCATTATCCATCACTAACAACACAAAACACAACACTAATGTCACTTGCACTTTACTAAAATAAACTGCACGGTACAAATATAAAACCGGAAAAGTAAAATCAAAACAAACATCAAATCGACCTAAGTTAGATATGCGTTACGCCGGGGTTGCCATAATTATATTAAAACACTCGTTATGGTAGAAACGTTTCTCATTTAATGGTACACTCAGATCTTTACATTGTATTATGTACATTTCAACCTAATGACAAAAACCCGTTTTTTGGTATTAGTAAAATTTAAAGGAAAGTTTATATAGATACAAAAATTATTACACATTTTTTTTTAAAATCAAAGTAATCAATTATTAAAAATAAAAAAATTATTTTTATTTTTAATAATTGAGGTCTGCCATTCTAAAATCTGAAATTGCTATTTTTTTTTATTTCACAGAAAAGTATTTCTTCATGGGTTTTTAACTAGATCTTAATATTTTCCACTTTCTATACTGAGTGATTTACAGTAACAGAGACATGTCACTTTTTATTACATACACAAATTTTACAAAGCTGAAGGATGTTACTACTATAGTGGACACCCAGAGTTGCCACTGGAAAAGCAGTCGCAGTTAAGTAATTTTTTTTCTTAAGCACTATTCATTTTCACCGGGCTTATCGACCTTACACCACACTATGTGCCTTGAAATATAATAAATAAACGTTACTAGTGGCAACAGTGTAACTTCCATTTCCAATCAACAATGGCCGACCTGCCGAGGTTCCGAAAAGATGACACGACCGTAGATTGTCCAGTACTTTCTTCATTCAAATCCAGAAGAGAATTGTCATTTTGAATAACTGTTTTTTAAAATGCTTTCTTGAGTTTCTTCAAAACTCTCTTGATTTGATGGTTCTAAATATATGTGTCGGCATCTATTTCAGGTGCGGCTTCTTTATTGGTATTATACAGTCAGAAATCATTGCCTCTTGTTCTAGACTGAATTGATGTTAATTAATAGTTTTTAAATGTTCTTAAAATTTTCGGGATACTGATTTTCAGTCGAATCTGCACAAGTAATAACAATAATAATTATGTAAGATGTAAAAAAACAATTTTTTTTTACAAAACACTTCCTTTTATATTAGTTTACTAAAAACGTGACATGTTTCGCTAACACAGTAGCTTCTTCGGACGTTACATCTCGAATTTTAAGAGTAAAACCATATTTTTATAACTAGGTGTAATAATGTTTATTTACGTAAGAAATGAAATGCTGCTATTTTGTGTTGATGGCAATGAAATGAGTCGAATGTCACTTTTAAGTGAACATTCTTAATTTTATCTAAGAATTCTAACGAGTTAGTAACCTCAAAGTTATCGTACGAGATGTTTAATTTGAAAGAGTAGACAATTTGATTCAAGCTGGTCCTTACGATTTGATTCAGAAAAACCAGTTATCAAAAATGATAACAGAAGTAAAAAGTACCTTAAAACAGTGTAAAAACCTTGTGTCCGATAAATTTAAATTCAAACTAACACATAGTAACCCACAGTTATCGAAACTGTATTGCCTTACCAAAATCCATAAACCTGGGAAGTCCATGAGACCTATTGTTTCAGCTGTTGGATCACCAACGTACAATATTTCAAAATGCTTTGTAGAAGAATTCAGCAAATTAAAAATCTCGTACGAATTCTTAGATAAAATTAAGAATGTTCACTTAAAAGAAGGTGAAATTTTAATATCTTTTGATGTAAGCTCATTGTTTCCTAGTGTACCCAGACCACTAGCTTTAGAGTACCCAAAAGAACTACCTGAAATCAATAATTTGAGGGAACTTGAGGGAACTGCGATGGGCAATTGGCAATTGCTTATCTCCGTTCCTTGCAAATTTGTTTATGGGTAGATTAGAAACCCAATTCAAAAAATAACTCAATATTTCCCAAGGGTGTGGTATAGATACGTAGACGATATATTTACTATTTTTGATACTAAAACAGAAAATTTGGACACTTTCTTAAAAACATCAAACAATAAATATCCTTCCATTAATTTTACGTACGAAAAGGAGAACAATGGGCAATTACCTTTTCTCGACACATTAGTTATTAGAAATAACGATAAATTAGTATTTGATATTTATAGGAAATTTACTAATACTGATAGGTATATAACATCCGACTCATTTCATTGCCATCAACACAAAATGGCAGCATTTCATTTCTTAACCCACATGTTAGTCAATTTTCCGTTAAGTAAAGAACGTTTTAACAACGAAATGGATCGGATTAAAAATATAGCTAAAAGTAATGGATATAATGATAATTTTGTACATACATTAGTAAATAGACATAAGCATAAGAAAATGTTAAAAGATGCCACTACTCTTCAAGCACCTGTAGCTCCCAATAAGTTCATAGTAATCCCATTTGATCCCAGATATACGAGAGGTCTAGAAAAAGTATTTAAAAACGTAGGTTTTAGAGTAGCCTACACAACGGAGAACAGTTTGAAAAATCTCCTTGGAAACCCTAAAGACAAAGTCGACTCGAAGGAGAGGAGTGGCATCTATGAAATTAGCTGTAATGACTGCGATCTAAAATATGTTGGGCAAACTAAACGCTCCATAAACATTCGTTTTAAAGAACACATGTCACATTTAAGATGCTCAGCATGCTTTGGAAAACAATCACCAAATAGGAATAAATAATTTTAAGTTGATTAAAAATGTATCTAATAATAGATTATTGGATGCATTTGAGAGTATAGAAATAGTTAAATGTGGTAAGAAAGCACTACATAATGCAACCAAGTGTGACCACATTTACCTATAAATAGTCTCGGTTAGGATAAGTTACTTTAGTTTATATCATCTGCTGATAATGCTAACTTGGTTAGCGAAACGCGCGTCCAGAACGTAACAAGTTGTGGTGTAGTGTGGTTAGAAATCTTGTATTTTGAAAAATATTGGGGTCTAATCATTGGAAAAATAAAATAAATAAACATACACTATAAACTAAGTAACTACATGTTATACAAAAAGGGACAAATATAACCATATTAAAATCCACCATTAAATATATAATTTAATAAAAGTGACATCAAACTTTTAAATACAGATTTTAGCCACAGGAACTAAAATACATGAGTAATAAAAAAAAATAATAAAAAAAGCCACTAAAATTATTATATCCATGGAGACTATAACATCTATACTAAACCAATTATGACATTGCGTTATTTTTAATTGTTATTTATAATCGATTACTTAATAATTATTGAAGCTAACAAAGTAAAAATTAATTTTTTTAATTAATTAATTAATAACTAACAGATTATAACAATTAACCACATCACAATGCTATAATCTCATATAGTATAGTATCCATGAAGTGAAACAATTTTAGTGGCTTTTGTATAACATTTATCCGACTTGAAATATAAACAAAAACTCAAAAAAAAATTGTTAATTAAAAATAGGCTCATTTTAGAAAAATCTGTGAAATAAATATTTCAGCGAGATATTATTGTTTCAAGTGTCTAAGTAATATCTATTTTTTTTTTATTTTTAAATTAATTAGAATATTTTTTTTATTACTTGTTACGGCCGGTGTTGGGACATCATAAGAGCTTAGTGCTCGCCGCGCGGAGCTCTATCTTCAACATTGAATAAAAATATTACTAACAGAGATATAGTTCCAGGAGTTCGGACTTTTCTATTAAAAATTTCTTCCATTTCAGATTTTTTTTTTAAATATCTTAAATGTTAATAGTTTCCGAGTTATATACAAAAAATAAACTCCTTTTTTTAATTTTTAGTTTGTTAATGACTTGCAATTTTTCATGTGTGGGTTAGAAACTTTTGCACATTTTTCTAGACGTCATCCTGAATCCAATGAGCCCTTACTTATATTTTTACTAGCAGCGGACTGAAATATTACAAAGAGTGGCGACGCTGCATCACGTCGCGCCGTCTTCTGGTTCTATTATTTTGAAAGATCCTAACAGGACCGAATATCGGAAAAATTATTTTAAATGCTTCTAGATTACTAGCTTCAAGCTTAATAAACTCCTCCCAAATGATTGTTGGGATATATATATATATATGTATATATACATATATATATATATATATATATATATATATATATATATATATATATATATATAATGCTAAATGAATGATTTTTACATTTACACCTTTTTTTTATCAAAAAATCCAACTAAGATTGGAAATAGCTTTTGATCTTTGTGATTCGAGCATCCGAAAAATTGTAATAAACTTTTCAGATTCTAATTGCTTTTCCAAAGATAGCAATAGATCTGGTGCAAAAACCTTTGTAACAATAGTTTGGGGCTTTTGTACGTGCACATGAAAAATTGGTCAATTTTTGTACTATTTTAATGCACAATCCATTGACCAAAAACTATTGTTATGAAATACAACATGAAAGGTAAAAAGACTTTCTTCAGCCGCCAGTTGTTGGTCTTGGGTGTTCATTTGTGAATTTGAATGCAATTTATGTTTATCAGTTTGAATATGCTTTTCAATATCATTTTTTCCACCATGCTCTATTAAAAAAATATATGAACATTTATTACAATATACATAATACATAATATGTGCGTAAAACATTTACCACTCACCTGAATTAAAATAGCACGCCACAAACAACAACGTTTAACTTTAGTTAATGCAATAGACTGCGGGAATCTCCAAAGAAACTAGGGCACTGGTAATCGGGATCGCAGATTGCAATAGAAAGTGCAGTACAGAATACCGAGGTATAACAGCATAAAGAAAAACGCGTTGTTCTTGACCGAATTTACAGAAAATTATATATTTTTTATAGGTTTGCAATAGATGTCGCTTTCGCCAATTCTAATCCGAAGGATGCATTCGAAAATTATATGCTGTGTGTAGAGTGTAGCACGGAGACACAATTTGTCGGAATTGCGACGAAATTTTGGGCTAATAGTTATGTTTGAAATAATATTTTGTTTGTGAAAGTTAAAAGCGGGACGCTTGTTATATCGGGACTCGGTTAAATTTGGGACTGTCCCGCTTAAATCGGGACGGATAGTCACTTTAACAATACACAACATAAATGTGTAGAAGGCAGCAGGAAACCATGATGTAGAACACATTCCTTAGTATAAGTAGTAGTGTATTCAACGGTGGGGTATTTAGGGGGGGGGGACAAAAGGGCAAACGTCCTCCTCCAGAGCTACTAACTAATGTTTCTAGCAAAACATTATTTTATAGTACATTAACACAATCTTGTAAAAAATTTTGTTTTGTGGTTGCCGAATTTTAAGTAGTGTTGTATGCTTATGTTGTACTAACAAAAACTAAAGATTTTTTTTTAGTCCATTCAGTATACGCTGACTACTATCAGATCACATCAAAAACCATTTGCAACAGTCATATGCATAACCTAATGACCTCAGATATAGTTTTTAATAAACTGGCGGATCTAATTAATATCAAGGGCCCTATTCTAGATAGAATTTTTCCTATCTTCTTATCAGAACGTTGTCCTACACTTACTTTTCCTTTGAGTTACATTTTCGATTTGTCAATCTCAATGGGCATTTTTCCAAAAAGTGACCACAATAATGCCAATATATAAGGTTGGCCATTGTAACAATATCTCTAACCATTGCCCAATATCTGGTTTATGATTTGTGGCTAAGGAGTTCAAACCCATTGTCTCAGATGCAATTTTCATTAAGATTTGGAATACTATTGATCCTGCTCAGCATGGTTTCTTTTAAGGTAGGTCATGCCAAACAAACTTACTGAATATGTTAATTTTCTGAGCAGCACTATGGACAATTCCCTCCAGGAGAACTCAATATACTTTGATTTTAGGAAGGCATTCAATGGTTTAAATCTTTCTGTCCTAATTGAGAGACTTAGACACTATAGAATTGATAACCCTCTACTCTTTGTGCACTTACTTGTGCGACCGAAAGCAAATAGTAAAATTTGGCCACTGCGAATCTAAGGAGATAAGAGTGCATATTGGAGAAATTAGTGTAAACCAATCTGGCACCCATCCTCCAAGGCCTCAGACAGGGGTTCACTACAGATAACCAGGTTTGTGTCTGTAGACCACCCTTTAATAAAGCCATGCTGGACAGTCAATATGAGATCAAGGTATTGATACCTTATTTTATCGTTAATAATTGATTCTAATATCTTAGATGCAATTCTCACCTTAGAGATTGGTCTATAGTTCTCAGTTAGAGACCTGCCCCCAATCTTAAATATTGGGGTAGCAGGAAATTTTCCATAAATCTGAGCATACATTACGAAATGAAAATCTATAGATTCTAAGTAATACATGAGACAACACAAATTTACACTGTTTAAAAACTTCAACTGGTAAATTGTCAGGACTTGGAACCAAGTTTGTAATTGCATTAAATACATTAATAAGTGTCATCAAGAGTTAATATCAACAAACCTATAACTAGAAATTAGGGACTAATATTGCCTTTGGAATACACATATTTCCAAAACATTTTATTACATAATACTTTTTTGAACGTCATTTATATAATTGTAGCATTCCCTTATCAATATCTTACATCTTGCCCACAGTTTACAAAATTCTATAAGAAGCGTTTTCTGTGGTATTTTTCCAAGATATATGTAGGCTTTTTTTATTTAATATCGCGGATTTAAGTTCATCACTATACCACACTGGAAACTTTCTATTCTTAGTTCTACTCTCTAGTACAAATATTTTAAAGCCGTAATTTATAATATTATAAAACTTTTGAAGAGCTATATTAAAATCCAATGCATTTAAAATACTGGCTCAATCAAGGCTCGCCAAAAATGGAGGTATGGTAATGCAGCATTTATTTTTATGTTTTTTATTTGACTAAAAATAAATTGTATGTTACAGCAACAAACTTAATACTCCTCACCCCGTTTCCGTTTTTCAACTCAAATCCTTCGCCGTGTTTCATTTCAGTTTATAAATCCGCCGATAGCGTTACACGCATTGGCGGGCAATTTGGCGAGGAGCGATCACTAACATTATCGGACTGATCAAAATTTCTACATTTCGGCCAATCTGGTTTTGGTGGCGTAGATGTGCATGGATAAATTTTAACAAAATTAGTGACACTATCAACCACAAGCAAGATAAGCTTATGCTGAAACCTGTTTTTTTTTCTAGTTTTTATATGTATATATATATATATATATATATATATATATATATATATATATATATATATATATATATATATATATATATATATATATATATATATATATATATATATATATATATATATATATATATATATATATATATATATATATATATATATATATATATATATATATATATATATATATATATATATATATATATATATATATATATATATATATATATATATATATATATATATATATATATATATATATATATATATATATATATATATATATATATATATATATATATATATATATATATATATATATATATATATATATATATATATATATATATATATATATATATATATATATATATATATATATATATATATATATATATATATATATATATATATATATATATATATATATATATATATATATATATATATATATATATATATATATATATATATATATATATATATATATATATATATATATATATATATATATATACCTATATATGTTGATTTTTACTCCTTCACGGATGGAAAAATACAATGTGTTTTCATTCCGGGTGTACATCCGTTCACTACTGTCGTTCTGAAAAGAGTCTCTATTCGGACGCGAGAAAGAAAGCTTCGAAAATGCCAAATGTGATTTTGGCGAAACGTCAGCAAAACTGTTCTTTTCAGAACGACAGTAGTGAACGGATGTACACCCGGAATGAAAACACATTGTATATATATATATATATATATATATATATATATATATATATATATATAACTCGCAGAATTTGGAACGATATTAAGCTGAAATAAGTTAGTGGGTAAGCTGGTCTAATTTTTATGTCTATATTTTTAAAGAATATATAAACTTTGTAAAGAAATATAGCATTTAAAAGCAAAACAGTTATAGTACCTACCATTACATTTCTACCTCTCAATAGATTCCCCTCACTTTGTTCAATTTTACACAGACTTTCGTTATTTATTAAAATGCCACTGATTAAACAAATAAAAGTTTTCGCAAAAGTCACAAACTAGAAAAAAGATACTGACCTATTCTGTTGAGTAGTTATAAATATTTTTAGTAGAAATGTTTAAAAATCTAAAAATATACCAAGTATAGATAAGTATGGTAAACTAACAAAAAGGTCGCAAAGCAAAAAAGGATAATTAAACTGTATTGTTTATTTCCATTTATTTTTTTTCATTGAAACTTATTAGTATAGTATAGTATAGCCCCAAAAATGTCTTGGTGAGTGATAGAAAACGAGGTTCTATTTCTTTTCTAGGTACGCACAACAGTACTAACATAATTACTGTAACCTACATTAATACATTGCATTATATTTCTTATAAACTGAAAATTCCCAATTTCTTTTATCTTTTCCAGGGGTGTGGGAAAGTTCCGAAAACCTTTCTAGCAAACTGAAATGTTCCTCACACGTACATTTCTATATGTATGCTACAAGGGATATAAATTTCAATACAATCAAATATTAATGTTTCTAGAGATTGTTCTGTACTGGATTTTTTTTATCAGATTAAAGAAACACCATTACTGTTTTTTTAAGGAATGCCCTATATTTCCAACATAACAGAATGGGTCCTTAGGTATCATAAAAGTCAAAGTACACACAAGTACAGTTGCATGTAGATAGACATTTAACTTCTAGTTAAAAAGTTGGTTTTGTTGTTTGTAATGAAATAGATTTACCAATATCAAGATAATTCTGAATTTTATTTTGGGGGATACCGACTTATTTAAGTAATTACTCGATAAATGTCATTGTGTGAATTCAAAATTGCCGTATATCTAATGTAGAGCTGTATGACAAAACTTTCTAAAAATATCAACAATCTATGTGCTTTTTAAAAATTATAGAAAATGCCTAATTTAATTTTAAAGAAGGCTGGACAATCTCTTTAAAATTAAAATAAAAGAAAAAAATACTGGCGTAGCCAGAAAAATTCAGGGGCGTTTTTAGAATATATCCTCATCTCGAGTGGGCAAGGTGTTAAAAACGACGCACGCTCAGTAAAAACAAGCTACGAAAGAAAGCCTTTTTGACGTCTTTTCTTTAACTTCCGGTTGTATATTTTGTTATGTCGTGTTTGTACTGAATAAAGTATATTTTTAATATAAAATTGTACTATATAAAATATATTTTAAATACAAATTTGAAATTCGTCTGGCGGGAGGTAGCTGCCTCTTCGCTACGCCAGTGCTAAAAAAATACCTTCGTGGTACGAAAGTTGCAAGACTCATAAAACATATAATAAATAAAATTGTGATTGAATCATCGTCGATGAGAAGTTCCAAAAAAAAATAACGTCTATAGATACTTAAATAAGAAGAAAATAAATGGTGCGTGCCTGTGCTTTAGGCTTATTCTCGTATAGAGTTCAAAAATAATGAGCCGTTATACTCACTACTGGCGTAGCCAAAAATATTTTCTGGGGGTGGGAGGTCAGAGATCTAAATCATATTGTTCATTGAGTGTAAATTCGACCCCAGATATTCAGATCTGTTTGCACGTCGCTGTCTGATCCTCAGTATCTACCAGCTTTTGCGACCAGTCTGGGACCTGCACCGAACGTGACCAATAGTTGTGGCGACGTCCATTTTTATATTGTTTAATTTTTTAAGAAGAATCTTAATCTAACCTAACTTAAGCTAACATTTTTATCAATAGATATTTGTTTTAAATTTTGCCTATTTCTTATTTCTTTTTCAATATGCTTGCTATGAGACCACTCCGGCAATACCCTGGATACTTCCTGAAACTTTCACTTAAATTGGTGAAAGCATACCGGAGTAAGGTGTACAGAGTGCCTGGTTATTTTTTAAACGGGTCTACGTGCTTAACTTTTAGAGATATCAAAACATATTTTATATAAAACTTTTATGGTTTTCTCTGAACTGTCTGGATTTCCTAAAAAAATATACAAACGATAACTGGAAAGTAAAAAAAGTTAACATTGACTTTGTTATTTTTGCTGCTTATAAAATTTCCAGGTTGGATATCTTTTTCTTTAAAGACAATCGAGAAAATTGACAAGAACCTTGCTGTAAGAGGCAGTGTATTATTTTCTAATGACTTTACTTATGTGTATGTTCTCTCTCCTTTTAACACATTGTCCTTTATGGCAGGGTTTTTGTTAAATTTCTCGGTTGTCTTTAAAAATAAAGGTATTAAACCTGGTATTTTTATAATCTGCAAGAAGATGCCCATCTACTCAATTTATATTATACAGGGTATTCCATTTAAAATAACATAGTGGATGCTCATGTTTTTGCTTTCTGATTGTCGTTTGTTTATTTTTTAAGCAAGTTCAGAGAAAAACCATGAAACTTTTGTGTACAATATTCTTTGATGTCTCTAAAAGTAAGTCCTGTAGACCCCGTTTAAAATATAATCAGACACTTTGTACAATATATACATATATATAAAAAGTCAACGAAAACTTAATGTGTTTTTATTAGATCACTTATATGAATATAAATAGGTTTTTACGAGTATAGTAAATTAGGTACTTAAAATTATTTTTGAGGTACTTTCGAAAAAGTGTACATTTTTTAAATAATAAGTAATACTTAACCAAAATTTTAAGTACCAGTACAAGTACTTTTCCCAAAAAGTACTGAATACATTGTCTTAAGTAAAGCTCATTCAAAAGTACTTAAATGAAATTCTTACAGTATCAGAAGTACTGATTATTTTACTTTAAGTACATTTATGTATTTTGTACCTCAGCTCTGCTTACAACTGTAGCCAAGGTCATTACATCTAACATTTTGGTGTGCAAAGTACTCCTGTATAGAATAAAAATGACAGGAATTAAAAAGTGTTTTATTTCATTCCTAAATTTACTAAGACTAAAATTCTTTTGATTGAGAGAGGCAGTGCATTAAATACTTTCACCCCCATATAATAAAGCCCCTTTTCAGTAGCATTGAATTTAACGGTTGACAAATTTGGCATTGATTTTTATCCCAGAATTTGTTGTAATGGCCTATCCAAGTTCTTAACAAATTAGTTGCCCAAAATAAGGATCTGCCTTACAGTAATATTTTCAGATTTTATAGGAATATAGGTCTGTAAAGTGCTATGTAAATTCGCCTTTACCCAGAAATTCCCTCGTATTTCTATATTTATATATGAATATAATTATTTGATAATATCGTTATACAAATCCTATAAACTGTAATTTATTTCAAGAGAAATTTGTAATTTAAACTATTATATGCAATTGAAGTGCAATTTCTTAAATTTTTACTTTATTTTAAATGGCCTTAACTTGCAAATTAAATGGTTTATTTTTAAACGGTTTTGACATTGTGTAGACGCATGTTTTCTTAACATTTTTGTTTAGAAAAGTTTAAAAGTGGAACAAAAGCAGAATTTTTACACGAACTTTGAGAATTTACAAATCTGAAGTAATTTTTATTTGTAGTATATCTTCTTAATAAATTTCTTATTAGGAAAAAACAATTTTTTTTTCAAATTTTTGGTATCTGATTTGTTTTTTCAGAATTAATTTTTGCCCAAACACTAAACATTCCTTTTGAACACACTAGTTTTTTAATTGTTTTTTTTTTCTTAAGGACAAATTAAAATACAATACTTCCCTTTTACGAGGGAAGTAAAAAATTGATTACAATTTTGGTTTTCTGAATAGCAATTTTACTTCAGGGGCGTACAAACTCGAGATTGTTTTTTAGTTTTGTGCAAATATTAACCATAAACGGAATAATTCTGTTTCATTAAAGTGAATTATGTTAACGTATACTTTTCTAATAAAAAATAATTAAAAGCTCTAGAGAAATTTTTAATAAAATTGTGGATAATTACATATGGTTTGCGTTATCAGTAGTCATTGTTAATGTAAGTATTTAACCACCTTCATTGTAACTGTTGCCCTCTACAAGAAAGCAGTTTTATATTTTTAATCCAATCCTTCTGTTTTGGATTCCGATCATCTACCACATAATTTTAAATATGGGGTCGTACTTCTTACATCAGGAAACTGCGAGACATAATTTATTTTAGATTAAAATTATGTACTATAATATTAAATGAAAAATCCCGTTATTTAAAAAGGATAGTTGCTGATTTAATAACTTACGAGGTTTTTAATACAAAAAGTAGATTTTTTACTCTCGTATATTTTTGGACCTTCCTGTATATTTAAAAATAATTTTTTGTATTGGGTTATCTAATACAGGATATAAATTAGTTCTTTTTGCCATAACTTTGGCAAATAATTAATTTCATAAAAATAAGAAAAAGTATATAAATATAAGTACGCAAACTCTTCGTTTAGGAGATCGGTCATTCCATTCAATTTCAAAATTGTATGTCCCGGGCGTAACAAATTATTTTCAATTGTTCTAGCAGTACATACTTTTTAACGTACTCATTGATTTATGATTTTAAGGGACCTCAGAGAAATGGATACAATACGATTAAAAGTGCCGAAGTATTAATAATACTTGGGTATTACGGACGGAACATAAAATTGTGAATTCTCGTGGAATGGCCGAGATAAAAATTTTTTTTTATTCACGAAGATCCTAGTAGGTTCATGAAGCGTCGGCATATTGAATAAAAACATGAAATTGCGCAATCTGCACAACTTTTCATGAAAAGCCTAAATCGTTTCGAAGTATTATATATAAAACAAACTGCCTTAATTCAAATCTTGCATGTTGCAGAATCCATAGAATTGGTATGGTAACAAAAAACAGCCACAAAATAAAATATACAAATATATTACACAAAATCTTTATAATAACAGTAATATTATTAGGCACAGAAAAAACAAACTTTATAAAATATGAAGAGTACAATTCTATAAGTTTTATCAAATCCTTTTTATTTTCTAATACATGGACTACTTTTGGGACATCGGGGAATTACGCTACAGGTTTGCCTTAAAGAGCATTATTATTAGGAAACCGCTTCCCTTCCTGGCAAAAACTGTTGGGTACATATCTGAGTTAATTGTTGTTTATTGTATGCCTTATAATAATTGCTGTCATATATATGAAACAACTTTTGTTTATTGCTTTCCTCCATAATATCTAAAAATAGCAGACAGAAAATTACCAATTTCATTAGAATGAAAACAAACACAATTCGATGACTGGGGTACGTTACTTCATGAAATACCGACTTTTAATATTGGTCAGATCGTGTTACACACATTACGCCGAAACTTTATGGGCTTTTCATGAAGAGACTGTCATATATATTAAGCAACTTTTGTTTATTGCTTTCCTCCATAATGTCTAAAAATAGCAGACAGAAAATTACCAATTTCAGTAGAATGAATACAAACACAATTTGATGACTGGGGTACGTTACTTCATGAAATACCGACTTTTAATATTGGTCAGATTGTGTTACACACATTACGCCGAAACTTTATGGGCTTTTCATGAAGAGACTAGGCAGATTCTGTAAGCTCATGTTTATATACAATATTCTGTGCTGACGCTTCGTGAACGGACTAGTATCTTCGCGAAAATACAGATTTCACTATATGATTATGGCATAAGATATTATTTAGAAACTGGTTCAGTATAAAATTGTAATGTTAATGCACTTAGGTATGAATGAATGGCCATTTATAATAATTTATAAACGGTGCAAGATATCAAAAAATATGAGATACTAAAAAACTGCAGAATAGAATGGAAAATTTGATTTTGGCTAGTTACGTTTGTAGTAAAAATTCCGGGATTGTTAAAGGGGTTGCATTTCGGAAATAAATAGTAGCTGGAGATTTTTCCAAAACTTACATAGTCGCTTTTTGAGATTAGTCATAGCATACTATGGATGAAATTTTATTTAAAAATCAATACAAATGTATGAGGTGTATAAAAAAAACATGCCCTCTATTGATAAGCGAAGGATTTGCAGATTCATGCTTAGATTAGATTAGATAAAAAACATTTTCCTATTTTTATTTTACCGTTAATTAATTTACACCATTATATAAACTTTATATTTCTTATGTATATTTCGGTTACCCGGTATCATATGAAAGAATATTGACAAAAGAAAAAATATATTTAGGTATAATTTTACTTAAAAAGTGCCAAGAATTGTTAATGTAAAGTAATTATTTTATTAATTAAATTAAAATAATCCGATTTAATATTTGTACGAAACTAAAAAAACCGTTTCGGGCTTCGAAACTACACTTTTTAAAAATAATAAGGAAAAGTAAAAATATCTATTGCATAGTTCAGGAGATTAACCGAAATTTAAGAAAATAAAAAAGATATGAAAGGTACCGACAAAGTTAATTAGTACACCCCTAAAGTAAAATTGACCTCCAAAAATTTTAAAGAATTTTTTTCAGAAAGAATGTTTAATGTAGAGCGGAAAATGTTGACAAAAAATGCATAATTTTAGGGAAAATAATTAATTCTGAAAAAATATATCAAATATCAAACATTTGAGAAATTGTTTTTTTTATTTATTAACAAAACATGCGTCTACACGTCACAAGTTATCGCCATTTAAATTAAAGTTATATATACAAAAATTGCACTTCAGTTGCGTAGTAACTTCGAATTTTTAAAGCATAGTCTATCAAAAAAAATGTGTTTTAGATTACAGAAAATTCAAATCTTTGCATGTCAGCTCAAAGACGTCAGCCAGTTTTACCTCTAGGAGCCATTGCCATGGAAGCAACTACCCCAATTGCAGGTACGATAAAAGTTGCAAAGGCATTATTTATATATATATATATATATATATATATATATATATATATATATATATATATATGTGTGTGTGTATAGTATGATAGTATGTCTATGGACTGAGTTAACAAATAAGACAAACTTTTTTAATCTTCATTTATCGGTAAAAATAAGTTCTTCATAAAAATTTTTGCTTAAAATATAAATGTGATTGGGGTTAATTAATTTTATAGCGGATGTACGGCGTTACAGAAAATGGAAAAACATGACTTTCAAAAAGATTTTTTTTTAATTAGATATAATATAACGGTACTTTTAAAGGTGATACCAATACGAAAAAACATTGATTTATTTAGAACCAGAGAGGTGAGGAGAAACTAAGACTAATTCTTTTTTAGCTAAAAAAGAAATGGAGATACAGTGGTAAACTATTTAAGTTTTACCAGGATAGTATCACGTACAGTGTACAATGTACAGGGTAGCTAGAGAAGTTACAAAAATAGGAAAATTGAAATAACATATTCTCATATTTTTAATTTAAAAAGGAACCAAAAATAAATAATTTATTATAACTCTTCGTTATCGACATCACATTGATTGACAATTATATCGATTTTTTGACATATTTCAACTCACCATTTAAAGTTCTTAGCGGTATGATTAATGAGTGAGATAACTTGGACTTGTTTGGACTGCATATTAACATTTTTTGTATGCATTGGTATGACCTTCAAACTTGCTACTACATAATCACCAATTTTAAAGGACCATTATTGTCGACAGTGGTGTTCCCAGAAAAAAAGCTTTGGGGGGAGAGGGGCAAGTCTTGAAAAAAAAAACTATTTGAAAATGTAAGTAGAATGAGATTATTAATAAATTATATAAATTCCTAATAAAAAAATGCTAGTCACGAATTTTGAAAATAACATATTATGTATTTACCAAAATATACAACTTTTAATTTCTTTACGTCAAAATGTTTGCTTTAAAAACATGTTTTGCATTCTTTTTCAACTCTTGGGGGGGCAAATGCCCCCTTGTCCCCCCCTGGTATGTACGCCACTTATTGTCGAAAGTCTTTTTTTATTTCAATTTTCCATCGTCCGGTATGAAGATCAAACATGAAAGGACTCCTCACGCCGCTTATGGAAAATGGCTTTGGCTAATTCTTTTGAAAATGTAATATGTTTGAGAACTACAACGTTCTGATCAAATGTCTTCGCAACACAATCTAATGAACAGCTTCGGAAATACGGGGTATTAAAGTAAAATTTGTCAATTTTTATTTTTAATATATTCTTAAGATTTTCTACTCTTTTGATTTTTGTAGTAAAATGTTTTAGTAATTTTAACAGCTCTATAGTAATTCTTCAGCGCTATAAATCCTTTGTATAGAGTGTTCATAGAAACCGAGGTTGCAAAAATATTGTTTATATGTATTCTCTGAAACATTTCGAACTCATCTTGTGCTACATTTTCTAAACTGTAAAGCACTTGTTTTTTTATTGTTTTGTTTTTACTTTTTTAACATTTAGCAACTTAGAATACTTGATTATCAAGAAAGTTGTGACAAAATAAGTTATAATCCTTTTAACCATTTTGTTTTTTGGTATTAACTGTTACCGGATTGATCCGAATACTAGGGCAGCAAATAGAAAATAACCCACATTTTATAAAAATTGACATTTTAAAACAAACTTCAAGAGACACGTGTTTTATTTGCAATGGTAGAGAAAATTTTATAGATTATCAAATAGTTTTAGAGTAGACATCTATGTGCAGCAAAATATTTTTGTTCCTGGTGGAACTAGACGTTGGGAGCACCATTTAGATGAAAATGGAATATTACTATCATTTATTCCCCCTACTTTAAGGTTCATGAACAGATTCTATTTACTGCCAGGAAATAATTAAGTTGTTTTTGAAAGAACTTAGATTACCTGCAAAAAGAAACTCAAAATGGAGATATGATGAAATCCCTTTAGACGATAATACTTTTTACAGCCTTTCTGTAATTAATAAAGAACAATTCCAAGACCTACATACAGGGTGAGTCAACGATTGGAAAAAGTAAATTTACGTCGAACAGGTAAAATCTTGAAACAAACTGTTTATGCTATGGGATATATATGTAAGTCGTGCTCATTTTAAAAATATTTTAAATAATACGGGGTGCGCCAAAAAAGTAGGGCAACTGAAAGTTTTATTTTTTTAAATGGGACACCCTATATTTGACTTGATTTTTAAAATCTACATAAAATTCTAACACTTTTTTGTATAACATGTTCTATGGCTAAAATTGATACTTTCTTAAATATTTAGCTTTAAACAAAAAAAAATTAAATTTAATGCATATCTATGATTAGGAATATAACGCCTAGTTGTGCCACTAAAAATAAAATATTTTGCTTCTGCACAAAATAAGCACGGAATAAAAGACTGCTTTCGTAATATTGAAGATATCACATACAGGGTGTCCAAATTTAAATGCCTAACTTTAACATTTTCAAAACAATATATTTCCGTTTTTTTAAATGGAACCCCCTGTATATTTTTATTTAGTCTTGTTAAGAATAAAAAATCAACAACTTTTATTAAACATATTATATACCTATCTTCAATAGTTTTCGAAATATTTTCAAATTTCCCTTTTTTGCGTATTTTAGAAAAAAAAAAAGTAGTCATGGAAAAAAACAGTCTATAGCAACTGGCGACTAAATGTATGAAATATCAAAAACGTGTTGTTAGTGCATTGTGTTTCGTCTTTCGTATTCTCGTCTAATTTGAAATGAATTTTTCACAAAATGAAATGATAGATATGGTCTATATATCGGGTGAAGCTCAAAAAAATATCCGGATCGACGCGCGCCTTTTAAAGTGGCCTTTCAAAATGTCATGGAGAGATTTGATGCTAGTGGCAATGTGGCATATTCGAAGAGAACAGTTGTCAATAAAATTGCTACATATCAAGATAAAGAGTTTAATAAAGGAAATTCTACTTCATATAGAAGAAAATCCCAGTTTAAGTAGTCGACAACTTGCTAGTTTAACTGAGACATCACAATCTACAGTAAGCAGGACTACAAGAAGATATAAATATCATCCATATCATATGGAATTACACCAAGAGTTGCACGATGAAGATTTTAAAAGGCGTGTTAACTTTTGCCACTTAATGATAAGGCATATCCGGACTTTTTAGCGAATATCATGTTTTCCGATGAAGCTACATTTATAAGCAATGGAGCTGTAAACAGGCATAATTTGCATTATTATGCAATAACAAATCCCCACTGGGTACGAGAGGTACAACATCAAAATCGCTGGTCATTAAATGTTTGGTGTGGAATCATTGGAATCCATATTATAGGTCCGTATTTTTTTAATGAACCATTTAATAGACAAAGATATTTAGATTTTTTGAACGTTGAGCTGCCTATTCTTCTCAGACCACTCAGCATAGAAGAAAGAAGAGACATGTGGCTACATCAAGATGGTGCACCTGTTCATTACCATCGGGACGTTCGTGAATTTTTGGACGCTAATTTTAATCAAAAATGGATTGGTCTTAGCGGTTTTATCGAATGGCCACCCAGATCTTGCGATATAACTCCATTAGATTTTTTCTTGTGGGGTTAAATTAAAGATCGTGTTTACACCCAACCACCTACAGCAGGGGAGAACATGCAGGAACTAATCAAGGATGTATGCGCCACTATATCACCAGAGATGCTAGTTAAAACTAGGCAAAATTTGTATTCATGAAGGCGAACGCTTATTTATATTTAAAATATAACTATGAAAACATTTGATTAACTTTTAAAAGCGATTTTTTTTAGTCTGATAAGTGTTTTTTTCTGTATGACTTTAAAAATTAGTACCTATTAATATAAGTTTTCGACTATCTAAATTGAAATGTATTCCTTCATTGAAGTATATTTACTTATTTGCAAACTAGACGAGTAGACCCCTTTTCAGAACAATTTTTAAATATTTATAATATTATGCCAGTTCACGGATCCTTTGCTTTGAAATGTAAGATTTATTCCAAAAACATAATATTGTCTAAAAAGGTCGGAAATGGCCCTACTCGCCTTATCATTGCAAAACTTAACACGGATTTTAAAATCTTCAGCGTGTAACTCTTGGTTTAATGTAATATGAAATGGATGATATTTATATTATTGTAGATTCTGATGTTAAAATCTTAAGGTTATTAGATCATTTTTTTTGTAGCAATTTTATTAACAAATTATTATATTATCTAAATTTTCATTGGATTAATTTTAGAAAATAAACTATTGTATTCATATTAAATACTTTTGTTTTACTGACAGCTACTATGGCTGCTTTGATGGAGTTGGTAATTTTCTAAATTACGCAAAAAAAGGGAATTTTAAAATATTTCGAAAACTATTGAAGATAGATATATAATATATGTAATAAAAGTTGTAGATTTTTTTATGCTTAAAAAGAATAAATAAAAATATACAGGGGGTTCCTTTTAAAAAAAACTGAAATAAATTGGTTTAAATATGTTAAAGTTGGGCATTTAAATTTGGACACCCTGTATGTAATATCTTCAATATTACGAAAGCAGTCCTTTATTCCGTGCCTATTTTGTACAGAAGCAAAATATTTTATTTTTAGTGGCACAACTAGGCGTTATATTGCTAATCATAGATGTGCAACAAATTTATATATTTTTTTTTCGTTTAAAGCCAAATATTTAAGAAAGTATCAATTTTAGCCATATAAAATGTTGTGCAAAAAAGTGTTAGAATTTTATGTATAATTTAAAAATCAAGTCAAATATAGGGTGTCCCATTTAAAAAAATACAACTTTTAGCAGCCCTACTTTTTTGACGCACCCCGTATAATTCAAAATATTTTTAGATTGAGCGCGATTTACATATGTATCCCATAGCATAAACAGTTTGATTCCAAATTGTATCTGTTCGACGTTAATTTACTTCTTTCAATCGTTGACTCACCCGGTACAGTCTGTCATACGATATTGGAAGATGCTAGACGAAGGTATGTTTTTGCTAAGTACTTTGTCTTTACTCCTATAACAATTTAGTTTAATTTAGTGTTTTCCATTTTGTATTAATAAAAAGTTCAGTATGAGATTTAAATTAGTTCCATCAAAAGACCCAATATAACACTACTTTTCCTTTCTTAAGTTTGGAACACCAAACAAAGTAACAATAAAACGCTGGGTGACTGAGACGTAATCAGCTTATAAAATGAACGAGTCCATTGCTGCTAAATTTAGAAGGTTTAGTTTTGATATTGGTAATTTTGATTTGTTCCAAGTAGTGTCACCAACTTGGTAATGTGAAATGATTTAATAAGCAATCATTATATGATCATGTATTACAATTTCAAAAAAAATCTAGTTTCATAACATTCTTTGTAGCACTCTTCCTTTCGAAAACTCTCCGTGTGCGGCCTATTTTCTAACTTAGGGCGTATGCTCTAAATTATGTTTTATAAAACTAGTGTTTTTATATACTATATAAGAGCATAATGCATTCTGGTATAAAAACATATGGGTACGACGAGGGAATACATTAATTACTCTAGCTCGAAGATAAAATATATTATATACATCTTTCAATAAATAAACTGATAAGAAAGAGCGTAGTGGTGACCTTTGACTTTGATTTTTACTTTAAAATTTAGAAAGTAATTTGAAAATTTGTTAGATATAGTTTTGAAAGATCATTATAATTGAATCGGTTATTTTAGAAACCCCACATGTCAGCCATTATGAGATTATGTCGAAAATATACACTTATAGGCAATATCTATGTGTTCTGAAGAAACCACACAAGTCCTTTAGATAATATGTAATATTTAACAAGGTGACATCCGTTTATTTTAGAAATCCGAGAAGTCCAGGACATTTGCACCCGTATTCACTAAAGAGGTTTAAATTTAGACCAGGTCTAACTTGACAGTTACAGGTTTAAGATGACATTTTTAACAATTGAACAAATAATTTTTCTAAATATCACAATTAGAAAATGACAGTGACATAAGCGAAACATAACTGGCGAACTAAGAGTTTTGAGTACCATGGCTACTAGACCTGGTTTAACTCTTAAACCTTTTTAGTGAATACGAGAGGTGAAGTTTTTAAAATAAACGTCAATGAGTCAGTTATTTTAAGAATGTCGTCGGATGAAGAAATTATTAATATAAATGTGCCAAAAAACGTAAAAATGCTTAAAACAATTAGGGTATATGCGCGAGGCAATACAGAAAGCTAGAGTGAAAGTCAAAGAATATACAAATTATACAGGAAACATTGTTGGATCCAGAAAAAAAGCGGTGGATTTGAAGGTTTTCGTTTATTTTCTAGATGTAAAAAGAAATGTTTTTTGAAAGTTTCGGAAGGCAATCGAAATGAGAGAGAAAAATTCATTTATAGGTTTACACGGCATTACTGCAAATCGAGTTCGATGTTTAAATACCCTTCTAGCTGTAGAAAAATCATCATCACTTGACAAGAGAGGCAAGAAGACAGCTGGACACGCAAAACCTGGTGATCGTTACTTCGAGTTCGAAAGGAAACTTTTTTGTTTGTCTGATAGATATAGAAAAGAATATCATAAAAGAATACAAATCGTGTTGGCCAAGATAATACATAAAAATTGCTTATCGACTGATTTATATGAAAGAGATGTACCCGAAGCTCGAAAAATGTCTTTTAACATATCTAAATTCATGCAATTTTCTCACATACAAGACAGAAGTCGAAATTTGGCACCTCTACAGTGTTTCAAGGTTTTCCAGATGTTCCGGCGTATCCAGAAATAAAGTACCCCGGTCTTGGAATAATATTTCTTGACTTTGTTTGTTATTTCAGCTTAGTTTTTTTGAATTTACGGTGTAGAAAATATTTGTTCCTAATAAATTTTTAAATTTTTTTATTAAAACTATTTTATGTATTTTAAAAACAGCATAAGTCCAGAAGTTTTTTTTCTTATCAAATGACGCTAATAAAAATAAAAATATCTCGCATTTGTCAAAATTATATTTATTTTATATAAAATTTTAAAGAATTGACAATTTTTTATAAAAAAACTGATCACTCTAAAAAACGTTTTTATGATTTTTCTCAAAACTTGGTCACGAGGACATGTGCGGTTTCTAAAATAACCGATTCAATTAAGGTATAGACTAAATCAGTGACGGCTCGTGACTTTAGAAAGTGACAGTGCTGCAGGCTGTAGTTTATGTCGAAAATAAAATATAATATATAATTAAGAAATCATCCAGGTAACATGAATTGAAGAAATTTGATTTTAAAGCTAAAAGTAACCTGTTAAAACGTTTTGATGCCAAAACGATTTCGCGGGGCATTTTTACAACCAAAAACTTAAAAATCCCAAATTTAAGTTTATTTGGGCAAAAAAAAATCCTTTATAGTTATATTTGTAGGTAAAATACAGCAAGAACTTCAAGCTGTGTAATAGTATTTCTGACTAAATAAAATTATGATTAATAGGTTAAGCCATTTTAGACTCAATAACTAGTATGGCTTCATATGCATCCCAAAGTTGAAAAACAAAGTCTAAAAACCGAAAATAGCATATTTAATGCCAATGATTTTTTAACTAATGACATTTAAAAAGATTGACTTAACCCTCAACAAATCAAACTAAAATTTCTTTAGAAGAATATTAAATAAAAATATTATTCGTTATTATGTCATGCTAGAACAAAACCGCCAAATGTTATTTGGGGTTTTAAGAAACTAAAATACAGCAGTACTTTGGTGATAGCTAAATAATGACTGGCCAGTAGAATCAGTTTTGCGGGAACAATGCCATTTTCTTTCTTTTTCCGCGACATAATTTTCCTTAAGATTTACTTGGTTTATGCTTTCTTGTCTTTGCTTGAGGAAAAGTAACTTAAGGGAAGTAGTTATGACATGTGATGTGATGACCTCAACGTTTTTGACATTCTGGTTAAATATTATGACGGTTAATGGTGAGGCGGGTTTTATAAAAAAAATGCAAATCCATATGACATATGATGTGAAGACATCAACGTTTTTGACATTTCGGTTAAAGATTATGATGGTTTATGGTGAGGAGGGTTTTATAAAAAAAATGGAAATCCACGTTTCATGGAAATTTTTCGTATTTGACATAAGGGAACCAGACCAGTTACGACACGATTGTAGTCCTTTCCGCGACATACAACTAAATAATTTAGATTTAGTAGAAATGAGGTGAAGAGATATTGTCGTCAGCTTAATCCAGCTTAGGGCCAGTTTCACAAAATCTGGTGGCCAAAAGGTCGGGGTTAGTAGTTGTAGATTCAATTGAAAATTCACCTTCTCAACTATATAAACCATTGTAAATAACCATTAGCTGAAAATGTTGCTTCGGTGACGTTGCCACAGGCAATTTGCAGTTTATGATGTTACTTGGGATGTTTCTTGGGATATTAGGCTGTGTCAAAATGGAATCAGTTTTCTTGACACCAAGAACCATGATTTCTTAAATGACCACAGTCGAGAAAGCTCCCGTTCTATATAATATATAATTTAACTAATTTAAATAACTCGCCTGATGCGTTATTAAGGATCATTTAGTATACAATATCCCTCGCAATATTCAAAGTAAACATTAAAAAAAAACTGTTTGTGATTTTGTGCACTCCATATAATAACATCAGTGATAAATGAATAATTTTTTAATTTCTTTTAAAAACCAAATCAGTGCGCCTATATAGGAATAGACCGAATAAGTTTCTGTTCAGCTGATAAACATGCTAAGGTATTAAGCGTCTCTTGAGGCATGGTACTTTTTAGAAATGTTTTTATATCTTTCGTAGTAGAAAATTTTCCCTCCGCTTCTACAGTCGGCATCCGCATAGTAACAAGTACTTTTACAATTTAATTGTCTCTTGAAAACACACGCACAAGATGAATAATTTTGTATTCGTTACTGGAATACAAAACACTTCCGTTGTTAATTTTTTTTTTCAATCATTAGGTAAGACTTAATGGTTTTTTATACGAGTCATGAGGAAACGATTTGTCGTACCCTTTTTCACAAATAAATAAATCAACTGCATGTAACTGAACGGTATTATTGGCCCTACAATAAATACAAAATTATAAAACATCGATTAACACACTAAAAACTATCACATCAAAATGTTAAAGCAGGACGTTACAATTTTTAAAAACCCCAGTTTAATATTAATGTTAAAATCATGTGAAAATACATTGGTGTTCGCACCTTGCAAATAAAACCACTCACGCATTATAGTAGCAATGATGTTTCAGTTGTGACTTGAGGAATTAAATAAATACTACCGATATGTTTTTTTTTTTACTGAAAGCGATTATTCAGATTAGCAATGTTTACTTTTTTTACACTGGTGTAAAATCAAGTTGAAATTATAGAAATTATATTTATGATGGTGTAGTATAGAGTATATATGCATTTTATTATATGTAATATACAAAATTAAAATATCAAACCGTGGTAAATCTGACTCAAATTCTTGTTTATCATTTACGAAATGTTTTTCTTTTTTGATATGAAACATCTCCTTAATGATTAATTTTTGATAGTTAGTTAATCATTAAGGAGATGTTTCATATCAAAAAAGAAAAACATTTCGTAAATGATAAACAAAATGTCAAGAATTTGAGTCAGATTTACTACGGTTTGATATTTTAATTTTGTATTTTACATATAATAAAATGCCTATATACTCTATACTACACACAAGGCATATCTTTCTAGACTATATAGGAAGGTTTCCAATAAGGTTTGTTAATTAAATACATTAAATTTCTTCTCTTAATTTGTTGATACAATAACTCTTAGTACCATTTTTTATTCTGTGGAAATATCCTGGATTGGCGTGACATGGAACCCTTCAATTCTTTGAAAGTTTAGTTTAACTCTAAAAAAATAAGTAGGGCTAGGTTAAATCTGGTTAACGTAGTTTAAGATTACAGGGCTCAAAATTGTATTTGTTTAACTAGGAATCTGGGCCTGGATTAATTCCCAGTCATTATTTTTTTTTACTTAAATTACTTCTGGATTAGCTTAGCCAAAAATATAAATTAAACTCATCAGGAGAGCTCATAGAAGGAAAAAAAATATTATCAAATATTTGGGCAAGTTTGGGTCAGCTTTTAGTTCATTTAGGTTAGCTAAAGTTAGTTTGGATTTGTTTTGAATTGATTTAAATCAGTTTTGAATGAGTAGCGGATGTTACTCACAATAAATAAATGTTTTTTAAATGCCAATTGGTTCCTAACCTAATTATTATAACACTTTAAGAATTATGATTTTCATTATAATAATAATTATGTTCGCCTTTATGTCGGATTTAAAAGTGTCTAGCTAATTTCTTTACTTATAAAAAGACAGGTGCACTTACAGGTGGAAGGAAATACCTTTGTCCGTTGTACTTCTTACTCGGGTACCACCGTAGGTCACACAACTAACCATTTTTTAAAAATCAAGATAACACAAATCACCAAAAATGTATTTATGTTTTATAATGGAACCATCTAACTTATCACTTAGCTCTTATATGAATATTATACGAATATTATTTATAAACTGAAAAAATCAAGCTTAAATTTGAAAAGGCGGCAGTTCGATAACACGCGTCAACAAATCAAAACGTAAACATTAGAAAATAAAGTCCCAAAAATCACGTAGTTCCTCAAAAGCCTCCTAATATAAAATAATGCAAGGCGTTCGTTCCTGTCAGTTTATTTATTCAAAGATATATATACGTTCTTGAAGATTATATCTGAATGACAGCCTGCAGCCAAGCAATATGGCTATTTCCTCAGTTAGAACATCCCTTAGAGAAAATTTTGTCCTTCGTCAGATTTGCCACTATTAATCGTCAAAATTATAGCAAACATAAAGGACAGATGGTCATATTTTAGATATACTCGGCCCCTATTTTGCTGACAATAATGACGTTGCTGTTTTAAGTACAATGTTGCAACAGGAGGCGTGCTTGGTTTCACAAAAGATCGATAGAGGTTTTAGGTATGATGTACCTTTCCGTACTAATATTGGAATCAACCAAAAAATGCCTAGCTTACTGCCACGTGGGCAAAGAAAACTTACACAGGAAGCCCGCAATGGGCATTTAAAATCAATGTTTCATTTTTTTACAAACAGTTACGCATGGATCACATTTAGAGGACTTCTTAAAGATTGTTGCCGGTTCGATCAACAAATATCATGGTAGAATGCCTGAAGCCGCTGTCGAGTTGGCAACAATAGAAGGCAATAGCTTAACTACCTTCAAATCAGAGATGATGCGGAAAACTGGCATTTAAGAAATGCAAGGTGAACTCCTATTAATGTTGCTGAAGTTCCAAATTTCCCTAGTTTAATTTTAGATTACCTGAGAGACCTCACTGTAGGGACCTACCTAATAAAACTAGCATCAACATATGTACAGGTGTATTTCTTTTGAAAATAATGACTAACACTCTATTTCCGAAACTATCCACTAGATTGCATTGCGGCTGCGCGGGCATTTGATCAGAATGTTGAGTTCTCCAACATATGAAATATACCAAAAAAAATAGCCGAAAACCATTTTCCATAGTCGGTGTGAGGGGTTCTTACTCAATGTCAATCAAATTTTTTTTAAGCAAAAAACTTTATGAAAAATACATTTAGGCTGAAAAATGAAAAATAAAAAAGGCTCAGCTAGTGCTAAATAAATAAAAACTACATGTTAAACACCTTTACGTTGGGAGACGTGGTCTATGGTGATAGTTGTGAAACTACAGTTTAAAAATCGGGTTGATAATTAATTGTAATCCAAATTTTATATAAAATTTTATCTTCTGGCAAACATTAAGTTTTTTACTTTTAACAGAAATATCTACTGGTTTCCGTAAACAACTATTATTTATTGTTTAAATCGTGTTTGTTTTAATTATTTAAGATTTATATTTTAGGACTTCTCCGATGGTGTGTATTGGCACCGATCTATCGGCAGGATCAAGAGATTTATTCAAGATTGTATCTAGCCCTATTAAATAGCATTTCTGAAATCCCAAGATCCAATCCTCCTAGAGCTATAAATGTTCAACACATGTTAGCAATCGTTCGTCCACTTTATTTTTATTTTCACGATTTGAAAAGTAGAGAAGATTTAAAACTTAATGCAATTTTAGTGGAACCGGCATTGCAGTTGGCTCTTGACCGCTTTGGACAGGCAATCCAGGTAGCGTTAAGTGTTAATGCAGTATATGGCCACTTAGATGAGCTTTTTAATGGACTACATAACTTGCCATTTAACAAACTGGTGAACATTGTTCTAAATAAATATAAACAGAATAAAACGGGACCTATTATTATAGTCTAGTAATATTTGTTTGAGGATATGTATATAATGTTTTTGTAACAATTTGTTAATACAATTTATATATTTGGTATTGGTATATGTATTTTCTTACATATATATATATATATATACCTTCCCGCATTAGGACCTCGGGCGTTCTAACTTTCACCTATAGTAGGCTCAGCAAAGCGGCAACGCTGGTTTATATTGATTTTGTTATCAGCTGAATATTATTTCGAATTTGTTAGAATTGTAGTAGCCTTACAGAGTTATACCAAAGTTTACAGAATTAAATATAAGTTAGGTCACTCCGGTCGGCCGTCAAAATACACCTCTCGACTCCCCGTATTTCCCCTAGATTGGTGCCAGTCTAAATTCTTCGCTCTACGTATACTCAGTGTACCTGAGTCTAGTTAAAATTCGTTAACAGTTCAACGTATAGGGTGAGATATGAAAACTTGTGATTTGCGTTTTGTGTAAATTAATAAAATGTCTAGTCAAAATATTTGTTCAGTAAATGATTGTGAAAACCCAATGACACATAATATATCGCTTTTTAGATACCGAAAGGATGACGGAAGATATGGAATTTTAATTTAATTTAGAGAATACCTGTAATAAAAATTGGCAATGCAATATTTATATGACATGGTATTGATAATGATTTATAATAAGTACAACAGAGTCCGTAACCAAAAAAAAATTGCAGGTGTCAAGCTTGGAAAAGGGCACTAGGATTTATAGGATCCCATAAATATCCATATATTTATATATATATATATATATATATATATATATATATATATATATATATATATATACAGCTGTACCGACGGAATTGATAAAGCACATTTTTTGGCATCTGCTAGCTAGGGACGCTAAAACTTGAAGGTATGTAAAGCCTGAGAGAGTGATTTTTTTAACCATTACAAAAATTTTTTGGCCGCTATTTTTTTCTGCTATCTGGAATTAGTACAGCAATTTTACTGATAATAGAGATGCTATTCCACAACTAGTTATGACACACAATTTGGAATCAGTCCATTACTTAAGTAGTTTTTCAGGCTAAATTTTTCAATAATTTATTAAACCTCTATTTTGTTCCATCATCTGGGATCTGTACCAAAATTTTACCAGTTGATTCCTACATAGTACTTGGTTTTTGTGCAAATTTTCAGAAAAATTGGATACGCAGTTTTTAATAATAATTTTTTTAAGATTTCACTAGGCTGCCATTTTATTTCGCCATATTGGGTTTTTACCAAAATGTTACTCAAGTCAGTCGGGTAAGAAATTAAATAAAAATATAAGAAATAAGACCGACGGAATTGAGAAAACATGTTTTTCGGCATCTAGGACCCTGAATCGCAAAAAATGTGAAAAAATCACGGAGGCTAAGTTTTTCACGATTAGAATACTTCTCTTTTATGAGGGAAGTAAGAATCGACAGTATGGAAACTTTTTTTTTATCATAAAGTGGTCATATCCCGTTCTGTCACAGTTTAAAACTGCTTTTAAACCGTGAAAATTCGACAGTATGTTAAAACTGTCAAAATGACAGATGACTTTTTTTTATCAGGAAGTCGTCTGGGATGTCACAGGTTTTTTTGCCATATTGTGAAACATAATAAGTTAAAGCCCAACTCTCCGACACTGGTGGCCCGGTTTACCCGCTTATCCTTTATTGCAATTTTTTCGAGCATATTTTATGGCTTTATTGTTATTCCACCTATTACGGGATGGCCTGGGCTACAATTTCTATTCAATTCGTTAAATACATATAATTATTTTTTTTATAAAGACCATCAAAGTGGTAACATTCGTATAATCGCAATATATAGTTACAGAAACTTTATTGACACCTGCCAATGAAGAAAGAAGAAAGAAAGACTTTCATGTAGATACTAATCACGAATCTTTAAAAATTTTAAATTTTCGCATCTACATTCCTTCATCATACATTTAAGAATATTTATTTTTAAATTCGATCAGCAGGTAAAACATTAATAATGTCTATTTAAATAAAATTTAAAATTGTAATTGTAAAATGTAACTAACTAACCCCATAACATTATTTCAATTCAGTAAGTTTTGCCCATAATAATTATTGTGTACGCTTTAGACTGCGAATATCAAAGTTCCGACGCCGAGTGAGGCAACTTATATTTAATTGTGTAAACTTTGGTTATACGTTATACGTATCCGCTCCCGGGATAAAAAAAACAATCTTTGCAACTGTAAAAAAAAGTTCTACATAAAGTTGCAAATAAGAAAAGAAAGAGCTATTTTTGCACTGATGCATCGAATACAAAAATTACTATTTTAAGCCGACTTCAAAAAATGTTCCGTTTTCTACCTGTACGTACGCATCTCCGCGATGTTCTCTGCAACTACTGAACGGATTTGAAATTTTCACCATGCTGTAGAGCAACATTCCAGGATGGTTTTTGGAAAAAAAAACACGTCCTTATGCGCAGTGATAGAAAATGTACGGAAAACGAGAATAAAAAGTGCCTTAATTACTTATATGGAAAGTGCTCATATCGATAATAAATAATAAAGTTGTGTTGGTTAACAGATAACATAAAATATAACAGAAGAGAGGTTTCACACTACCCCATTAAAATTTAAAAACCAATAAATATAATTTAAAAATCGTAGAATTTATATAGTTAAGAAATGTTGCAGAATGGACAAAATTATTTGTAATAATAATAAAAATAAATAAAAAATTAAATGAAATAAAAATACATAAAACAATAAAGAAAGTAAAAATTATAGAAATAAAAAAAATTGACAAGAATAGAACCGACTTCAAAAAAGCATTGAACATTTTTAAAAAATGACATTTTAAACGATCTTTAAAGTTTACTGAAGTCGGCGTTAAACCAATAAACATCAATAAATAGATATTCCTTGAGGTATTAGATCATATCTTTTTTAAAAATATGAATTCGAAAAAAAACTAATATTAATTTCTTAACGCCGACTTCAGTCGAAAAGAATATTAAGAAACTATTTATCTAACGGACTTCAAAATTTGCACAAAAATAAATTAATATGAACATAAATTGGTACATTTTTTAAAAATTTAAAAAAACAATATGAAAAAATATTTCTCCAGTTGACTTGAAATTTTGGGCAAAAATCAAGTGTTACACAGGGATGGATCAGTAAATTTCTATTGCGGATCCTATAGAGCAAAATAAAATGTTGGCCTAATAAAATTTTTAAATATTCTGTAAAATTCCATTACTGGAATAAAACCTTTTCTCATGTAGAAAAGTCATAAAGGACATAATTTATTTTCTGTTGAATTCGAAAATAATGTCATGAAAAATAAATACTAATAAATACATCAAACATTTAAATAAATGTTACCTTAAGATATACAACACTATTTTATTTTAGAACTTCGTCCTAGTGAACTTATTGCTAAAACAGGTCCCTAAAAACAAGTTAACTTTGCCTCTTTTATGCAAAATTTTTTACCGCGATACATTTGGCGATTTGGCATAGGGACTTCACCCAAGGCATTCGTCTTGTCTGAAGTCCATAGTACGTCTGAAGCGACAACTGAAATTAACTAATCCTTTATGCTAGTCTTCTTTGCGTTTGTGGGTCTTCAGTTGCTTTTGGCATGTTTGCTTTCCATTAATAACCATATCTTTCTGGAGTCTCTATTTAAACTAGACAGATTCATGGCATATTGGCTGTACAGGGCTCACTCTCCAATTCTGGGTTTTCCTTCATGATCCTGCCTAAGGTGTAGCCTTAGTTTTGTAAAAAAAATAAAAAATTATAATAAAACTATAACGAAACTAAAAAATGATAAATGAAACTAGTACAACGCCTTTTGGAGAGAGAGAAGTGTAATGAATAGCTCCCTAAAAATATTTAAAGTGAATCTATATATACATGTAACGCAATTAATTCTACATGATATAATATAATACAATATATGCAGGTACAGATAAAAAAATGTATAATGCATTAGCATACGTTTTTGTCAGGATGGTCATTATATTTTTTTTTTGTAACTCGTAAGAGGATACAATTTTTACAACAAATTGTTTTTCCTTGTTTAAATAATTTTTTGCGTGTACCATACCGCAACGTGGATCTTCTTTCCAATATATTTGCCCTATGATTACAAAATAGCCAAAAATATTTTTTTAGAAGCGCAAAATTAATAAAAAAACTTCTAAACACTGTTTTCTTTATATTTACCTTACACAAAGTGGAATCACAGAAACTATTTTGAGCGGACACACATCGCTGCATAAAGTCGCCAAAACCACATCGCTTTCGGCGTAAAACACATAGCCCTTTTAAGCGGAATACAACATCGCTACGGCGGAATACTAAATCATATTTTTTTGCGGAAACCTAAGTCACGCGTCACTTATAGAGGGAAACCATTACCTGCTTGCCTAACCAAAGTCTAAATTCCCCGTGTGCCTCATACAACTTTCCACTTTTAGCGTTATGTCTCTCCGAGGACAAAGAGGGGGCATGAGATGAAACTCATTACTTAAATGTAAAATAAACCTTTGATTTGTGCTTTGCTTTCTTCTATGTGCCTTTTTTTAATCAATTATTTAAATCTTTATCCCATTTTATATTGAAGCAATCGTCTCGTGTTGCCGGACACCTCTACTGTGTGTTTACAATATTCCCCAAATTTTGATTGGGTGCGAGTCGATGTAAGGTTGAATTCACGTATAGAATCAGAGGCGTAGATACGAGTTATTTATTCCGATTTTAAATAGGCGGATTTTAAATAAAACATAGTAAAAGAAAGAATAAGCCCTAAAAAATTCTAAATTAAATGAATGAAAACCATTCATATTAAAAATTGATATGTTTAGATTGATTATTCTTGAAGAACAACGATAAATGCAGTAAATAACATTTTGTGTGATATTTAAACTGAACTGATTTTAGTAAATCGGTATATCATATATTAGATAGAAGAATTATACAGAAATGTTGGTGTGCGTACAAGAATTCATTTACGATGGTTAGTTACAAACTATAGTTTAGAAAAAATATATACTTTAATTTGAGATATTTAAGGTAACTTATTGCGAGCCGATGCCTACTTACTACTAAAATGAAGAGTTTTTTTTTTGGTCTATACTTTTAATATGACAATAAATTTGAGCATATTTGATTCCTGCGGTTGCATAAAAGATTCCATAAGTAAATTGTATGTTTAGAATACTACGAAAGCGTATAAGGGCCACAATTTTTTTATTTTTAAATTCTGGCTTTAAAGTCGGAATTTAACTAGATTCTGAGTTTGAAGTCAGAATTTAACAGAATTCTGAGTTTAAAGTCAGAATTTAACAACATTCTTAGTTTAAAGTCGAAATTTAACTAAATTCTGAGTTTAAAGTCAGAATTTAAAAAATCTGAGTTTAAAGTCGGAATTTAATAAAATTATGAGTTATTATATTATCTACTGTCAAACCTGAAAGGAGGATAGATAATTAAATATTAAGACAGATAAGTGAAATCCATTTCGTTGCAAGTAAACTCGTTTGAGATTTACCGAGCTTCAAAGAGTCAAAATTGTAATTGTTCAAGCGCCATTTTCTCGAAACAGTTAAATTTAGGCATGAGAAAAGTAACTCAATAAGTGTTTGGATTTTTTAGAAAAATATAAAAATTTAATAAAATATTGGGCATTTCATTTAAAAAAGGATGATGCCTCCGGTTTGAAGTAGAAGCGCCAACACCGCG
Source organism: Kuschelorhynchus macadamiae (assembly GCA_030620095.1). Taxonomy (NCBI): domain Eukaryota; kingdom Metazoa; phylum Arthropoda; class Insecta; order Coleoptera; family Curculionidae; genus Kuschelorhynchus; species Kuschelorhynchus macadamiae. The sequence goes on from JAUTXW010004103.1 coordinate 562,871, forward strand.
CAATTTAAAATATTTTATAACGAGAGTATATTATGTTCATCTATGGCCAAAGCCAAATTCTCAAAACATCCTATTCGTTGGGTCTCCAGATATTTCCAGTAGGACACTTAACTTGAATCACCCTGAAACAAAAGGGGAGATCTGTCAGTATGCTTCGTTTTTACTTCTAAAAGCGAGGCACCCTTACATCGTTGAGACATATTTGAACCGTTTCCTAAGACTTATTTATCGTTTTGTATTACCTTTTTTTATTTTGTGAACCTTTTAATGTATATGTTTTCTTGTATGTATATGCTGTTTTTTATTCTTTTATGTACCTTTTGGTGTATATGTATTGTATATGTGGTTTTTTTAATAAAAATTTCTAAAGTTCAACTTGGCTTTTTTTCAGCAATAGAAATAAATAAAAATATATAAAATGAACTAATTAACTATATGTTTAATTTGTCAGAGACTTATTTAACACTCAAAAATCAAAATAGAAAACTTTTATTTTGTACCCTCCTCCCTTTTATCAGTAGTTTGGTGGAACAATTCATAGCGCATTTGCCATTATTCAAACAAGAATATTGAACTTGTTTTTTTGTTCCAGTTTGTTATGCAATCGTACGGACTAAATTCTGACTTCAAACTCAGAATTTTGTTAAATTCCTACTTTGAACTCAGAATTTTGTTAAATTCTGACTTTAAACTCAGAATTTTGTTAAATTCCGACTTTAAACTCAGAATTGAAAAATAAAAAAAAATGTGGCCCTTCTACGCTTCCGTAAAAAACTAAGAGAACATTAAAAATTAAAATTTAACCCTGTTTTAATTTTATGCAATCGTCTATGATTTTTATTAGGCCAATAAATGGTACAATCGAAATAGGATAATGTATATAATTTTTAGACATAGGGGCGTAGTACAAAATTTCATAAGAAAATTTTGCTTTAATATTTATAACCTTATTAAAATCAACCAATTTGGACATATTTCGGACTTATTATTAGTCGAATATTATGAAGTTACTTGAAGTGGTTAAGCATTAAGAGAAAATTATAAATATGAATATTTGCATTTGGAAAATGGTTCATTTTATTTGTTTTTAAGTACTAAAAACCTATAATCAAACACAGAAATGTTTGTTTTGGTATATATTTTTAATCTTAGTAACATAGTATTCATACAGATATTGGCTATTAAAATAGTATAAATACGATATTCAGGATTTTGATAATATTACAAATAAGTGTTCAAATGCAATAAAAATAATGTAAGATACAATGAGTTTTACAATTTTTAACTGAAACATATTGGAGAACAGAAAATATGACAATAATGTGAGATGAAACTTGAAACTTTAATAGCCGTATTTACTAAAATGGTTTAAATTTAGACCAGGTCTAACTTGACAGTTATAGGTTTAAGATGACATTTTTAACATTGAACAAATAATTTTTCTAAATGTCATAATTACAAAATGACAGTGACATAAGCGAAATATAACCGGCGAACTAGAGTACCATGGCAACTAGACCTGGACCAACTCCTAAACCTTTTAGTGAATACGAGGGTAAAACTTCAATAATAAATAATTAGATTACAAAAATTTAATATGCTAAAAGCTATCTGCCTATTGTAACAAAATTTTCTGGAAATCTTCTTTATATATGGCGATTTTATGAAGTAAAATTATTTTTTAAACTGAGAGCCTAGTATTTTATCGTGTTTTCAAATTATATTGGGAGATTTTAAGATCATTTCATACGGCATAACATGTTTCTAAATTACATTTTTGTGATAACTGGTGTTTTGGAAAGCTGTAAAAAAGCTGCAAAGTTTTACTTATTTTGTATGGTCACTAAAAGTTAACTTAAAGTCAAATTGTACATTAAGAAGTAAAATAAAAAATATTACAAAGTGATTTACATTATGCCAAATAATACAAGAATAATAGACTTCATGAACATATTGCCCAAGAAACAATTTAATCTTTACGAAGGGCCTTAGAAAACTGAGAAATCCTTTTCATAAACCGTTTTAAGTTTAAAGAAGGAGGTTTTACGTCTTAAAGCTAAAAGGGCCTTAAGAGATTTTTAAGGACATTTTTTAAATAAGTCATAAAGACAAATGTTCTTAGGAATTCTAGTCTTAAGGCATTCATCAAACCATTCTTAAGTATATTTATGCTTTCCACCATAAATTTCAGTGTTTTTAAGAGTTATCTAGCTGAACTGAACTGAATTGTGAACTTTAATATTGAAGAACTGAAGAGAAATAAAAGAAAAAGTGGTAGATTTTAAAAGTCTCCTCCTAAAATACGTAGATATTCAATATAATGATTTAATAAAGTATGGTTATGTACTTATTTATGAATATCTACAACTACTGTTATTATTAAAAATTATTATTAATTACAATATAAATATAGCCATAAATAAAATCGTCTCCCTTACTGGTAAAGGAGTATCAAATAGTATATCAATTCCTGATTGATGATGATGGGAAATGTGCCGGTAAAATCTCCAACTACCTAAAATTTAATGCCACAAATTAGTTTAATTTTATTTAAATTTTTGATTTTAAAACCCGATATGAATTTGGCTAGAAGGTGATTTTCTGTAAACGGCCCCTTTATTCAATAATACACATTACACATTATAACTTTAAAATTCTCAAATAACCGTTTATTATATCGTTAACTGTACTTAATTCATAGTTCTTGAATCTTGAAATAAAGACGTTTCAAAATAGGCACCTAACACATTTTAACTACCAATATTGATGGTGAATACTAATTGACAGGTACATTAATTCACCCCCATCAGTGGCGGTTAGAGTCTGAGATGATGTAGTTCATGTTTTAGAACAGCTGCAGCCTAGAGTATCTGAATCATCAGAGTGTATTCCAACCATTGGGGTTTCAGGCTTCTCTAAAAGTTTTCTCCTAAAAGTACATAAATATTCAATACAATTTAATAAAGTATGATTACCGAACGATTAATGAAACTGACTTGCACTTATTTTAAGACTTGAATAACTCAAAAACGAAGTTGTGCTGTTTATATAACCATGAGTACATATCGAAAATAATGCAGTTGGCCAAGAACTAATCAACGTGTTACACCCTGTATAAAGAAAAAATGAAATCCTTTAGAACATAAATGTTTATATAAACTTTTCCTTCGAAAACCGTTAAAACATTTTCAAAAGTCAAAAATTAAATCTAATTAATAAAAAATAATTTTACAGCTACATGTTAATGTTTAAAGAAAAAAATCACTCAAGTTTTTACACACAAGTCAATAACAAATTTGAAACGTTTGAAACACACTCATGAACAAAGCATTAATGAAATTCAAATGTCAAACTAAGGTTAACTTCAGAAATCGGGATGTTACCGGTTGGACATAAATGTTGATAATATTGCTAATGAAAGGCAAAATTAAATTACATTATAACAAAAGACTTTTTGTATTGTTTGCAGACAAAATATATTCAATTTTTAATGGACATATGTAATGTTTATTTTTACCATTCCAAAATTTAAAGCAGAATTTGGTTTACAACAAATTAAATATGTTTGAACCCCTAGATTTAGACTATAAACACAAGAAAGACCCAACCTTAGACTATAAAACAAAGGATATACTCAACATTTCATTTATAAACAGTTTCGAAAGTTGTATCTATTATTGTTTTTCGCGTGTTATGGGTGCGAGAGAAAACATATATCTTTCTTTGCATCGCCGGTCCCGAAAATGGCAACCCTGTTGGCTCTCATTATAGATTGAACCAGCGGCGGCTCGTTTCTCTTTAATTTAATAAATATATGTTTATAGCAAGCAATTTAATGTGTTTTTGCCAATGTTAAGTATCTGTCAGACGCGTAGTAAGAAATTCGGACAGGGGGTTCAAAATCATAAAGTAGGTGATATAAATATTTTGCGGTCTCTTTGACCGATTCACTTCAAACTTTGAACATGAACATCCAGTATGACGAAACCAAATGGCGGCTAAAAAAAGTTAAAAAAAATATTTCTAAAAAACTGCTAATCCAATTTACCTCAAATTTTGCCAAAAATCAAGTGTGACCTGAATTGTACTATATTTCAATTATATATGAGATAAAACCCGAGGAACTAAGTAGTTTGGAATTCGGTATGTGGAGGAATAACGTAAGCTACTTCCTCGTCTATATGTGAAGATTAAAATCACAATGATTTAAACAAAATATTTTATAACCAAAAGGCATTTTAAAAATCCGCAAAAATCTTAAATAAAAGCATTTAGCCATAGAAATATAGAACTTAATCACATCCAAAATAGTATATTTGGCAAAATATTTGTTTTTGTTCAATTAATACCCATTTTTTTCTTGTTTTCCATGCCAATTAACATACTCGAATGGCTTAAATATCAAATTAATATGGGTAAATGCTAAGGTTTTTCATTTATTTAAGTACTACAACACACAGAACTTACAAAATCATTAAAAAACTAAAAAATATATATATATAAACAACAACGGTTGAATGCGGTAACAAAAATGACAACAATGCAGCGTCTTTTGTAATTAGACTATAAAAACAAGAGTGCTTTGATGATTGCTATGAATGAATAGTTGTAAAACTACTCGTATGGGACGCAAATTTGACGTAGCGTCGTTACCAGTTCTATTTGGTAATATTTTTATTACATTTTTGTAATTTTTTAAAGATCATACTTAATTACATAGTTACATAGACAATAAAACAATGTTAAATGTACATAGTTGGGTCCTTAGACTATAAAAACATTGGGCTCATTGAAGTTTTCAGCGCCCTACCCCCTTCCGTCTCTACCAGTTCACCCTCTTACGTCCCTGCCCATTGGGTCCATTTAACCTTGATATTTGGACCCGGGTCACGTAAAGCAATACCTTATAATGTGTCGTTCGTACATATGATACTTTCATTGGGAGGGTACTTTTTATTTTTATCAAGAAGAATAAAACTTAAAAAGACATTACGATACAAAGCATGCCACAAAGTTTGAGACATTCAAAGGACAATTTCAGCAAGATAAAGTGAGACCTCTAAAAAGTCAGCTTCAACGAAAGCAAAATAGTATTCAACAGCAGAACATTGAAAATGAAGCAAGCGTGAAGGTTAGCTACATTATATTCGAAAAAAATAGCTTTGAAATCAAAACCTTTTACTGATGGCGAATTTATCAAGAAACGTATGGAGGCCGCCGCTGAAGTATTGTGCCCGTCTCAAAAACATCTTTTTTATAAAGGTAGTTTGTCTGGTGTTATTGTCGCCAGACGAATCGAAGAGTAGCGGCAGACATTAAAAATTCGCTAAAAGAACGTGCATCGAAGTTCGTATACTATTCTTTTTTCTGATGTTCGTTGGTTGAGCGAAGGAAAAATGCTAAAACGCGTTTTTGAACTCAAGAAGGAAATCGCCTCCTTCATGGAAACCAAAGGGTATTGTGGAACGTGGTCCTTTGTTTACTTTAGTTATCTTGATTATTGAGTTTGATATTGTGTGCTTTTGTGTTTTATAAATAAATAAAAAAATTGTTGAATTAAAAGTTATAAACGAATAACATCTCATCTTTATTTTTCACTAATTTCACCGTAAATATATCCAATAGGTTGTGGGCCCAGTACACGCGTAATTTATTTGAAATAGTGGAAGAACGAGAAGAAGGCAATTTTCAAGTAGGATTCTGAAAATTAGTAAATTTCGTTACGGTTAACCTTGTTCAATCAATCAATCGTTTTTGGCAACAGTCAAAATAGATAAAATTCGAGGATACAATATTCAGAAGTTTGATATCGGAAACTTCAAGTTATGAAAGTATCAAATGGAGATAGTGTTTCGAGCCGAAAATCTGCCAGAATTGATTAATGGAATATATCCAGGCGCTGAAGACTCTAAGAAACAAGAGGAGACTAAAGCTTATTCATGAACAGAGGTCATCAATTAATAAAATTATGCTAAAACAATTTTTTTTCAATTATCAGATGTCTGAAACAGATAGTATTGCTAAACACATTAGTAATGTTGAATCTATGGCTCAAACACTAGCGATGTGGGAGAAGTTTCCGATATTGACAAGATAGCTAAACTTTTGGGAAGTTTACCTCATAAATATAGCGTTTTTGTAACTGTGTGGGATTCCTATGATGAATCAAAACAAACTTTTGACAATCTAACTGCAAGACTACTCAAGAAAGAAACGCGACCCTCACAGAATATTGAATATATTCAAGCATTGGCCACATTAAAGTTAAATCGAACTTATTCGGGTTCATCCCATTACAAGAATGAAACTAAAAATTGGAACCCCACAAAAGAATGGTTTACTTAATTAAGGCCTGTAAATCAAGAAATACATATTCAAATTGGCGATAATTCATTTCTTTGTGTAGAAGATATTGGTGCAGTTCAAATTTCTGCAGTTGTACGTGATAGAAAATACAGTATGATCTTTTGGATACCCTTTATGCCGCTAAATTAAAGAAAAACCTTTTTTCTATTGGAGCTGTTACAAATAGAAGATATCAAGTTGTATTTAATCATGAAGAGTTAGAGGTAAAAAATATTCAAAATAATTTGGTAGTTTCTGGTGTAAAACTACCAAATCAATGTTATAAAAAGTTGTTTAAGGCAGCTGTCAGTACGGCAAATTATCAAGAAAACGATTTAAGGTTAACCATCAATGTATTTATGATCCTGGAGAGTGTATTCAATCGAATTTGTTTGGAAAAGTTGCTGTTTCTTCTCTTGGGTGAGCACATTCTGCCGTATTATTTAAAAGACAATTGTACATCCTATCGTGTTTTATATTTTGTAAAACATAAAGACGATGTTTTTTCAAAATTTCTTCAATTTGAGAAAATGGTGGAACGACAAACTGGCAGAAAAATCAAGGTGTTGAGAACTGACAATGGTACTGAATATGTCAATCAAACATTTGGCGATTTAAAAAAAAAACAAGATATTATACATGAAACCAGTGCCCCGTATACACCAGAACAGAATGGAAGGGCTCAAAGAGATTTTAGAAGTATTGTCGAGTGTGCTCGAACTATCCTAAGTAGCAGTAATCTTTCAATTTATTTATGGGCAGAAGCGATGAGTACGGCAGTCTACATTTTAAATAGAAGGATGTGCAAGTCTGCTGAGAGTAAAACTCTATATGAGAAATGGTCAAGGAAGCCAATCAATCTTAGTCACTTAAGAGGGTTTAGTGCCGAAGCCTTTGCACTTATTCCAAAACAGTTTCGAAAAAAAATTGAAAAGAAAACCAGTAAGTGGGGTATGATGGTAATAGCCCTAATTACCGACTTTATGATGAGAAAACTAAGAAAGTTATTTTTCGTAGCGATGTAAGTTTTAACGAAGCAGTATCTTCAAATAGACGTGTCTTAGCAGATCAACAAAACTTCCCTATTTTTCTGTTTTCGAAGTAGAGAATCATAATGAGTCGGAGTTAAAATTACCTACAGCTCGAGAAGATAAAACCTGCCTTTTAGAAGAAAATGGATACGAAAGTATACCGAGATCAGAAACATCAGAAGAAATGTTACTTCAAGTTGAAAATGATGAAAACATCGTTGAAAATGCCAATATGTCAAATCAAAAAGAAAATGTCAATACCAGTTCTCACAATGTAAAAACTTTAGGTCAAAATGGAATTTTTAATGTTACTGGCAAGGATTTTTGCGACCTGAGAAATCGAGACAGTTTAAAGTTCCCAGTTCGTTTTGATGATTATTTCTGCACTACTACATGTAGAGAAGTGATTGATGAACAACAAAGGCTAAAAATGTTAAAAAGCGCATTGATTGATTCAACTTTTTAACCAATAGAGATTATTACACTTTGAATTTATATGTTTTTTATTTTATTGATGTGGTGGTAATGTGACGTGGATCATTGTGGCCCTTCGGAATATGTGAAATCGATTTTTGGCCCGTGCACTAAAAAAGGTTGAAGACCCTTGGTATAGAGTATACATGAAAAGATTAGCCCTCAAATCAAAAAATAGAAACGACCGGCAATAGTGGCTGTTAGAAACTTGGCTATTATTTGAGAGATGGCGCTTTCCAGTAGTATTTCGTACAGAATTCTTGTCGATCAAGCCCTTTGCGGCAAACGGCTTGATTTCATGGCTATACTTTTAATATCATTTGACCGGACTTCTGTTGCGTTATATTTTTCTGTGGTGTTAGTGTCCTTTTTGTAAAACCCACTGATGTAGGCATTTGGTGGAAATTACTAAATCTGATATACAGAAATCATTATATTTTCCGGATTTTATGAATCCCATACATTTTTAGAAAATAAGAAGCCCGCTGTGTAAAAATGTATATACTTGTTGAATTATACGAAGCCCAGATGCGTTGCCAATACGCTCAAGCAAATCAAGCATTTTTATTTATTCTTAACAGTTATCAAACTTATTTTTCATTAATGGAGAATTATATTAAGTAAACATTTTTAACTGTGAATAGGGTAATTCGAAAAACTGAAGAAATCATTTTTGTAATAGACTAATATTTTCTATGCGTTAATAGAAAAAATGGTTTTATTATATTTACTAAAATTTCAAAGTATTGTATTGTGATTATCAATCAGATTAATAATGCAAGAAAATGTTTTTGTTTTTGTTGTGGTACTTTACCATTTGATTTATTTTGATTTGATCGTATGTGGAATTTGAATTAATCACCAATTAATGAAAAAATATAAAGTTTTATAGATTGTGGTTACCTCCATATGTAAAAACCCTTGGTCTGAAAATAAATGTTTAAGAACTTATAGTTTATCTGTTAATAAATTATTGCACATTTAAGGGTCGTAATCATTACTAACTAACAAAAGAAAATAAAACTAATTCTTTGGATATAAAACTTTATCAAAAAAATGTGTAGTGTTTTACATATTTAAAGTACTAACTGCTGTCAAGTACTATTTTTAACAATATGATTATATAATACAAGAAAATGTTTATTTTTTTTGTGACACCTTACCACTCACCGGAAGGCTATAAAAAATGTAAAGTTTTAATAGTGCAACAGTATTTAAGTCTATATAGTTACTAACACATTAAAAGTAACTGCTTTCAAGTACTATTTATAACAATCGGATTAGGGGTGTAATTGGAACCAATTGTTCAAAAAGATTTAAAGTTCCCAATGGGTGGGGCATTTATGGCGTCATTCTAATGAAGGTTTTGTTTTAAAATTTAAAAAATGCATTAAATGTGTTGACACGTATTGTGTTCATAGTTTAATACAGATTCAGGTAAGATATGTTTTATCTCTTTTATAATGTGAAATAGATCTGAAAGGTTGTAATATTTACTAGATAAAACTTAAATATTGTGAAATGAGAACTTCCATCTTAGTTATGAATGAATGACTTAGACTTGTCTAGAAGGATACATCACCCATGTTCTTGGGTTTAGACCTTGTCAAATTGAAATTTGTTTCCTATTTACAAAATTACAATTTGACCATTTTTTCCCATTTTCCACGAGCCATGTGTGCCATGACCAAGCATAAATATACATTTCCATTAATAAGTTCTAAACAGTTCAAAAAATTAAATTAATGTAAAAGACCAAGAAGTTACAGAACAGAATAAGGAATTTTCATTTATAGTAAAAATGGTTAGTAGCATTGTAAGTAAAAATTCCTGTGAGATAAAAGAAATCGCAACCTGGGAAAAAGTATTGCCCTATAAAGTGTTCTGAAATGTTTCATAGCCACTCTGTAGGCATTAGTCACAGCATACAGTACATCAAATTTTATATATAATAAAAACTAAAAAAATTAAAATATTAACACTCCCTATCTCAAAAACGAATGCCTTGCAGCGACATGTTAATATGAACTTCTAGCCCTAAAGTGAGCCAAAAATTATGTCCTGCATTTTTTGTCATCAAAAAAACACCCTGTATCAAAGTAAATACAAAATTTGGACACTAAATACAATTTGATATTAGCTCGAAAGATGGCCTCGCGTTTCATTGCTAAATCTGCTTAAAAGCAGATGATCTTTTATATATATATATATATATATATATATATATATATATATATATATATATATATATATATATATATATATATATATATATATATATATTTGCCCTGTTAATGCTTAGAATATACTCTTGCTAGTGCACAGGCCTGGACTAATGCTTCACAACCATATGCCAAGTGTGTCCAAAAAAGTATGCAACATATGGAAAACTTTATTAAGTAGGTATACCGTCAAAGTGGGTGACTTGAATTTGGAGGGTGAAGTGGAAAAAATCTGCACGGTTAGACATTTAATTAAGTTAATACGCACTGCCGCGCGTTCGACCTTGGTTCATGTTTACTTTCAGGCTAAAACTCGTCGCGCCATTCCAAACTAGTGCGCCGTAGGAACAAGCCAAATTGTTCGTTAAAAATTGTTAAAGTTGTGAATAGCTAGAACTTTCACTTGAGGGTCATAGTTGGAACCTAGTCTAAGGTATGCATTTTTAATATTAGATGGAAAAAATAGTTTCTTTGAAGACTTTATCATAGTTTTGCTAAAATATTAAGGTTTTCATTTTTTTTTTAATATTTTTTAACCTTCGGATACATTTTTAGGGTGACTTGAAAAATCATGCCACAGAAATATAAAAAGAAAATTGGCGGGCGGCGTTATGCGAACTATACAAATGACCAGCTAGAAAGTGCTCTAGCCGCAGTTAGACATGGGATGTCATATTCCGAGGCTTCCGAAACCTATAATATTCCTTTGGTGACTATATGGAGGAAGATAAAGAATAAACACCCGAAAAAGTTTGGGGGACAACCTGTTTTAAACTCTACAAAAGAAAAAGCCATTGTAGAAGCTATCGTTACAGCGGCAGACTGGGGTTATCCGTATGAGAAAGAAGATATAAAATTGTTAGTTAAAAATTACTTAGATCGAGCTGGTAAACAGGTGAGCAAATTTTCCAATAACATGCCTGGGAAAGATTGGTGCGCCGACTTTCTTACAAGGCATAAAGATGTATTAAAGGTTCGTTTAGCTGAAAATATAAAAAGATCGAGAGCCGGAGTGCCAAGAAATGTTTTATGTGAATATTTTGATAGACTGGAAGTTTCTCTCAAAGACGTACCTCCAGAAAACTTAATAAACTATGACGAGACAAATTTTGTCGACGACCCTGGAAGACCTAAGGTTATTATACGAAGAACTATGAAACATGCAGAAAAAGTGTGTGATTCTACTAAATCTGCCCACTCAGTCATGTTCTCTGTAACAGTGGCTGGGCTTATGTTGCCCCAATACGTAGTCTACAAATCCGAAAATTTGTGGTCCACATGGACTCAAAGTGGCCCTGAAGGTTGTATTTACAACCGAAGCAAGTCCGGCTGGTTTGACCAAAGTTTGTTTGAAGATTGGTTTTTCAAGATCGTTGTTCCTTATTATAGACGTCTAGATGGCCGAAAAGCTATAATTGGGGACAACCTAGCAAGTCATTTGTCAGAGGCTGTAATAAGAAAATGCAAAGAAGAAAACATTAGATTCATTTTTTTACCAGCAAACAGCACTCATTTAACACAGCCTCTTGATGTGTCCTGCTTCAGACCAATTAAGATTGCCTGGCGACAAGAGTTAAAAAAATGGAAAATCTCAAATCCAGGAGTGTTACAAAAAGATCATTTTCCACGAATTCTGAACAGAACCATAAAATCGATTGCCCTCTCAGTGGCAAAAAATATAAAATCTGGCTTTGAGGCCACAGGGTTATACCCTCTTAACCGAGAAAAGGTACTTGTAAAAGTCCCAGACTACAATGAGACTGACGGTATGAACATTATTCCATCGTTGGTTGCAGAATCAGTAAAATCCCTTTTTAAGGAATCTCGATTTAAAGAACCGAGAGCCAAACGTGTCAAACGTAGACAATTGGTGGTGGCGCCCGGAGAAAGTGTTACAGATCAGCAAAATGCAAACTCTTCAGAATCGGAAGGGGAACGGATAATCGAGTCGGAAGAAGATATATTGTCAAACACAGGATCAGATGAAATTGAAGATATTGACCTACCCTGCTTTGTTAATACAGTGAAAGAAAAGAGATATATTAACTCAGATAACTTACAGAAAATCGAGAGGACACAGATCACTACAGAAAACCTGGCAGAAGATGACTTCATATTAGTACAGTTTACTACACTAAAGAAAAAGCAACAAAGATATGTGGCAAAAGTAATGGAAGTAGACAACGAATTTATACATTGCTCATTTCTTAGGCCTTCTGACAAAATCAAAGATGCCTTTGTTTTTCCACTTAAACCAGACATTAGCGATGTCACTTTAGATCAGGTGATCAAGAAGATTGAGCATTCCGAAGTATTAAGGAGGGGAGCACTAAAATTTTTTGTTTAAAAAATATATTGTTATATGATTAGTTTTTAAGATAGGTATAGTTACCTGATATTTTGTTTAACAATGTTTTCCGATTTAAATAACCAAAGAAGTTTCAGTTTTAGTTATAAACATTTTAGAAAATATTTTTGTTATAGCATTTTGTAAAAAAATTAGACAAACCTAAAAAAAATGGATTTATATGTATATATTTTTTAAAAAACCGAATTTTATTTCAATACACCCTTTAGCATGGGTTACTTGCAGTATAAACCATTTTTAATGCAATTTTTCAAGACACCCGTATTGCGGGTGGCTTGAAATTTTCGGTTTTATATTTTTTTTTTCGAAAACTAAGTGAAATATGAAAGCTTTTTTTCAAAGAATATATTCTCCCAACCCATATGCAAGTTTTCCATATTTTTTTGTAAATCAAGTTTTTATTCAATGTGTCTTACAGTGACGCATATATCAAAATCGTTATCAAGTCACCCGCTTTGACGGTACATTAAGAAAATTTTATTTCTGATTAAAATTGGTGCTTATAGAAAAAAATAGTTTAGACAGTAATAAACTTTAGGTCAGATAAACAGGGTTATCAAAACATACAAACAAATGTATTTCAACACTAAAATTACAAAAAATACAATTTTTGTGGTGGCAGTTTTAAAGGCCACCAAAGTTTTTTCATATATGTTATTTTTCACTACAAATAACTCCTTTTAACTATACTAAATACGGAAACATTTTACTTAGCTGTCAATTACGATCTTTTGTACAGACCTTTCAAATTGCCTAGCACAGGATTGACACTGAAGAAAAAACTAGGATTATTTTTTTAAAGTTATACTTAACGTTTTAAGGTCGTTTTTGTTTCCATGAATTTTTGTTGAGTTATGTTCTGGTTTTTGATTGGTTTGCATTGTTTTTACGTGGTATGAAATTTATGGGGTGTATGCTTTTAACATACTGCCGTGCGATACACTTTTTAATATTTTTCTAATTAAATACATTTTCTATATTTTTCTGAACAAATTTTCTAAGTATTAATCCGTAGAAAATATGTTAATTAATTAAAAAGATAATGATATTAACCTAATAAGAATGTGTCAAAGATCAAAATGAGGAATGAGGAAAATGTCTTTAGCGCAAGATATGCTAGTATTATTTTCCCTACCGCTTAACAATTAACCAAAACCATTTCACTGTACATTTTTTAACGTTTATACAAGTGCCTAAAGCAAGTTGTAAAATCCGCTTTGAACGTTTGATTAATATAAAAATATTCCAGCCACAATTTGTTATTTCCTCTATGTCACTAATATTCACTAAATTCACTTTCGCGCGTTTTTTTGAATTCCGGGTCACGAATTCCCACTTCGAATTCATAACACACAAATGTCTAGTCTTCTTATTAAAATTATAATCCAAATTTTCTGCGACGCTGCCATGTCGACGGTACGGCTAAAGTCGTCGTATTTAGTGGTGCTTTTCAAACCCGTACAACCTATAGAGAGTTGTATATCATTTACACACAACGACTAGAGCGCCAACTAGTACGATACCGTGAACCCTGACGCGTATGTTTTTAGAGAGTAACATGTAAATATGAAGCCCAAGCAAAAAATTAGGTACAGTTTTCTTTAACTTTGGTGTTAACGTAGGAAAGCTTTATACACGTTTGTATTTAAGAAGCCCGAAGGTGGGCTTCCAAAGGTCGCAATGGGCTTCGAATGCCCGTGCAATATGACAGTATATATATATATATATATATATATATATATATATATATATATATATATATATATATATATATATATATATATATATATATATATATATATATATATATATATATATATATATATATATATATATATATATATATATATATATATATATATATATATATATATATATATATATATATATATATATATATATATATATATATATATATATATATATATATATATATATATATATATATATATATATATATATATATATATATATATATATATATATATATATATATATATATATATATATATATATATATATATATATATATATATATATATATATATATATTTATATATATATATATATATATATATATATATATATATATATATGTATATATGAAGTGTTTTTATTCCAGGTGTACATCCGTTCACTACTTTCGTTCTGAAAGAAACAGTTTTGGTTTCAACAAAACTGTTCCTTTCAGAACAACAGTAGTGAACGGATGTACACCCGGAAAGAAAACACATCGTATTTTTCCATCCGTGAAGGACTAAGAAGTAACACATGTGTATATGTATATAATATGACCAAAGAATATATATATATATATATATATATATATATATATATATATATATATATATATACATCCGTGGTTTTGTGGTTTTATTTTCAATGCTTGCTGATTGGATTTCGTCAAACTGATAAACTGGGCGATTTCAGGGGATTAACCAATATTTATATCATTTCTCGGACGATGGTTGTACCGCACAGTCGACATTCAGTGCATTCTCAGTGCGGATCCTATTGTTCTTAATGGACTGTAGGTTGTAGAAATATTGTGATTTCCGATAAGTTCTTCCTGGTCTTTTAAGCTAGGGAAGTACGACGCGACGGTTGATTTATTTTCAGATGTTATTTGTGTTTTGATGTTTTTTTCTCGGTTTCTTCTTGTTAACAAAAACTAGGTACCTGTTCTAATTCTAGTTGGATCTCAAAATCAGTTTGTTGTATTTGTGAGGCTTGGTGGTATGATACGCCATTTAGATATAGGTTTAAGTAAGTGAGCTTCCTGTATAATGCTGTGTGGTTTAGATGTCCTTGGTTGTTTTTTCTATTTCCAAGGTACACTCTATCTTGAGATGAATGGAGTTTAAATAATCGTACTTCTCAAAATAGCATACCATTCTTTTCGTGTTAGATGAGCCTCCCTTAAGATTTTTTGTTCAAAATGTCATGAAGAGGTTGGCTACATCGGGTGATAGAGATTAAACAAGAAATACGCGTTTTTTAAACAGTGCTTAGAGAGGTCTATTATATATTCTGGAAGATCTTAATATTATTCTTTTTGTTGTAGAGCTTAGTCGATGATATGCTAGGATATAAAGCTTTTATGTCGAAACTGACTAATATGTCGTGCTCTTTTTGTTGTAAACTACAAATAATTTGTGATATTCAGAATTTTTTACGTAGGATTTGGCATGTTCTAATATGGCTGAAATATGCTGCCTAAATACTTTTCTAGTTTATTGAGTGGCGAGTTGAAAGCACGGAAGCTAAGGAAACCGTCAGGCTTGTGAATTTTCGGAATCCATATAGTTTAGGACAGTTATTTGATTTTTCTGTGGGAAAAAGCTTTTTTTTGTATTCATTGCGTTCTCTCTGGGTCTATTGGAAATGCATTGATTTTGATTTCGGTAATTTTCTCCAAGCATATTGTAGAAAGTCGTTATCAACACTGAATATTACACCTCAAAAATGAAGAAAACTGCTCGAAGATCCATCCTACAAACTAGTTTGTTGAGATCCTAAAATAGATAGACCAATAAATAAGAAAAGTATTTAGCCAGCATATAAACTGCATATGATATATTATTGAACTGAAGAATAGGTCATATATTATAACATTATAAAATATGTATTTTTTATAGCTATCTGCGATCTGTCTTTTGACTTTCAAAAATATATTCTTAAGTACAATAAAAATTATGGGATTTTTTAGCAGAGTTAAGATGAAAAGCGTAGTTTGAGAGTCCGGTCTTAAGAGACAGAAGGGAACTGTGCCTACCTACCCGGCTACGAAATTTCTTTAATGCTTTAGAATTGTTTTAAGTAATTTTAAGTTAGTACCTTTAAGGGAAATTTGGCCCCCTCGTGCAAATACTAATATGCGCCTTTATGGGAAAGTCCTTGTTTTTTTGAGACAAAGACACGACAAACTTCGTTCTTGTTCCGTTTTACATATGACTTGAATCTTAAATATTCTTTTTACCTCATATAGTCTTTTTGCCACTGTCCTTGTGCAATCTGGACCTTAATTTCGGACGAATCTCTAGCCTGAGGAGGAGTGATTTAGGCTTACTTACTAGTCCTACAATATATGTGTGATTTCATGCTCTATTCAATAAACTAGTATACACAGTTCAAGAAATTCTAATGCTAAAATCTGACAACCTTGCTCTGTTAAAAAAATTGCATCTCAGACAATCATAAGCGATGACACAGTTCTAGATGCCTTCAAAAACTCTAATCAAAACTATTTTCCAAATGTTTATAAATTTCTACAAATATTCTCCTTTCTATAGCTACGTGCTAAAAACGTGGTTACGAACTAATATGGGGAAAACCATCTTACTGTCTTAGTTCTTTATATCCTTAAAGCTTCGCTCTTTATATCTTTAAACACTTATAATTAAACACATTTTCAAGAAGAGAAAAAAAATTTAGTTTTATAATTAGTTAGTTAAGGCTTCAGTCCTTGTTATTTAATATTTGTGTTATGGTAAGAATAAGACTGCGTTGATTCATTGTCTAAATTATTAACCGTATAGTCAATAAAATATTGGAACTTAGAATACTTGTGATTTAAGTTTGTATTAAGTGCTGGATAAATGGAAATTTAGGAGGTCATTTTGTTATTTATTTTATGTCTAGAGTTATTTTTTTTATTATACTTATATTACCATGTTCTTTATAATATATATATATATATATATATATATATATATATATATATATATATATATATATATATATATATATATATATATATATATATATATATATATATATATATATATATATATATATATATATATATATATATATATATATATATACAGGGTTATTCACGCGACCCGTTCATTCAAAGTTTTTGATGATGCCATTTAGAAAAAAATTTTAAATTTTGGGATTAAGGTAAGGTCAAGGGGTACTTCTTTTTTGAAATATTTTCAACTTCCTGTCACTTCCGGTTTAACCGGAAGTTGGTATCAACTTGCTTATTTTAAATGGAACACCCTGTATTTTATGATATTTTTGGATTCTACGGACAATTTTAATGATATTTTATGTAGCATGTCCTATACCTAGGTTCAAGCGTTCTTAAGATACTTGACCTTGAAGACGATCGGTAAATATTCTTAGGTTTCTATTTTTTTTATTGAATTTGTCTATTTTTTATACAGGGTGTCCTAAATTCAGCTACAAACATTCACATTTTCAAAGCGGCTAAAGTCCGTTTTTTTTAAATGGGACACCCTATAACTTTATGCACTATCAAATGTAGAATTTCATTTTCTGTAGAACTGTATTAAGGTTCCCTATACCTATTCGTAACCATTTTCGAAATAATCAGGTTTTTATTAAACTATCATATGTATTTGCTAAATGCTTACACCTTCCCGTAGTAAGCCATGGAAAAACAATTGTGTGCTTTTCAATTCGACATGACAGCTGATTTGAAACTTTTAAATTAAAATAAAATAACACTCAAAAGCTGATATTCTCAATTTATTTTATATTCGCGGAGAATGTTACAAAATATTGGAGAGAACGTGCCATGTTTTTAATGAAAAACATCCTCATTTATCGCCAATGAACAAGAGAAAATTGAAGAGGATTGAAACGAAATTTTTTCGTTTCGGAAAAGTTAAAGTTATAAAAAAATGTAATAAATTGTTTGCATTATTTATTATTATTCTAAACTTGTTTTAGTGAACTTAAAAATTATAGCAATCTAACAATTAACAATAAATAAATAAAATAATAAAAGTTGAATTATAACAAATGTTCTATATGCTGTCCGTTCATTTGAAGACACATTTCAATTCTTCTTTGTACAGTTGCTGTGGCCCGTTGAATTTGTCCGTTTTCTAATTCGGCAAAAGCTGTTCCTATCCTGTCCAGTAAATCTTGTTGGTTATTTACTGGGGAAGCATAGACTTTACCTTTGATAAATGCTCATAAATAAAAGTCTAGGGGTGTTAAATCAGGCGATCGCGGGGGCCATCTCTAAGGGCCATTGGGACCAATCCAGCGATCTTCAAAAATTCGAGATAGTTGGAGATAAACTGCAACGGAATTATGTGCTGGTGCCCCATCTAATTGATACCAATAATTTTGCAGCTCACCAATAGGAATTTCTTCTATAAATTCAGAAACCGTCCCTCGTAGAATTTCCAAATACTTATCACTGTTTAAATTGTCTTCATAAATACAGTACCGCACCTGATCATTTAATACTATACCGAAAACATTGAAGCTAAACCTCTCTTGAGAACGCGTTTCGCGTAAAGCGTGCGGATTTTCTGCTGCCCAGAAATGTTCGTTTCTTCTATTTGTTATTCCTTCTCTAGAAAATTTCGCTTCATCGGTCCAAAACATTTTTGAAAGGAATTGAGGGTCCTCTTGAATTTTCAAAAACATGAATTCGCAAAATTCTACTCGTCGGACGTCTTCACCAGGTCTCAAGGCTTGCACGTTTTGGAAGGAATAAGGGTGCATATGATGTTCGCTCAAGATTCTTTGGACAGATGAAGAAGAAATTCCCAAATCGTTTTCTGCAGACGGTATTGAACTTTGCGGGTTTGCGTGGAAATAAGCTAATGTGTTTGTAACTTTAACCTTGCCAAAACGCAAAAAGTTCGTTTCAATTCTCTTAAATTTTGACTTGTTCATTGGCGGCAAATCAGAGTGGCGTTCATTAAACACGCGACACGTTCTCTCCAAAATTGTATAACATTCTCCATGAATATAAAATAGATTAAGAATATCAGCGTTTGAGTATTCTTCCATTTCGATTTAGAAGATTTAGTTTATCACTGACAGCTTTCCATAAATAACGTATACTAATCATCTGTCATATTGGGTATTGGATCTCAATTGTTTTTCCATGGCTCACCATTGGAACATGTAAACATTTAAGCAAATACATACGATATTTTTATAAAACCCAATTATTTCGAAAATGGTTACGAATAGGTATAGGAAACCTTAATACAGTTCGATAGAAAATGAAATTCTACATTTGATAGTGCATAAAGTTATAGGGTGTCCCATTTAAAAAAACGGACTTAGCGGCTTTGAAAATGTGAATGTTTGCCGCTGAATTTAGGACACCCTGTATAAAAATAGACAAATTCAATAAAAAAAATAGAAACTTAAGATTATTTACCGATCGTCTGCAAAATATGAAGATTATATCTTCAAAACTTAAAAATATGAGATTTTAAAATTTGGTACCCCGAAGGCTCATTTTCGGTTCAAGGTCAAATATCTTAAGAACGCTTGGACCTGGGTATAGGACATGCATAAAATAGCATTAAAATTCTCCGTAGAATCCAAAAATATCATAAAATACAGGGTGTTCTGTTTAAAATAACCAAGTTGATACCAACTTCCGGTTAAACCGGAAGTGACAGGAAGTAGAAAATATTTCAAAAAAGTACGTTATTTCTTTCTCATGTATATGCAGTTCCTTGTTGCTGTGGTGATATTGAAGAAACTGGACGATCCATATCAACTGGGCTTAAGGAATATGTATTAGAAAGAAACAAATTGTACAATATGCTGAATTTGAACACCACCATTCTACTGTATCCCAACATGTTACAAATGTAATAGAAACCAAAGTTCTTACCTCGGTCTCGGAATTCTAAGAATGCAAGATCAGAGAATCTATTGATACCATCTATCATACATCTATGAAGTCAGGTCTACTATAAATAGCCAGCCTAGGTCTTCCCGAGCCCATTCAGTGATCCGATCTCGTGAAGTAAAAATCTCTGAAGATGTTTCGTGCAATCGAAGGCGAAACGTCGGAAAGTCATTCTATTTTGACAAGGTGTAATCCCGAGAACCATGATTTCTTAATTCACCACAGCCGTGAAAGCTTTCGTTCTATATTTATATCCACGCCGTTAAATATTCAAATTCAAAACATGCTTTATTGTCAGAAGTTACGAACTCATTAACAAAACTGAAAAAAAAATTACACAATAATATTAAAAGAACAGTTTCGATAAATAATTCTTGTCACAAATGTACACTAAAATAAAATGGGATACGAGAAAGCAAGCTTTCAGTTAATCCATAATACATTTTTAGATAATAAATATTTAACTTTACCTTAATCCCAAAATTTGAAATTTTTATCTAAATGGCATCATCAAAAACTTTTAATGAACGGGTTGCGTGAATAACCCTGTATATATATATATATATATATATATATATATATATATATATATATATATATATATATATATATATTATATGAAACAAAAAAAACAATTTGTAATAAAATAGGTCAAGAGGCCATACATTTTATAATTAATAATTCACTTCATATTTTATTTACAAGTTCTTTAAAATTTGTTTTACTTTCGAATCTAGGTCGAATATGCATCACAATATGATTATTTAATTAAATAAGATATACTGGCCTAACTGCAACACAAAATTGCTTCTAATAGGATGGCAATGTTATTTAAGCGCTGGTGCTTTAACCATTTATTAGTTAGTTCAGAGGCTCTTTTCTCCATAAACACGTGAACCAACGGTGTCACCAGACGTTCTAATGCCAGGCAAGTGGTAGACAGAGGGAGATCAAAGATGAAATTTTTACATAGCTTCTATTTTTATATCATGTTGTTTTCAAGTATTTCATGTGTATTTGCATTGCCAGTTGCAGATGTAGATCCGGTAAGTTTTATTTGTTGTAAACATCGTTATGTATTCAGTCATTAACAATAAGGTCATTAACTTGTTAACATGTCTATTTATTTTCGTACTGCAGATGTGAGGAATATTCTATGACTATTTTCGTTAAACGTTTGCTCTTAACATAATGAAACGAAAACAAGGTACTTACGTACCCTCAGATAAAACTGCTTTTATTTATTTAAACAAAAATAAAAAATTGGATGATTTCAATATTTCGACATAATTCATAATCTTAGAAGTATTCGCGAGCACTTCTAAATATGATTTTTTTATCCAGTAATAACATCCTGTTGCATACGGAATTGCATATAGCGAGATATATATATATATATATATATATATATATATATATAGCGAGATATATATATATATATATATATATATATATATATATCGGAAAGAGTTTTTAGATTAAAAAGAAGTTCAAAATAGCATTCTGATTCTGTCGATACCTAGCTGTATTATTGTCCACTTAATAATTGATACAATCCCAAGCATTTCTAGTTAAATTTAAAGTCAAAAAATATTTCTAGCGGAGATATCGGCATGTGTCTGCCAGCATTAAAAAGAAAAGTTCAAAGGTGTTTAATACCATGCAGTTGGTAAAAGTTGTCACACACAAACACAATGAGGAAAATATGCTTTTGAAACGGTTTTGCAAAATTTTCCAAAAATACTCCTTAAGCATTTTATTTTGCCGCCAATTTATTCCGCCATCTTGATTTCGAACCACAATTTTATCAGCATTTCTATATCACACTTAATTCTTGCACAAAAATTGAAACCAATCTAATAAGCAGTTTTTTTAGGCTAATTTTTGAAATACTTTATTATGCCTTTATTTTGATACCTCATCAAACTGAAATTTTACCTTTTCATTCTTACTTAATACTTGATTTTTGTGCAAAATTTCAGGTAAATTGTATAATTAGTTTTTTAGTAATAATTCCTTTAATATTTCACTAGGCCCTCATTTGTAACCGTTTAACAATGTATTAAATTCTAGTTTTTAAAATGTCTGTTGTTTCATTTCAAAATTAAAATTAAATATATCTGGGTGTCTCAAAGAAACAACGTTTAAGCGGAGATTCTTTGTAAGAAAATAAGTCGAAAAGTTTATATGAACAGGGGTTCCCAGATGTTTAAAATTTAAAAACAAATATGACTTTATTTGCTTATATCGAAAAAATAAGAACTATTTGATTAAAACTTGGAACAATGTCATAGGTATATAAATAGCTATATTTTTAAAGTATTCAGACTTTCTTAAAAAAAAGGTACGCCAATTATCTTTTAAAAAACTACTAGCTTTATCGTTTGGGGCAAGTAAAAATACACAAAAATGTCTGTGTTGTTTTATTAAATATATATCCGCAAATGCCCTACTTTTGAGATACAAGATGCTAAATTTTAAAAAAATATCTAAATTTTAATATCCTGTATCTCAAAAATAGGGCATTTGCGATTAGATATTTATTAAAAATGTTTTTCTTGGAATGATCCGAGGAAGCACTTTTGTAGAGTTTTGAGCAATTCTAACTCCGACTAAAACTGGATCAAAGGTGCCACAGGCATTCATTAAAATTGATTTTTTTCCCGAAAACGACTTGCCATATCGTAAAATACTAATAGGCATTTTTTGGGTATTTTTATTTGCCCTAAACGAAAAAAATTGTAGTTTTTTTAGTAAATGATATACTCTTTTTTTATTAAATAAGTCAGGGAGGGCTACCCATACCTATACCCATGATTAAAGTGAAAACTGCTGAATATTGCAAGAATATAACCTTTAAATACTTATGAGGTTATTCCAAATCATAATCAAATAACTCTTACTACTTCGGAATTACCAAAGAAATGATCATTTTTGAAACATCCTGTATGATACATTAAAATGTTTAAACTGTAAAAAAATAAAGCGAATCATAAAATTTAAAAAATATATGTATAAACTAAGTTCTTATTCTTAAAAATATTGTCTAGATACGATATTTAAAAATCTCCAAAATATTTTCGGCACGCGGGCGCTGATAACCCTTGTGGGGAAACTGTGTGAAATGAAGGTGCACAAATATGTATTATTTATTATTTTTTTAAGCTGATTTTTCAATATTCCAATAATCAAGATATAGGCAACTCGTATGACGTTAGAAACCGAAATTAAGTCGAAATGGATAACAGAAATTTAACCTCAATTTGAATTTACTATTTACGAGTTTAAGCCTTAGAGTAAAAATAAAAATAGAGTTCATTATTTACATATTTAGCCACTGCCAAGAATACCTCACAGTATAAAGTCGATCGTACGACGATGCCAAGCCCAGCCAGGCAATCCAATGTTTATACGAATTTATATAACGGTGGATACGTTTAAACATGATGCAACAATATCATCATACAAAGAACAGTAATGTTTTTCCAATATCAGTTTCTAATCAGTATAAAGAAATTACTTTTATTGCAAAATACAACCTAAAATAACCAAAGCCTCGGATCACATTACCTCACTAACAAAAGTTTTAATTAAATAGGACAACCCCGATCGACTACTCCACGTATTAGACCATCCCACTTTCATTGACCCGGGATTCTTATAGTAGAATAGTACAATAGTCTAAAGCAGATTGTTATAGGGTTACGTGACCGTAGGCGTGGCTTAATATATAAAATAAACTTTAACATTAAACAAATTGACAAAAAATATTTTAACGGAGAAATTAATTGAATTAAAATCATCGTTAGGTTCTCAGCTTTTCTTTGCTTCACTACTACATGTGTTTTAATGTATTATTGTGTAATTGTTAATCTGGTTCAAATCTTCTAATTATATGTTGTCTGACTTCAAGAAGCAGCATTCTAAAGTATAATATAACGTTTATTTCGGCCGGGTCATGTGATAATCCTCAGAAGCGAAATGATACAAGAAAGCCTCGGAGATGATTTTCTTTAATGAATACAATAGTTTTTTCCTGTCAAAGAATTAAAACAATTATAGAAAAAAGGGCATAGAGGACCAGTTCGACTAACAATTGTCCTTTTCGAATCAAAAATATTTATACGTATATCAAGATTATAAATCTATCTATATACCAATATTTTCGTGTTCAAAGTTAGTCCCAATAATCATCTAGATGTTATATGCTTCTTCTTCTTCATTCCTGTTTAGCCTGTTACATAACAGGACTTATTGGCTTTGCTACGAGGCAGTCGCCAGATTGCCCTCCGTCCGGGGCTCAGAGTCGTTAAATCGGCGACCCTCGAAGTCGACCCTGCACCTTGGTCCAGTTTGGAGGCGTTATCGGTAGGATATCCGGATGGCGAGCTCTAGGCTCCCGAATACCCCGAATCTTTCAAATACTTTAATAATTCCTCTTTAAATTTTTGAAATGCATCTAGGCTTCCACTAGGTGCCCCTTGAGAGTACTACTGATATCACGAGATGACCCTTTCTTTCAAGCTATCCCCTTACCCCTACGTAGCGGCCGTTACGCTAATATTCTATGTAGAACTGCGGCAGACGAACGGGATAGAATGCAGGAACAACTAGGCCTCACACGTTCACAGCGTATGCTCCCTTTCTAGCGGGGTCGTAAGTTTCCACCTGAGCGGTTGAGTCTCCCGTTTCCCCCCGAAATAAAGCAGCAAAACCGAACACGTGGCACCACTTATGTTAACAACACAGAGGTCTGCATTCGACGAGACGAACCGGAAGACTCATGTTATATGCTAACCTAACTAAGTTTTATTTACTGGGTTATAGTCGAGAGGCGTCTCACGCCCAAAAGAAAACGTACAGTAATATCGAAAATGACTAGATTTTGGATGCTATCTGACCATTTTTTTTTTCACTCGAGTTGAGTCAATTTTTTATTTAAGTGTAGTGAGAAAAGAATTTAAATGAATTGCCTAGCTGGGCTTGGCATCGTCGTACGATCGACTTTATACTGTGAGGTAATCTTGGCAGTGGCTAAATATGTAAATAATGAACTCTATCTTTATTTTTACTCTAAGGCTTAAACTAGTAAATAGTAAATTCAAATTGAGGTTAAATTTCTGTTATCCATTTCGACTTAATTTGGGTTTCTAACGTCATACGAGTTGCTTATATCTTGATTATGTGTGGATTATTGGAATATTGAAAAATCAGCATAAAAAAATATTAAATAATACAGGGTGGCCCATCGAAAACGTACCGCAAGGCATAACGGCCAGGGTAATTTTTTTTTCAAAAAATCCAAAAACACGTCAATTTTGTTTGTGAGGGGGACAACTTTTGCCCTTAAAATGATCGCAAAATTTTCAACCCTCTAAGCGGGGGTGTCATCCCCCAAACTTTTTCAAATGGGAAGAGGGGTCAAGTGGTACCGCAATGAAAAGGGCTTTCTATTCTCTATACATTCACGCTTTGGTTTTGAAAATCGGTCAAGTCATTTAGAAAATATGAAGGATTGAAATTTGAAAAATACATTTTTCAAAAAACGCATAAATTGAATTAAATAAAAAAAACTTACCGTATTAATGAAGCAAATGCTGAAAATGTTGCCCGTCGACCTCCATACAGTAATACAAATTAGCTTCAAATCGTTCTCGAACATTCTGAAGAACTTGAGGGGTCACTTCGCGACAAACATCAATAATTCGTGTTCGCAGATCTTCTAATGAGGCAAGTGGAGTGCTATACACTTTACTTTTTATGTGTCCCCATAGAAAAAAGTCTAAAGGAGTCAAGTCGGGTGACCGGGGAGGCCACTCAATGGCACCCCTTCGTCCTATCCACCGCCCGGGAAAGTTAGTGTTTAAATAATTACGCACATTTTGAGAGTAATGTGGAGGTGCACCGTCTTGTTGAAATATCAGTTCCGCTTCAACGTATCCAGGATTATTTTCGATGATGTCAGTTAGGGCTGGGTCGATGGTATTTTCCGGTAAATCTAAGTACATATCACCTGTTAGAGTTCCAGAAAGAAAAAAAGGACCCACAATAGAATTTCCAAAAATACCAGCCCACACGTTCAATTTCTGAGGATGTTGTGTGTGCACCTCGTGAAATACCCTGGGGTTGTTCTCAGCCCAGTACCGACAGTTATGCCGATTAACTACACCGTTCAAAAAGAAAGTGCACTCATCCGAAAAACACACATTGAATAGAAAATTATTATTATTGGCCACTCGTTCACTAATAGTTTCACAAAATTGCAAGCGGCGATCAAAATCGTCTTCGTTGAGTTCTTGTACCAACTGAATTTTATACGGGTGGAAATGGTGTTTTTCCAATATTCTTTGGACACTTGTACGATTCACGCCGGTCTCATTGGCTAATTTTCTTGTACTCAGCGTACTATCCATGGCAACTTGGCCCAATACAAAGACCTCCATAGCTTCATTTACTACAGGATTTTCCATCTGCCTCTTTTTATTCATAAGGGATCCAGTTTCGCGAAATTTTGCTACTAACTCGCGAACAATTTTGCCGGAAAGGTGTTTTTCAGGATGTCGTTCATTAAATATCTGCGCAACCCGATTGCCACATTCATTATTTTTAAAATAAAGTTCGATTATTTCCACTTTTTCTTTTCCAAGTGAGTACACCATGATTATTGATAAAAAATTTAATGATATTGAGAAATTTAAACGCACAAGTTACAGAACAGCTATCTAGCAACTACCGCACCTGATCGTTGTGGCATGTCAAATCACTAAAATCAGCAGTAAACATCTAAAATAACAGGACAAAAATAGCGAATTGGTCGAAGGAATTTATCCTTATCATTTACTCTGATAATTTGTAAATAAACATTTTAAATTTCAATCCTTCATATTTTCTAAATGACTTGACCGATTTTCAGTGGCGGCTCGTGGTGTTTAGGCTAGGGTAGGCGACAACCATAATAATTTCAAGAATAATGACGTTATAAGAAAACGTTAAGCCGCGTACACACTTAGCTGACAACTAAGTTTTATAAATTAAATTTATCCGCCTATCTTTTAAAAGGGCGAATTTACTTATTATGACATCCGTAAAGTTATCAGCCTTCTGTAAGGAGCAGAACAACTCTTTTTCTATTGAAATTAGCGCAAGTGACGACAAACGTTCATTTTTTATTGTATTGCGAGAATACGTTTTTATTCGCTTTAAACAAGACAAATGTCTTTCCACTGAGGTACTTGTAATAGGTATGGTAGCAATTAACGCAAAAAGTTTGTAACTTTCAGGAAATATTTCTTGAAAGTTCATTTTTTACGAAATGTTTTAAAATTGCCTCGACGCTCAGCAATGCAAATTGTTCATCGAGATATATTACACTAAGCTCATTAATTAATTTTTGTTTGTCAAAGAAATTTTTATAAAAGTCGGTCACATTCGTCACAAATTCAAGCGGAAAATTTTTGCTATATTCTTCGAATTTTGAGGAATCCGCTAAAGAAATATAATAACTGAGACATATTTGCAAACCTAACTTCTATTTGAGTCACAATATTGTCAATTATCTCATAAAATAAAATGCGTAAAGAACTTTGCTCATCGCCTTTAATGGTGTCCGATAACTTAATTCTTTTTGACAATTGCCCTGAGTCCCTATTATTAAAAATCCTTGTTTGGGCTTGTTCAAATATTGTATTAAACATTGTCTCATTTCTCAATAACTTGATACGATCTCTTGCCATAAATATTTGCTTTTTACAATAGGTGATGTCCAATGATTTTTTCTGTAGAATGTTGAAAAGGGGGTCAGTTATGTCAAAAATATGTTTATACACAGCGGTAAGAAACGAAAATTCTAAATCGTTCATAAATTTAAGATATCCCTTGGCCCCGTTTATTGACTCAGCCGATGATGATTGGTCGTCAATAATTTTAGAAAAAACTAATTTTAGGCCTTCCCATTCAGAGTGCAAGATTTGAATGATTTTAGAACGGGAAGCCCACCTGGTGTCTGAACTGGAAGAAATCCTCTTTCCTATCGTCGAATCTAAAGTAAATGTCCGTTTTGCAGACTGATGAAAAAATCCGGGAATCGAGGACGCACTTGCGAATAAAATTCGGCAATTTTTTATATTTTTTGAACCAGTTTGTAAAACCAAATTCAATCTGTGCGCACTACAATGCGTAAACAAAGCAAAAGGAGCATCATCTTTAACTTTTTTTTGCAAACCATTCAATGAACCTGCCATCTAGTGTGATGGCAGGCACCATCGTAGCATTGCCCAACTAATTTTGTTTTATAACCGAAATTGCCTATGCCGCTTAGAGGGTTGAAAATTTTGCGATCATTTTAAGGGCAAAAATTGTCCCCCTCACAAACAAAATTGACGTGTTTTTGGATTTTTTGAAAAAAAATTACCCTGGCCGTTATGCCTTGCGGTACGTTTTCGATGGGCCACCCTGTATATATTTGAGTAATCACAAGTAAAAAAAAAGTTTTCCTAAACATGTTCTAAACTGGTTGGAATTTAAGATTTAGGATATTGTTTATTATTAGCTATTAACAAGAATAACAATATTAGCTATTCTATAGCGCTCGCTTCTTTTTCTTTTCCTCGCAAGAGGACTAGAATACTAGTCATGTTTTCTCAATTCCGTCGGTCTGCCTGACGGTTTGTCTGTATGTCTGTCCACGACAAAGCTCAAAAACTACTTATACGATTTACTTCATTTTGGTTCAAAATTAAAGGTTATATGAGGATGACGTGATAACATTTTGGTAAAAATCCAATATGGCGGAACGAAATGGCGGTCTATTGAAATGTTAGAAAAAATTATTACTAAAAAACTACTTATCCGGTTTACTCCAAATTTTGAAGAAAAAATAGGTTTGACATGACCATCAGCTGGTAAGTTTTGATACAAATCCAAAATGGCCTATTAAAATGTTATAAAAGTCACTGCAAAAAACTACTTTATCGATTATGTTCTAATTGTGCTCAAAAATCAAATATTATATAGGAATGAACTTGTAAAAATTTTGAGACAAATTCAAAATGACAGTCTAATTAAATGTTTAAAAATTCGGTCTGAAAAAAGTACTTACTGGATTGATTTTAAAGTTTACACAAAAACCAGGGGTGATAAAAAACATTGTATAAAATTTGGTGAGAAGCCATTATGGTGGAACAAAATGGCGGTCTAATGAAATGTTTAGAATATCAGTATCTACTTAACCAAATAATTACGAAATTGTGGTGGCGGATTCATGATTTAAAATCACAATCTTAATATAAAAACAAAGTAGTTACCTGATAAGTTTAATAGACTGTCTATTAAACTTATCAGGTAACTATCTTGTTTTTGTATTAAGATTGTGATTGTGGCGAAAAACCCAAAAAATAGTTTTAAATCTATTTAACCAAAGTTGAAATTTTGCACAGAATAATGTGAAACAGAGAAGAACTAGTAAAATGTTATCAATTTTATGTGCAAAACAATATAAATTTCCATTTTCTCGAATAGAAACCTTTTTTTAAAGAAAATTATTATAAGTGATAAATAAATTAATAAATTTACAAAAATAAAAAATACTTAAATATTAAATTAAAAATAAATTAATAAAGAGCAAAAACAAAATTTAATACTGGAGTATCGAAGCTCTATCTACGTTTTTATCTAAGTAGATACGGTAAATGAATGAATATTTGTATGTATGTATTTCTATGTTAGATCTGGACAAAAAATTTGCGAGATAAAAAATTTAGGTTTGTTTAAATCTGAATGATTGTTTGATATGTAAATAAAACAGGTATATTGTCACGCACTTTCTGTATTTTCTTAATAAATGGGTTCGTAGGAAAAAACTAATTTTCCAAAATTTTCATATTTGATTTGTTCCTTTTTTAATTAAGTTTTTTTTCTTATAATACGCATTTTTTTCAACATTTCTCTCTCTAAATTAAACACTCTTATTAAAAAGATTATTCTTTTAATCGTTTTGGCATCTCCAAGGACGTTTTAAAAAAAAATTAAATACAATTTTGCTTTTCCGAATGTTAATTTTACTTCAGGGGCCACTATGTTGGGTCCTCCATTTTTAATTCTCAAATATTGACTAAAATTTCATAACTTTCACTTTTAAATATTCCTGGATTTTGTTACGCATTCTTAAGTAATCCGCACAAATATTAAAATCTGTCCGACGTGTTGATATTGTCATGTTGAAAACGCTATTTTGAATTTTTAAATGCTAATACTCTTAAATTTTCAGTTTAATCTGCGGAATTAACAAAATTCGACATGTGTGCATGTCAAATTTGAAAGTAATCGGTTGTGTGAAAGTGGTGAAAAATACATTACAAGATTTAAACCAGACATACCAACATACAATCAAACGAGTAGTGAAGCCAATAAAAGCGTGTTAAAACATTGTTATTTAGTTTAAAACTCTAAAACTATAATATTTAAATAACTAATTTCCTTTCAAACTTATCTAACCTAATGGATTGATTTAAGGTAGTAAAGTGGAGAACGATTATTTCTTTAAAATTAAAATAAAAAAAATTCTTGGATTCTAAATCTTAGTATAATTTAAAATATATATATATATATATATATATATATATATATATATATATATTATATTATATATATACAAAAAAGATTAGAAGTTTACTATCTCGCAAATTTTATTATTGGCATTCATAAAATCCGCACACATTTGTAAAAACAAAATGATGCCATAGACCGGTAAAAATACCTATTTGCCTGATTAAAGAACAAGTAAGAATCATTCCTTTTGTGAAGGATAATGAAGCATGACCCATTTTTTTATTTTCGTACCTCAAATATTTTAACATGCCGTCATTCTATGCCGCCATATTCAATTCATACCAATATTTTACCAATTTATTTTTAAATCAGACGTAATTTTTGTAGAAAATTAAATAAAATTAAAGTTAATAGAGTAGGTAGATTTTTTAAGCTATACCGAGGAAGAACGGACCGACCGATAGAAACAAAAAACATGTTTGGCATTTAGGGACCCTAAAACGTGAAGAACTTTAAAAACCTGGAACGATGATTTTTTCACGATTAACGTTATTTCCTTTTGCGGGAAGTAAAAACTTGCGCCGGCACTGGCAGGTGTACCAAATATCAGGTAAATTTGGGCCCACTGTTCTACTGCTACGACGTCTGGACAGAGTCTATATATATTCTAAATAGTTCAAGCACTTGGCTAATCCGCAATAAATTTCCCTCTTGTCGACGCGCCTCCCGTACCTACGAACTGCGGCTTCTAGCGGTCAGTCGGCAGGTCACTTCGCAGTTGTTAGGTACGCGGTATCTGAAGATTTTAAACCTACTTGTTTACGGAGCGTTGTACGCGGTGAGCAAAAATATAGAATTTGGAACAAGAATGCGTTTAAATGTAACTTTCTGTAGATAGTTTTGGAAATGGCTTCAAGCGAGTCATTCTTCTTATTGCAGTGTTGATGGATGTGACGTTATCATCGATAGGGGAAATGTGTCATCTTTTCGAATTCCTCAAGATCCAGCAAGGTATGTTTAAACAACTTTTAAAAGGTGTTTATTATTAATTTTTCTTACTGAAATTTGGCCAAGAACTTAATTCCAGTGAAATGAGCATAATAACGATTTTTCTCAAATTTTGTATGTTAATAATTTACCATTACTAGTTTTGCTCTAAAAATGCACATTCAGCCTTCAAAACTATAAATGACTCCTGCCTAGCCTAGCATGAACCGATTGTGTTCAATTTGAGCTCTTTTAAATATCAATATTTTTACTTCCCTCATAAAAGGGAAGTATTGTATTCGTAAGAAAATTACCCTCCGAGATTTTTTCAGAACTTTACGTTTCTGGGTCCCTAGATGACGAAAAAACATGTTTTCTCGATTCCGTCGGTCTGTCTGTTCGCGGCATAGCTAAAAACTACTTAACCGATTGACTTCAAATTTTGTTCAAAAATTAAGGCTCATATGTGGATGACCTGGTAACATTTTGGTAAAAATGCATTAGTGCAAAACAAAATGGCGGCCTAGTGAAATGTTAAAAAAATTATTAATAAGAAAGTGTTTATCCAATTTATCTCGAATTTTGCACAAAAATCAAGTATTATGTAGGAGTCAACTGGTAAAATTTTGGTAGCAATCCAAGATGGCGGAACAAAATGGGACTTAAAAAATATTTACAAATTCAGCATGAAAAAACTACTTAATGAACTGATTTCAAATTGTAAGCCATAACTAATTGTAGTATAGAGATCAACTAGTAAAAGTGTGGTACTAATTCAAGATGACGGAACAAAATGGCGGCCAAATAAAATTTTTATATTTTGAAAAAATCACCCTTTCAGGTTTCACATATCTTCGCGTTTTGGCGTCCTTAGATGCTAAAAATATGTTTTATCATGTCCGTCGGTCCGTCTGTCGGTTTGTCTGTCTGTCTGTCAGTTCGCGGCATAGCTTAAAAACTACCTATCAGATTGGCTTCAAATTTTAGTCAAAAATTAAAGCTTATGTGGGGATGGCCTGGTAATATTTTGGTTAAAATCTAATTTTATCTCAAATTCAGTTAGAAAATCAACTGGTAGAATGTTGGTATGAATTCAAGACGGCGGAACAAAATGGCGATTTAAAAAAATATTTAAACATTCAGCTTGAAAAAACTACTTAATGAACTGGTTTCAAATTGTGTGCCATAACTAATTGTAATATAGAGGTGAACTAGTAAAATTGTGGTATTAATTAAAGATGGCGGAACAAAATGGCGGCCAAATAAAATTTTTGTAATCTAAAAAATCACCGTCTCAGGTTTTATATATCTTTGAATTTCAGAGTCCCTAGATGCCAAAAAATATGTTTTATTTTATTTTTTAATTCATTAATAAATTTATTTATTAAAATTCCTATTTAATAAACTAATTATCCAATTTGCATAGAAATTAAGTGTTATCTACTGGTAAAATTTCGGTACGAATACAAGATGGCGGCTTAATAAAATATTTAAAAATTCAGCCTGAAAAAACAATTTAGTGAACTGATTTTAAATTGTGTGCCATAACTAATTGTAGTATAGAGATGAACTAGTAAAACTGTGGTACTAATTCAAGATGCCGGCCAAATAAAGTATTTGTAATATCACCCAAGCAGGTTTTACATATCTTCGCGTTTTAGCGTTCCTAGATGCCAAAAAAAATGTTTTAACCATCCCGTCGGTCCTCCTTTCGGTTTGTCTGTCTGTCTCATTTCGTGTCATCGCTTATACACTACTCATGAGATTGACTTCAAATTTTGGACGAAAACTAAGGCTCATATGGGGATGACCTAGTAATATTTTGGTTAAAATCCAATATGCTGGAACAAGATGGCGGCCTAATGGAACGTTAAAAAATTATTACTAGAAAAACTAATAATCCAATTTACCCCAAATTTTGCAAAAAAATCAAGGGTTACATAAGAATGAACCGGTAACATTTTGGTATGAATATAAGATAGCAAAACAAAATGACGGTCTAATAAAATATTTCAAAATCAGTCTGAAAAACTACTTATTAGATTAATTTCAAATTTTGTGCAAGCATTAAGTGTGATATAGAGATAAGCTGGTAAAGTTCTGTTACGAACTCAAGACAGCGAAACAAAATGGTGGCCAAATTACATGTTAAAAAAATTAACGTTAAAAAATCTTTTCTTATTCAATTGACCGTAAAGTTTGGAGAAAAATTAAGGATAAACTGGTGCGGATTCAACATGACGTAACCAAATCGCGGTGTGTGAATATAAAACTACTTATTGAATTCATTTTAAATTAAGTGGTGAAATATTAGTTTAAGTGGCAAAATATTGGTAGGGATCCAACATATTGGAACAAAATGGCGCCCAATAAAAATGTTTGAAATGACAGTATATATATGTTCCTAAATAACTATGTAATAAACTAAATTCGTTCACACTTCACTATTCCTAGTAAAAGGGACTATTTATAATAAGTGAAGTTCCGGGTAAAAGAAATTTACCGATTTTTTTGTTTATTTATTTATTCATCTATGGCCAAAATTAGGGGTAGTTTATTTGATAAATAAAAAAATCAATTTTCTTACGCCTCAGTCTTAACGGAGAAAGGTTTCTTCTCTTAAGAGTCCGATGCAACTTGAAGAGGAAAACGATTTGCTACATTGTTGGGACGGTGAGTTGTGTGGGGCTGTAAATTATCTATTCCTTATTTTAAGATATTTACCTTGTTTCTGATATTATAAAAAAAGTTTTAAGAAGGCTATATATATTTTAAAGCACTTATGACTATTTGATGTTAATATTAAAACCAAAATGTCTTAAGATAGCTGTTAGGAGCAAACTGTTTAATAAATATATGGGAACAATAGGGTTTTCATATAAAACGTATTTAATATAAATGCTTAACAGTTTTGAGGTTTGATTTTATGTGCGTGAGCGTTAAAACCCTTGCATTGGATCAATGGCACTTGCAGTGTTTTTGACTCATATTAAGACACCTATAAAGTTACCGACTTAAAACTGCGATAAAGTTTTCATGAATCCATTTAAGGCATTTAAAAAATGTTTGTTTGGTAGTTATATAGAGTTAAAAATAATCTGTACTGTAAGCTGCGTACGTACTGACATATTTATTTCCTAGTATTTATGGCGTAAGGGCCTTTCAGATCTAATTAGATTATAATTTCTGAAGAATGTAAGATAATACCTAGAGTGTGGATACAGTCTTGAGAAAAGGGGAAGACAGTTGCTCTTGGTTTGGCTTATTAAATGCAGACTAGTTTAATCTTTAGATAATTTCAGTTTTTTTAAAAACATTGATTTTTGCTGGAAATAATCTAATTTCTACGTATATGTGAGCAATCATCCCAGTAGTTAAAATAGGGGAGCGCCTCCTCCTCCTCTCTCTCATGTCCCTCATTCTTATCTTCCTCCCCTTTTATTCTCATTCGCATCATATTTTTAATTTTTTCTCTTTGTCCTCCCACATTTGATTTTGCATTCTTAAGTCTTATAAATAGGTGCATCAAGATCATTTTAGTATGCTAAGGTACGAGTGACTGTTAAAAGAAAAAAAATCTGTTGAATAAATCTTTTAATAATATTAAAATAAAATGAGTGAATCAGTTGGAGAAAGAAATCGATCCATTCCGCTTCAGACAATTAGCCTCGAAGAAATTATACCAGGAGTTCGAGAAGAAACTATACCATTAGTTCGAGAAGAAGAAAATGAGATTGTTTTAAAAAATTTGAACAAAATTGAGAGTGAACAGAAAAAAGTGTTTTATGCTATTTGTTTTGAAATAATCGAATATTATGATTGATGTAGACCAAATACATCTTCCCACATTTTTTGTTTAAAATGTATTTTAAGATGGAATGATGAAAATTGTTGTTCTATAATGGTAAACAATTGTCCTGTATGTCGCACTAGATATTACTATTTGGTACAAATCTTCAAAGATGTAATTAGACATCATTTTATTGTAGTTTTAAAAAGAGAATAATATTTTTTATAATTTGTGTTTGTGAAAACTCTGGTCAAATAAATTTGTAAAAAGTAAATGTAAATATATATATATAATAATTGACACACAGTTTTTCCTTTTCCTATATTGAAACGACAATATTCTTTAAGTGTTTTAATACATACCAATTTGTTATGGTTTAACATTTTAAAATAAGCAGTGGAAATTAAAAGTAATTATTTTTTAATTATACTAATAATAATATATTAATATATTTTTTTCCTTTTCCTATATTGAATCAACAATGTTCTAACAAGTTTTTTAATACATTCTAATTTTCCCATTACATAACAAAACAATTGTTATGGTTTAACATTTTTAAAATAAACAGTGGAAATTAAAAGTTATTATTTTTTAATTATACTAATAATATTAATATAATTTGCATCAAGTAAGAGAAAACTCAATTGAATACAGAAACAAGCGTTAACAAAATTGTATGCTAATATATGAGCGCTTATAGTGGCAGTTGACATAATCTACACATTATTTTTACATATGATTAGCTATTTCATTTTTCCTTCTTGTTGCAATAAAAAAAATACAGGGTCAGATGTTAGAATAAAAAGAAGTATTTTGCATATAGCACTGAAAATATATAACCGCTTATAGTAACAGTTGACATTTTTTAAAATTAATATTGTTGGCGTATTCTACTTATTCTCTTTACAATTTATGTTTAAAATTAATATTTTTGACATAATCTACACATTACGTTTATAACCTATATTTAAAATTAATATTGTTAAAATAATCTACCCATCACATTTACAAACTATTTTTAATATTAATATTTAACAACATAATCTTCATTCTCTTTTTTTTTCATTTATTATTGCAGTAAAAGCAAGCAGGTTCAGGAATAAGTAGAAAAAGATGTATCCTACAAATAGCACAATGTAAATCAGAAGCACTAACAACATAAGCTCTTTTGTAGTGGCAGCTCACATGATCGGACTCCCCTCTCCGTAAATATCTCCTGTGAATTGCACTACAAGGAAGGCAAATAGCAAATGTTCCTAGTCTTCGACTTTCAATTTTAGTGAGCTTTGTATACCACATACATCTTTTTCTTCAAAATTATTAAATAATTCACTAGCCCTAAACTTGCTTACTTTTACGTCAGCCTCGGTTCCTAAATTTAGCAGTTGTCCATCCATGTCCACTCCTTCGTCAATTTCCTGATCATCTTCCTCCTCCTCATCTTCCTCCTCCTCAATATAATTAATGTCGATGTTAAACAAGAATGATCTTCTAACAAGCCTAGATAATTTGTCCAAAAATGAATGTTTATAACTGATGGAATCGCCTTCCAAGTTAATAAAAATTTCTTCTCTTTCTTCAATTTGAGCGGCGATCTCCACATTATTTTCTTCAATTTGGGCAGCGTTTCCAATCATATTTTCTGCCATCGTTAGGAACTTTAGATTTAGATAGATAGATTTGATAAAAAAAAAAATTGGTTATAAGTTATAAATAATAGCGACAACTGATATTACAGCGAATGATGCTGTATGATCACCGAGTGGCTGTTCTGAAGTATATATCCCATCGACCACCACTTTCACTATCCTACTGCAATACTTAAGTTGGTTTTTTTTTTACTGTCCCTTTCCCTGTCACTTTACCTCGGAGGGGGGGGGCTTCGGGCTTTTTTTTCCTTTCTTCTTTTTTAAACTAACCTAACCTAAGACCCCCCTTGGGGAGCCGGGATTTGAGTCTCGGGAATTCAGGGGGTCGGGGGGTTGAGAGGGAGGGAAGGGGGGGTAAGGTCGTTGCTCGGCTTGGGAAAGTGGTTGTATGATTGTCGTTCAACTTTAAGTAGGACATGTGATCAACTTTTTCATATAAAACCGCCTCAGCGAAGAGACGAAAGCAATTGATTTCTGCATTCACACTGTGCAGGGCTGGCGAGTTTTCTGGTGTTTTCATTGTGTCTATTTGGT
Source organism: Kuschelorhynchus macadamiae (assembly GCA_030620095.1). NCBI lineage: Eukaryota > Metazoa > Arthropoda > Insecta > Coleoptera > Curculionidae > Kuschelorhynchus > Kuschelorhynchus macadamiae. The sequence goes on from JAUTXW010004103.1 coordinate 600,461, forward strand.
AATTTTTTAATTTTTATTTATATTTCTAACATTTTTATTTGGCAAAATTTAATTCTTATTTATATTGGTGACATTTTTATTTATATTTGTGACACTGTGGTATTTTATTTGTTATTACGATTTTTTTCATAATGGACAATTTTTTGGCATCGAGTAGCAAAATTATTAACAATAACTTTGACTTATACACATGTACTCAAATGCAAAATTTTGCAAACCAACAAAACAATGAAACAGACGTATTTACAACTAGTCAACAACAAACTATTCAGGACTTGAATGAAATTATTTACAATAGCCAAGTTCAGAATAATGCCAACAAACACAACAACGAAAAATATTTATTTACAGCTACTCAACAACAAACTCTTGACGATCTTAATGACATTATTGACAAGAAAACGGACTTAATTACAACAAAAACTAAAGAAACTCTTGAAGAACTGAAGGATATTGACGAAAATCAAAATTCTAGCTATGAGAATATCGTTGGTTTTCAAAAATCTAATCCAAATTATTTAACATTAAAATCGCCAATTAATTCTCCGAGGCCAATTTGCTCTCCCTTTTTGTTTAGTGAAAATTCTGATTCGGAAGAAGAACAAATTAATCAAAATTTAAGTTCGGCTATATCTACTATTAATTCACCATATGATATTGTAAATTCTGATTCGCAAGAAAAACAAATTGAAGCAAATTTAACTTCGGATATTTCTCTTAATAATTCACCAGTTGAACAAAATTAAATTTCGGAACCATCATTTTTTATTAAAAAAAATTTAAAATTAATAAAAAAAATAAAAAACAAGTAGCAAACCTTAAGTGTCTGGGTTTCGCTATTCAAAATTTAACTGATTTGATCACCATTAAACAAGGAGACTCAAGTACGGTGAATTATGTTGAACAGGCCTTTGACAAATTAGTTTACTCATTTGAAGAAATGGATTCATAAAGTCAATTAATTTCTATTGCTTTTTTCAAAATTTGACTATAACTAAATAAAAATGCACAATATTAATTTTATTATTATTATCCAGAGAACTTTAAAAATGCAATTGCTTTTTTCAAAATTTGACTTTGACTAAATAAAAATGCACAATATTAATTTTATTATTATTATCTAGAAAACTTCAAAAATGCATAAGTGTGTAACATGTAATAAAGTCTTTACTAGAAAGGATAATTTATTGTGATATATTAAAAAACATGTTTGCGGAAATTCCACAACACTCACTAGTTGGATGAAACAACCAAAAGGTAAGAACATTTTATTTTTCATGTTTTATTTTGTAAAATATTGTAAAGAATGCAAGAAAAATATAAACCAAAGTCTATGGGGTGGACATCTTCGATCTAGTGTGCACAAGAACAATTCCAAAATAGGCTTGGAGGAAGGTGTTGAAATTATCAAGTCGGCATTCAGGGAACGAATAATATCTTATAGGATTTCCTCACCCCAAAACTTCATAAATGTGAAAGAATATTTTCAACATTTGGAGTACAAAATTGTACATCTAATAGATCAAGAACTGCAGAAACATAAATGTATCAAGCTAAATATGGAACTGTTCGGTTTCTATTTTAACCCCAGCAGCGACAGCTATGATGTCAAATCTTTTAATGCGCCGTTCCAAGTCATTTGCCAGGGATATCAGACAAAAGAACTTTTAGAGCAAATCTGCACCATTATTGACCAGAAAGCTGACGAATTTGCAGAAAGAGATTCAGGTAAAGAATTTATTTTCTATTTTACAACGGCAACAAAAAAAGTAATTTTTTAATTTTTACGTTGCAGGATGGGCTTTGATGAATTTACTTCATTTGGAAATTAATATTAACAAGCACAATCCGCTGAGAGCCTTATCTTTTATCGAACTTTCTCAAGAGATCAAGAGACGTTAAGCTGTGATCAACATTAGGAATGATGACAACTTTTGCTTCGCCTGGGCGGTTGTGTCTGCTCTTCACCAACCAAGCGGATTAGATTTTGAAACTTCATCCTACCCACACTACTCTTCTGTTTTGGATATGTCAGCAATTAAGATTTTTGAAGAAAAAAATAACATTTCTATTAATGTATATGGATTAGAAATTATAAATCCTAAAAAGCGGTATGAAGTAATTGGTCCACTTTATTATTCATCGAATAAAAAAAATCAACATGTCAATTTATTGTTAATAAGTGATGACGATGAAAAAACTTTTCATTATTGCTATATTAAAGATTTATCAAAATTAATTTCTGCACAAATGTCTAAACATCACGGAAAAAAATATATTTGCGACGGTTGTTGACAATATTTCCCTACAGAAGAAAATTTATTACAACACAATATCTATGATTGTTTTTGAACCTACCTTCTAAAGAAAAAAATGGAAACTACATTTTGAAATTTGTAAATTATCATAAACAATTGAAATGTATATTTTGGCATTAGAAATAATGACAATGTTGACAAAAAAATACACCTTAAAAAAGAACATATTCCACATTCATTTGCCTATTACATTAAATGTTCCTTCCGACGATAATTATTCTAAATTTGAAAGATAAAATCAAAATTGTGATACATTATTTATACATTCTTTTGTATAACATATACAATAAATTTTTAAATAAAAAGATGATGACGATGGAAAAAACTTTTCTATTTTAAATTGCTATATATAAAGATTTATCAAAATTAGTTATATTCATAATTTGCATAACAAATTTCTTCAAAAATTAAACATCAAAACAAGGAAAAATATATATTTGAAAAGCTTATTCATGTGGATAACTATTTTGATAAAAAGACACAAAAGGCTAGGAAAAAAATATATCGTTAAGGTTCATTGATTCTTTTCAATTTCTATCCCATTCTTTATCAAAACTCTCTGAAAGCTTAAAAGATGAACAATGTTAATGAAATAAAAAAAAATTCAATGATGAAAGATTTAAACTTATTCGCCAAAAAGGTGTATTTTCTTACAATTATATTGATGATTATTTAAAATTAGAAGAAACAACTTTACCTCGGAAAGAGCAAACAAACAAACAAACAAAATATCTTTATTGCAGAAAAATTGTAAAAATAAGATCGAAAATAATTTCGACAAGCCAGTGCTTTTTTTTTTTTTTTTTAAAATGTAAATTATCAATTTACCAAATTAAAACACACCATAACATTGCAAACAGTAAATGAATCATGATAACCTTATAAAAGTAAACAAACACACATTAATAATAATTTCGATGACATTGAAATCAAAATTTTGCGACCTTAAACTCTATGTTATTATAGTTATACAAATAATTGTGATGTTAAACAGAAGGTATATTGAACTTGAAATTTACAAAAAGAATTAAATTGTTTTTAATCAATAAACAAAAATAATTAAGTTTTAAGTGAATGTTCGACAGTTCTTTTCCCTATATAATGATTTACAAAATTCTATGCTATGATTTTCACAAAAGATTTAAGTGCATTTTAAAGAGAAAGAAAAAAAAATCATTAACCTCTTATGAATGCTTTGGTGTTTTTTAATTGTGCAAGCAATAGATTTTAAATGTACAGATTGTTGTAAAATCGTTGTAAATAATTGATTTTTTTATTAATTCTGTGGAAGGAATAATACTTCATACACCTTAAAACAAAATAAATAATATGTTAATATTTCATAGCTCTATTATTTCCACATAAAAATTCATTTGCCTATTACATAAAGAGAAAGTCTGGTAGGAATGTTCCTGATCGAATGGCGAAGCAGGCGGTAGAAAGTTTTTTAGTTAAGGTGTTATGATTAGACCATTTTAAATATTTAAAAGATATACGTATTCAATATTGCTGTTATGTCAAAATTGTTTTATCGACGTTAAAACAAAGCATATTATTTATACAGTCTTCTTAGAGTGTAAAGACGTTGTATCAAAATCAAGAGATGCTTGTGTCATAACATCCATTAATTTTAATCGTGATATCATTTTATAACAAAAAAAGAATAGGTCCTGAAAAAACTTGTAATCAACTTACAATCAGAATTCCAAGATAAGATTTTACCACGAATTCCATAAAAATGTAGTTTGTTTATCAGAATTTCATGACTAACACAATCAAAGGCTTTCGCATAGTCACAAAAAAAAGGCATTTGAGAGATCATAACTATGAACAACAGTTTGTCGGGGATATTATTTGTTTCAGGAGAAATGGCATAAACGGTTCTTATTTTCGATGATTTTTGATAGCACTGGTAGTAGTGCAATTGGGCGATAATTGCAAGAGTTAGTTTTTTCGCCGCCTTTATGAAGTGGAATAATTATAGCTGTTTTATATAACCTTTTATAAAGGACTCATTTATTAATGTTGTAAGGGTCCTGGGAGTGGCAAGTTCAGGAATATTCTAATTGATAGGCCATCAGTGCGAAGATTTACTTTTAATATTATGTATTACCTTCAGTTCAATACCTAAGAAAAACTATTTAAATTTTTTTCCAGTTATAACATTTTTGCTTACATTAATAAAATAATCATTTGCATAATTATGATTTGTTTCTGAGGTTATTGATGATGGACCAGGTTTCTTTTGAAACAAAAATTATTCTATAATTAGAGAAAGAAAGAACGGTGAATTTTTTTATATATGAGAAGCGCATAACAGTTATCGCACAAAACAAGCCTTGTTAAAAATATAGTTTTATTTAAAAAAGACTTATTCAAAATGTGGATAAACAAATATTTTGATAAAAAGACACAAAAGGCGTGATCGGAAAAAAAAATATATGGAGAAAAATCAGACGCCATGTAATCGATGATAGAAGAAGTTGGCGAGGATACATGCATTGAAAGACCGAAAGAGTCGAATATAGAAATTAGATATTTCTGGATGGCCCATTCTTTATCAAAACTCTCTGAAAGCTATTTTAAAAGATGAACAATGTAAGGTTTTGATTAATACTATAGAGAAAAAAAAATTCAATGATGAAAGATTTAAACTTATTGGTATACCTCTCAATATAAAAAGGTGTATTTTCTTACAATTATATTGATGATTATTTAAAATTAGAAGAAACAACTTTACCTCGGAAAGAGCAATTTTATAATAATTTAACGGATGAGCATATCAGTGATGCAGAATATCAAAGAGTTGTAAAGGTTTGGCAGTTGTTTAAATGTGAATCTCTTGGTCAATACTCCGACGTTTACTTACTCTCTGATACTTTACTTTTGGCAGATATTTTTGAAAATTTTAGAAGCACTTGTTTATCCACATATAAGCTCGATCCAGCTCATTTTTTCACTTTTCCAGGTTTATACTGGGAGGCGTGTTTGCGTTATACTGGAATAGAGTTAGAATTGTTAACAGATCAAGATATGATACTCTTTTTCAAAAAAAGCGTTCGCGGTGGTGTGAACTCTTGCATTTGTAGAAAATCTGAAGCTAATAATCCATTTCTTTTAAATTTTGATCCTTTAGAGCCAACTAAATACATAATTTATTATGATGCAACAAATTTGTATGGTTATGCAATGCATTACAGCACATTCAAACGGGAGATTTTGTTTGGTTAACAGATAAAGAAATCAACGATTTAAATATTATGAATATTTCTAAAAAATCTAATAAGGGATACGTTTTAGAAGTTGATTTAAAATATCCTACAAGTCTACATTCCTATCATAACGATTTTCCGTTTTGTCCTGAAAACTTTAAACCGCCAAATTCTAAATGCATAAAATTAATACCCAATTTAAATGATAAATCAAAATATGTTATTCCCTATCAGTTATTAAAACAATGTTTGGAACATGGACTCAAGTTGACTAAAGTTCATAGAGTTTTACAGTTTTCTCAATCTGATTGGTTGAAAAAATATATAGACTTGAATTCAATATTAAGAAATGATTCAAAGAATGAATTTGATCGTAATACTTACAAGTTGGCAAATAATAGTATTTATGGCAAGACTATGGAAAATGTTGATAGGAGAATTGACGTAAGACTTGTTACAGAGTGGGAAAAAAATAGAAGAAAAGATGGTGCTGAGAATTTAATTGCAAAACCATATTTCAAGGACTTAGCAACATTTTCTGAAAACTTGGTAGATATTCAAATGCAAAAGATTCAAGTTACTTACAATAAACCAATATATGTAGGCTTCTCAATATTAGATATATCTAAAACTGTCATGTATGATTTCTTTTATAATTTTTTAAAACCTCTTTATCAGGAAAATATTTCACTTTTATACACCGATACCGATTTGTTCATTTTAAAAGTCACAACTCCAAATATTTATTCTGACATGATAAAAAATATTCACAAATTTGATACGTCTAATTATAAATTTGGTAATATTCATGAAATGCCTATTACAAAGTCAGTTATAGGAAAATTCAAAGATGAATATGCTGGTGAACCCATTACTGCTTTCTTTGGTACTGGAGCAAAAGCATATTGTATTAAAACGGAAAATAGTTTAACAAAAAAAGCAAAAGGTGTTAAGAAAAGTGCCATTAAAAAGCAGTTGGATTTTATTCATTATAAAGATGTTGTTGAAAATCATTCTAAAACCTTTTGTTCACTGTATGTTTTTCGATCTAGACAACACACAATGTTCACCGAATTAATTAATAAATTGGCTTTGAGTTCTGAAGATGATAAGCGGTATAAAATTCCCCATAGTTTTAATACATTAGCTTGGGGACACCAAGATGTTGCTTTGTATCAATGGAATGCAGAACATGAAGATTTAGATATATTTATGTAGATATTATAAGGTATTTAAATTTGTTGTTTTTGAAACCAAAGTTAGTCTTCATAGGCCTTTCGCAAAATGTGCTTAGAAACTTTTGACAAAGAAATTGATAACAGTTATTTTAAAACATATGAAAAACGACTTTCTACTTTTAAGAAGTGGAAAGGAAAATTGAGACCAGGGGTGCGATTTTGCACTTATCATTTCGTTAGTTAACGAAAATTTTCTCCATTCGGAGAGCTGTTCGGCATGACAATTGGATTTTCCGATCCTGGTTCATTAAAAACCAACCTATTACTAAAGCCGCCATTTTCCGAATCTGTCAGTTCTTAAGTTTTTGATAATATCTAAACTTACTGCCTTGGAGTCTAATTTCGTAAGATAAAAAATAGTTTTGATTACTTGAAAGCTAAGCCATCATATATTAGCATATAAATCATCATACCGTAAGTAATCAACACATGCCAAAATATTCAAGGAAGTCATGAAAACATGGAACCTCCAAATAGGCAGCGCAAATACGAAACTCGTAAAAAAATTCTTCAAATTAAACAAGGTAAGCTAATCTGTTTAAAAAATATTATCTATGTCATACAATTACGAAACCTGTATATTTTAGTTATTAATGAATTATTATTTTTAATTCCGTGAATTCTTTCCTGATTTGATCATTTTGTTAGAAGTACAGGAAAACAAAACGCTATCCTCAAAATGTACTTTTTTTGAAGAAATGTTGTGAATATTCTGTTTAAATATTAATTAAATTATTTATTATATGGTGCAAAATTCTATATTACGTATTTTATTTTTAAAAGAAACGGGGGACCTATGTTAATATCTATTCTAATCCAGCACCGCGGCTGTTATGCAACCACATAAACATCAACATCATACATCTATCCGCCTTTGAAACGGGGCGCGCCTTCCCCAGAAAAATAATATAATAATATAGGCGAAATGCGTTCATCGGGAGAACAAAGCTTTTTAAACTTAGACTAAGAATAAAAATCTTACTCTAGGTTGTAAATGCCCGTTGTTACTGGGGAATGGCCCTCCCTATTTGAGGAATACGGCATTATTTTATTTAATTTTGGTCTCTCGTAACCTAACCTAACTGTTTTAGTTTATAAATACACAGTAAACAAGCAAGTGGAATAGCTGATGGATCTCTTGAGGAAACATAACAGTGGTTTAATAATGGTGTGTTGTATTTAAGCATTGCAAAATTGAACATAAATTCGAGTAACTAGGAACCAATTTAAGAATAATATTTTCTATTGATGGAAAGACCAAAGAAGCAGTAAGGGCAGTTGAATCTAGATTATCATAATGGTGATACCTGAGACTGTTGCGGGTAGGCATGAATTTGTATATTTTAGCAAACAGAATGTACTTGCTTAAATTATATTTCGTTGTCTATGTCCAGGTTTATGTATAACTTGTAAACAAAAGTATTCCTTAACAGGTATTATCAAAGAAAATTTATAGCGTAACCTATTATTTTCTTAAGTATTATATATTTTCACTGTTGAGGGCGAAATGAAATAATCTTTGTTTTTCTTTAAAAGAACTATAGTTGGAATTATATAATGTTATAATTATTAGAGAAGGGAAATAATTAGTTATATTATATTACACAGTATGGCACATTTATTGATTATAGCAGTATTTTTACAGCTTTTGTAGAATATGACACTAAAAAGAAGGAAGGGAATGATACAAGAAATGATGTCCAGTATTTGATACAGTATTTTCATTTACCTTTCACATACTTAGTCAATATAAGGCAGAACAATCACCGAAGCACAATTACAAATTCCTCGATAAGCTGTTTTGTTGATTCAAATTTGAACTCGACCATTTTGATTGTAGAAGATATATACCTGTGTAAGTATTAATTGTGATTATTTTGTTTTTTTTATAAAGAAACTTACTATAATATTAGACTTAGACAGGTTAGCCTAGTATAATTCATAAGCTTATGTTTAGCAAAGTCTACTGCAAAACATACCTATGAGTTCGTTATTATAACAAATCATCAGTTCATAGTATCAAACAGAATTTACCACTTGAAACCTTGTTTGATTTGACTGATGGTTTTTAAATTGATATTCTGTCGGAAAACAGCAGCAAGATAACGCATAGCAACTCAACTGATGATTGGTGCACTTATTTTTTTATTATGTCATTCATTAAACTTTGTGCTAGACACCTCGTTATGTTTTATATGTTTGTCTAATTTCTTACAGTGTGACTCGAATATGTTTGAAGTGTGTGTTTTTCCTTGAGTTTTGCTAATTACCATTTTTAATGTGTATTTTTAAATTAGTCTTTTGTTCAAATCTATGAATCGCTTTTGAAGTTTCACATCATAATAAAAATATTCTATTTAAAAAAATAACTATTATATTATATGACTTAATAAGTTCATTATGTTCAATGGAATTTATTGGTTTATTCTTATGTAAAATTGTACAGGGTGCCTGGTTATATTTTAAACGGTACCCTAGAGGCCTTATTCAACGAGTTATCAAAAAACTTTAAATACAAATGTTTTTGGGTTTGAACGTAATCATCATTCTTGCCGATTATACATATATATACTAGGTTTAAACTTTATCTCTAAAGATAACAGAGACATTTTAGAAAAACCCTGCCATAAGAGGCAATGTGTAAGAGAAAGATGGAGAAAGCTCCAATATAGTGGAGTCAGTGGGAATACACTGCTTCTTATGATAGGGTTTTTCTTAAATTTCTTGATTATCTTTAGAGATAAAGGTCTTAAACCTAGTCTATTATTAAATTAGCAAGAAGAGACCATTTGAGATGTATCTATTATACAGAGTGTGCCTTTTAAAATAACGAAGTCGATGCTCATTTTAATTTCTGATTACCTTTTGTTTGTTTTTCTTGTAAATTGCCTAAACCTAAACACTTTTATATTTAAAGTTTTTTGATAACTTATAAAGTAGTAGTCTGCAGGGTATCGTTTAAAATATAACCAGACATCCTGTACATAAAATCTGTATAAAATATCAGATGTGTTAAAAATTAAAAAAAAAACTACATAGATAAAGGAACAAAAGTTACCAAAACTTAATTTTAGAGAAAAAATTATACGTCATATACATTATACCTATCTCATGAAGAAACCTTATTTTTTGTAAGTTAAGTTTACTATGTTTACCATTTTTGACCAGAAGAGGTTATTTCAAATCCAGTATTATGTAATTCTGGGATACCTTGTTAGGTACCGGAAGATATTAGGTTGCTAAAAGTACATTTTGTAAGGATATATTAAATATTTATACAGGATGTCCCAAAAATGTGGTGTAAGGTGCAGCTGCTGTTTTTTTGTTATGGACTATTTTGTTTTATTAAAGAATAAAAAATCTAAACTCAAGTTTAATACCTTAAAAAAGACCATACATAGAACTAAAAAAGGAATTTGTAATTTGTTTTGTTTCAAATTTTATTTTTTAAACTTCAATTTACTTGAAACATCTGTATGTTGCATTTTTTAATCATATCAAATAAAGTATAACTGACTAAAGTCTATGAAAATTAAGATTACTCAAAGTGAAAACTGTATTTTGTAACAAGAAACATTTTTTTCTCAATTTTTTCTTCAGAATAACTTTTTTTTATAAATTCAATTCTGCCTCTATTTTGTAAGATTTGGAGGTGTTCATGGTATCTATTGTTCAGAAAGTCAAGAACTACAACATATATATAATTTAGGGAATTTCCCTCAAGCTAGATTTATGTGTAGTCCTAGTAGCCACCTCGCAAGTCACCCATTCTTATAGGCTTTGTTCAGTATAATTTTTAGAATACCACTAGATTGTGACGTAGGTATAAATGACGAACTTAAACATGGAAATTTTTGGACAATATTCAGGTCTCAACTGTCTAGCAGGCGCGTAACTAAGGGGGACATAGAGGAGGCCATGTTTTTTTTGGGACAGTGCATGGGCGCCCGCAGAACCATAACTGATGAAAAAAAAAACAAAAAAAAGTCATGCATAGTCCATTTGGTATATAAATGTAATTTATATATGTAATATACAATATTTACATTTTCCAGGGGAGGCATTTTGGTGAAAACACCCTTTATATGAAGAAAGTTTTTTGGTATTCGGGTGTGGATTATCCTGGGTAGAAAAGAACAAGATAATATTTCGTTTTGTAAGTCATTGTATGTGTATAAATATTTTGAGAAAATGACAAGGGCTCAGATAATACTCTGTGTAACAGATTTCTTGTAGCCTTTTGCCTTTTCGAAGTGATAAATCGAAGATATAGTGCTAGCATTATCGACACCACAACTCAATATATAAATCCTGGTTGAAAATTAGTTAACTTAAATTTTGTCCACAAATTTGCATGTATAACTGCGTCTGTCCAGTAGTTTACTATAGGACATCAGTACCTAAAATTAATTAATGTAGGGGTTATGGTTATATTTAATAAAAAAAATTGGGTGGAGGTACTATACATGCTGTTGGTTAGAAACAAAAGTTTAAAAAGCCATATTCATAGGGATATTCTTATTTTCTTAAGGGGAATATGCTCCTTAAGTATTGCATTTAATTTTTAACTAAAATTGGAAATATACCTATTTTATCAATAAGTTTTTTAATAGCATATTATTTCATTTAAAATATCCTTGTTTTACAGCTGATGTTTCGAAAAGCAATTTTTTACAATACTTTTTCTCCTTTTTAGGTCTTTCAAGTCACACTGTGAGTCCTTTGGACCCTTTATAAAAGAAAATGACGTGGACTTACATATCACCAGAATTCAGCAGCAATGGAAACTAATTTCAGCTTGTAACAACTTGAACAATAAAAAAATGTCCAATTCTAATATTTTTTTATTTTGTGACAATTATAAAATTGATTTTTGCAATAAAATATTGCAACACTTAAAAAAAAAATTAAAGAAGTTCTAGTCAATTTCATAATAATAAAAATGGAAAATAATTTCATTTATATCTTAAAGATTTATGACTACACTTAAATCTAGAAAAATAATTATATTTAGGCATTTTATAGATACAGATTTACAGGGATATAGAGAGTTAGAGATTGATACCATTTTGAAATTAGTTACAGGTAGTATTATATATGAATCTTTAAACATATTCCCAAAAGTTAAGGTGTGAAAGTGGAAATATTTATTTTTCAGATCCAACTGTTTCTTTTGGTAGTTATGTAAACTCTCCAAACGTCAATTTTTAGTTTTTTGACGATAAAATTACTCTGTTAGGTATAGGATCAACTGTGCAGTAATTTTATTATTTTTAATGCAATGAAAAAAAATGCAGTAAGTAAGTAAATTTTCTCCTTCCCAATCATATGGTAATTCTCAGTATCTTTGAAATATATAGTGAGTGACAAAATATGTATTTTTATTAAATGAATACCCTGTCTATTTTTTACACATATGAAAAGCTAGAAAATATCTTTCCAAAAAACTTCGTGCCAAATTTTCTGATATACCTACCTATGATATTTAAGAAACTAAAATTCATACCTGCCTACAAATGGCTATATTATTTTTGAATATATAAATTTCAGTCGTAACAGTTACAAATAGAGTATTTCTTAAAAGGGCTTCTTTATACAGAGCATGTAAAAAATTACACTGTATGTAATATTTTTTAATATGAGAAATAATAAAAATATTAGAGAGGGATCACTTTAAATGGTAATCAGTTTCCCTCGTACAGATTGTCATACAAGATTCGGACTATAATTTTACCAATCTATCTCTGTTTCTCACTTGGGTTTTACACAATTTTATTTCATTAGACCGCCATTTTGTTTCGCCATATTCGATTTTTACCAAAATGTTTTCATTCCGTTGAAAACTTAAATTCAACTGGATAAGTAGTTTTTAAATCATGCTGCGTACAGACAGACTGACAGAAGTGGGAAAACATGTGGCCCAAGCACCCTAAAATGCAAAGTTCTACAAAAATGTCAAAGGGTTAATTTTTCATTTTTTACTCTTGTAAACTGGTCTAGATGCTGGTGGTTGTCCTTCAATAAGGGCTTGTATTTATTTTAAACTTTATAATTAAGTGGTAAAAGTAGGTATTAGCTTTTATTTGTTTATTTTTCTAATGATTTAATAAATCCTATTAAGCATTTTAATAATTTTAACACAGAATAAGTGTGTAACTTATTTTATTTAAACCATATTACCATTTTATTAAAAATCGTCTTAATACATATTGGAAAGTTATTATAAAAACATATTTTTATTACCAATTCATTAGATAAATATAGAAAACAAATATATTAGAAATTAAAGTAGGAAGTTTCATTTTGAAAAAATATTTAATTCAGAATAAATAAAACAAAATTTTGACTAGTACATCTAAAACTAGTCCACTCTAATAAAGATATTTATGCATTTATCACTAAAGTACATTGAATTTGTAGACATTAAAGAAAAAAACTTAAACTCTATCTCAAAATATGGCTTACTAAAGTATTCAACAATTATCTGTTAAATTTATTAGATTTTAATTTAATGTTGATTCTTTAACAAGGGTTTGCTTAGTGTCCTATTTATTTAAAAAGGTGTTATGTATCTTAAAATAGTTATTTCTTACCTAGAAATACCTGACAGTGCCTTTAAGAATATTATATTCTCTAATGTCTCTAAAATATCTGGAAATACAAGTGCAAAAATATTATATTACGCCTTTATAATAAGGTATAATAACATTAAAATCTGTTCTGAAAAAGCACAATATAATATCCACTAAAATGTTCACCTTTTTTCACTGCACTCACATGTAGGGATTAATTAAAGTCAAATTTATGTCTCTTGAAATCACCACTTATTTGTTAACTTCTGTTTTATTAGAATATTAGTAGGTATTAGGTACAATAATTATTCGATCACCAATTGATGCCAGCAATGCTGCTGTATCTTCCCTTTTAGAAGTATAACAAACAAAGTATTAAGGATCTCCAGGCAGACCTTAGAAGCTTCAGATTTTTAATTCTTTATTACCTTTTAATTCTTTCCAAAATAATAAAGTATACTTAATTAGGCCAAACAAACTTATCGTGTTTTGCTCAACGTCAACAAAATAATTTTAAAGTTAACAGTAACTGTCAAATCGTAATGAAAAACTGGCCTACTTGACGTCAAAAAATACATGCAATTTTCCATTTAAGAAATGGATGCTGCTTCCAACCTTTGTCAGTTGTTTCGCTAAATCACGTGATTTAGCGATTCGTTAACTAACGAAATGATAAGTGCAAAATCGCACCCCAGAAGTGTTAGCTGGAGCTGGCTTTTACTATATTTCAATCAATGATATTTGTAAATGTTCTTATTGTGGTATTGAAATTTTTGATTGGTTAAGTTATGATGATCCTATTGTGGAGCATAAGAAATTTGCTAGGAATTGTGATTTAAATAAATGTTTATGGAAAAATAGGAATCCAATAATTGTAACCATTCAAAATAAGTCTTCAAGCTAAACATTTTATATAGTATTATTAATATCCTTATTTATGAACTTTTACATATCTTTAAATTAAGTATTTTATTCTTATTTTTTTACAACTGCTTTGGCTTTCGTGGTGAAAGTATCCGCTTAATGTTAATAAATTTGGAATATAATTATTAATTTGTTTCAATGACCATCAGTAGATCGCAATTCATTCTTCTTTATTTTATTTTCCAAAATGTTTTTTACGTTCATCATCCCCCTGGCCTAACGCAGTGTGAAATATGTTTTCTAATAAAACAGACGTCACTCTAAGTAAATATTGTAAATTTATGAAAATTGGATTAATTAATAATAGTACAATTAGTTGGATGGAACGAATAAATGGAGATGAAAATGCAAGTAAATTTTTTAAAATTTTGTATCATTATCCACATCGATCTATTTTTGATACAAATTGGATCGAAAGGTTAGAGTTTAAAAATAATCAGTTACAAATTATAACCCCTAACTGTACCAATTATTATGACGGATTCAAAAATTATTACTTTTCGATCATTAGTGTTACATTAAACTTTGCATTATTTTTATACATTACCATTTTAATTATTTATCTTTATTACAAATTTCAAACTGGAAATCTATTTTTTCATTAATCCATTTTAATCGAAACTTTAAAGAAAGTGGGGATGAGAATATTTAAGTACAACAATAACGCAATATGTTTCAGTCTCGTTTAGTCATTATGAACAACGCCGTGGTTCATAAACCTTTAGAAACGCTTCTTAATTCAAAAATTTATTTTTTAAATAATTCTTTGTCAAAATTTGTTCTTGTTGGCATTAGTTTAAATGATTTTTCTCCAAAAATTGTAATTGGTGGAAAAACTGGATTTTTTCATCAAGGAATTATTGTAAACAATTTCTACTTTCCTCAAGTTGATCAAACCAGTGTGAAGATAAACAACATTCAACTGCAGGTCCAGAAAGTAAATGATATCCCTGTTCTGCAAATTACAAAAGGCCCACACTTCATATACTTAGGACAAGAGTCTTTGGACAATTTGTGGCGATTGAAGGAAATTATTGATTATAGATTATCTATAATTAAAAGGCAAGAATTCAATACATATTTCAAAATATTTCAAAATAATATTTCAGCAGATTGTGGCGACTTGTGTACGCATGTTTATAATATAATAAGTCCAACACAAAATCCTAACAGTGAAAATGTTTCAACTATGATGGAATTACTTGCTTTATATCCTGAAGAAATGGAAAACAAATTGAAGCAAAATGGAACAAAAGAAAATATTACGAAGAAAACAATGAAAATGGATCAAAAAGAAAATATTACGAAGAAAACAATATCTTTTCTGGAAGAGAACAATAAGGTGCATGTGTTAGCATGTGTAAGTTTCAGATGTGGTACTTAGATAGACTACGTTTTGAAAAAAGAATAAATGATTGTAAACTTATTCTAGATTCGATATTATCTGAGGAACATAGAAATAAAATATATTTGACACGTTTTAATAAAAATTGTATTTGATGTTTTACTTAATAAAATTTTAATTTCTTAAATGTGAATTGTATTTGAAATTACTGCACATAAGAGTAGGTACTTTTCAGACATTGTAATTTGTATCAGCTAAAGCATAAAGTGAGGAACAGAAATAAAACAAATTTAACTAAAATTAAATTTAATTAAACAATATTTTTTTTATCAATCCATGTATTATATTTTTTATCAAGTCCTAACCATTTCACATAAACTTTGTTTCCTTTTCTTCTCAAAGTCTTCTCAATAAGATACACATCGGTATGCTTTACTTTTAGTAATTCTTGCTCATAAAAACCACCCAGAATGTCCTGATTATCTTCGTCTTGAATTAAATATGTACAGGGGTTTGTCATCTTAACTTCTTTAATGTGGAATATCTCATTTGACAAATTTGGTGTGTAACCTTTCGAAATTGCCTCTCGATGCTTGCTTATGCGTACGTGATCACCCACTTTAAACTTTGGAGATTTTATATCTAACGTTTTAGCATGAGTAAATGCAGATTTCAAGATTTTCTTTTCATTTGTTTTATTTACTTGTTTTGACTTCATTCCTATTGAAGAATGTTTTGTATTGTTATATTCTTTTACAATATCCGCTAATATATTAAACCATTTGTAATTTCCTTGAATGCTAAATATTTTCCACATATTATTCTTTAAAGTCCTGTTCACTCTTTCTACTATACTCGCTTTCAAATTGAAAACGTGCTATAATGGTTAATTCGAAATTGTTGCATCAAATTTTGAAAATTTACATTGAAAAACTCTCTCCCTCTGTCCGTTTGCAAGTTTTTTGGTGGAGTTTTTGCACTGATTAATATTTTTTTCATTGCCGCTGTTACGTCTTTTCCAGATTTAGATTTTACCGGTTCGGCCCAAACATACTTAGAAAATACATTTATGGCAATCAAGATATATATTTAAATCCCTTATTAAATTTGGCATAGGGTAACATTTCAACCAAATCAGCTTGAAAAAGATCATTTAACCCTTTCATCACCACCCTTCTGCGTTTGTAGTTTTTTCTAGCAGGTTTATGTAATTCATTAACGACTTGTTTAACGGTTGACATGACAACAAACTTGTTTATTCAATTTAAAGGAAGTTCAATTTCTATGTTTTGTAATAATTCGAAATATAACTTTTATATGTTTTTTCCCATTAATTCAATTTATCAATTTGTATTGTATAACTTTTTTCATTTAAAACTTTACTAATTTTAGTAATCTCCTTTTCTAAAGCATTAAAGGAGTTTTTTATCTCTCCAGTTAAGAAAGTAGTTGATCTACTATCACTATTTTTGAATTCCTCCTCTGTTTTATTTAAATCTTGTTCTAATTTCTTAATTACACTAGACATTATCTTTTCAAAGGAAATATATTGTTGTTTTTCTTCCAAAGAGAGTTGGTCAATTGTTCTACTGTTAAGAATGCTATTTTGATTTCTTTTTATAACATCTAACCTTTTTATAAAAGTTCTTAATTGTTTAATCTTTTCCTTGTGTCTTTCAATTATTACTTCTCTTATATTTGTTTCCATTATTTTATTAATTTTGTTGATATCATCACTTAATTTTTTGTCTTCCTTTTTAACATGTTCATTTAAAAATTGCAAATCTTTACTTATTTGATTTAGCGTTAACAACTGTTTATTAACGTTTTCAATTGAGGTATAGCATCCTTTAATTTGGTTTTCATACTTTAAAAAATTTTCATCAAAAACCTTAAGCTTTTTAGCAAAGATTTCATTATTTGTTTCATTTCCACCTAATCTCCTTTTTAAATTATTAATGTCACTTATTCCCTCATGATTTTGTTTAATAAAATCTGACTTAAAATTGTTGAGTATTTTACTTTCAATATTTGAATAAATTGTATTTTCCAAAGAAGCAGAATTTATTAATTGACGTTTTGAAATATGGCGTCCAAATTTATCAACTGTCATGTTGAGCTTTCATTAAACAATAAATATGATTATATTTAATAACTGTTATTTATAGTATAACTTTATCTTCTCTTAATCTTCAATAATAGAGATAATCTCGTTACTATGAGCATTATTTCCCGCATCACTTGATGAAATTAATAAACGTAGCCTATCAACAATTTCGTTTACATTATTCCAGTATATATAGTCTGTATTTGATCTGTTTGTTTTCAAAATTAATCCCTTTCCTGTTGTTTTGGCTCTAGTTGTCCTAAACGGAGGTTTTGGTTTGTTAAATGCTGTAACTAATCTTTGCAAGATTTTTGTCTTTGTTATCCCCTTTCTTTGTAAATATGGTCCTATTATTGTAACATATTTGTGTGATGTATTTCCTCGAACTTGTTCATTTGAATCAAAATTCCTACGATATACATTTGTTTTAGCTAGAATGTTCATGTAATTATCTAAATCTTCCTTCTTATAACATTTCGGTTCTTTTTTGAAAAGTAATTCATATAAACCTGGCGTGCCTGTGTACGTTATTCCTCCCACTTTAATGTCTTTTCCAATAATTTCTACCGGTATCTGTGTTAAACCAAAAGAAAACTTATCCGTTTCGAGGTCATGAACTATTCCATAATAATGGTCAAATTTATGTTGTGTATCTTTCACACCCTCATCAATATATGATCTGGGTAATTCATGAAAATCTGCTAAGTAATTTTTATATGACGGTGTACCAACATAGGTTTGAATTGTTTTTCTAGTTTGTTCCAATATGTCTGACAAGTTTAAATTTGTGGTTGTGTCACTAGAAGGATCTGAAGTTTCCGCTATAACAGTTGATGTCAATGGTTGTACTACAGGAGAGGAAAAAGTGATACTACTGTCATCTAAAAATGTTGGTAGTTCTGTGGGGAGTAACGGAGTTTTTCCTGTTTTCTGAATAGTTTTCGTCGGAGTTGATGTTTTATAAAGCTTTGTAGGTGTTTTGAATTCTTCATACTTTGAAACTCTTTCTTCTTTTAAATCGAATGGTTCGGATTTACCAATATTTGAAATTAGCTGTTTAAGAGGTTGTGTTATTGGTCTATAAGTTTGTTCTAATTCGGACTGAGCGGTAGAAGTAGCTAATTTCAAGCTTCGTTATTTCTGCTTCACGGCTTGTCTCGATTTTATTAATTCTCTAGCTAAACGTTTATCCATGCTGTACAAGTTTTAAATGAAATAAAACTGCAAATTTTTCATTTTATAA
The DNA here is from genome assembly GCA_030620095.1 of Kuschelorhynchus macadamiae. Lineage (NCBI taxonomy): Eukaryota > Metazoa > Arthropoda > Insecta > Coleoptera > Curculionidae > Kuschelorhynchus > Kuschelorhynchus macadamiae. The sequence continues at coordinate 619,420 of JAUTXW010004103.1, forward strand.
ATATATAAAGGAATCGAATTTACTCCTGTATCTGTCGTGATTTACTTCACAATCTTTGTCAATTACAAGAAAGCCATATGGATCCATCCAACAGTTAGCACAAATATTTTTAAACTGATCAAATGTCATATCCAATATACAGTGGTCGTTATATATATGTTTTAAACTCAAACAGTCCTGTTTAAATAAAATTAGTAAGTTGGAATTTTCTCGAATTAGACGTTTAAGGATTGAGGAATATCCTTGAAAAATAAAAAAACAATCGGTGTTTCTATGCCTATCGTCAAAAACTGATAACGAAATTTGGCTTTATCTCATGAGGTGAAATAATGTTCTCATCGCTATCGTATTCAAAGTATCCAATTTCTTTCATAGGCTTTAACAACTTTCTTAAATATTCATATTTTGGTTGATCTAATGACTTTGAATAAACATAGACATTTTCAAACCTAATTCCATTAGGATACTCGAGCAGTGTAAGCATAACGTTGGTTTTACCGCTACCACTGCAACCAACTATGAGTCCTCTTTTTAAACCACCGCAAAATAAGTCACCATGCTTTCTCAACTGTTTACTTAAAATGATTATTTACTGGTAAAGAGAATTTTTGTTTTTCAATCCTCATTCTTAATCACACTAGTAAATATTTTTAGCTGTAAAAGTATTTATACCAGAAAAATGTCAATGTGTTTTTAGTATAAAAAGAACTTCAATGACTGTGGGTCGGCATAAGTTGAAAAAAGTAAAAGAAAGTTCGGTTTGGGATTTAAAGATAAAAAAGGGGGTAAACTTAAATTGAGAAAAAAACGTATCATTCGAACACCCAAAAAACTTGAAGGATTTCTACCTCTTTTGTTTCCCATTCTTGGCGCCCTGTGTGCACTAGGTGGAGGCGCGGCAGGAATTGCTAAGGCAGTAAATGATGCTAAAGCAGCTAAACAGCAACTAGAAGAAATACATAGGTATAATATTGCAATGGAAAATGCTTCTAAAGAAGGCAAAGGATTATATATTAGACCATATAAAGGAAAAAGACTATTTATTAGACCTTATAGAGGATCAGTCAAAATGAAAGCAATCCGACAAAAAAAAAACTCAAAATAAGTTTTCCAAAAAGGGCACTTATGAACAATGATATTATTAAATATGTAAAGCTGTTAAAAATAACTGGCTTTAGAGGTGTTTTTATGCTCGATGAACTTCAAAAAAAAATTAATCTGAAAGAGTGTGGTATTGTAAATTTGGATAAAAAACAAAATAAAGGATCTCATTGGACTGCTTATATTAAAAATAACAAAAATGTAATATATTTTGATAGTTATGGAAATTTAAAACCACCTTTTGAACTTCTCAAATATTTTAATTCGAATGGCAAAGTGGATGTATTTTATACTTATGAAAACAAACAAAAATTTAATTCATATAACTGTGGTCAACTATCCCTAAAATGTTTGCAAAAATATATATAAACTCATTATTTGTTGTAATATCTCATTCATAAATAAACTGCAATGTCCACCACAATTGCCATATCAGGAAACAGTTCTGTTTTGTCTGCTGATTTTAATCCGCCCATATATTTAGAGGATGGAAAACAATATTATCTGGGTTTAGCTGATTTTGAAACGTTTATGGCTATTCCCAATATAAAAGAAGGATATAATAAATTTTATATAGATAATAAAGTAATTGTTATTCCCGACGGAACTTATGACATTACAGATATAGAAACATACATAAGAGAAAGTATAGAAGATTTATTTCCGAATGAAAAATTTTTTTTTCTTTTAAAAGCAAATGTTAACACTCTAAAAACTTTTTAATGTGTAGTAGAAAAATTGATTTTACCAAGGAAGATTCGATAGGAAAAATGTTGGGTTTTAATAGCAGGATACTAAAAGCTATGAAAGAGGTAGAATCAGATAATGTTGCAAAAATAACTAAGGTGAATGCTATTTGTATTGATTGTAATATTTGTGTCGGTTCTTACAGTAATGGTAAACCTGTTCATATTATTCACCAGTTTTATCCAACTGTGGCTCCAGGCTATAAAATAGTGGAATCTCCTTTGCCCATTTTGTATTTCCCAGTTAGCGTCAAAGCAATTAACAACATAACCGTTAAAATAGTTGATCAAGACGGAGAACTTATCAGTTTTAGAGGAGAAACTATAACAGTAAGGTTACATTTACAAGCTAGTGACATATAAAACGGTTGTTAGATATAATAGAGCCCTTGGAGTGAGACTTGCACCTACCACTATCAACAAAGTAAAAACTTATAAAAAGAAAAAGACTAAACAACAGTTCAGTATCAAATCCAACACCAACAAGTTAAGACGAGATAATCGTAAATTTCTCACATCTTTGGGTTTCACTGTTTTAAAATAATAAATAAACGTAAACGAAAAACTTATGTAGACAAGTCCATCATTAGTTCAGAGCTTCACACATATCAACCATATATTTCTTCAAAATTCAATTACAATGATGCAATAAGGATCCCAATTCAAGAACTCGATGCTTACACTCTACCATCAGATAGTTTACTTTATATCGAAGGAAAATTAACTAATACAGAAGATAAATATAAGAAAGAATTGCTATTTATTAACAATGGTATAGCCTTTTTGTTCAGAGAAATCCGCTATGAACTAAACGGAATTACTATATATTCAATAAGAAATGTTAGATTAGCATCAACCTTAAAAAGCTACCTTTCCCACAATACCAACGAAAGTTTAAAACTGGAAAATGCAGGTTGGTTTCCACATCGAAAAGAAAGTAATAAAATTTTAGTTGATAATGATGGAAAATTCTCCGTATCCATACCACTAAAAATGCTTTTAGGATTTTTTGAAGATTACAGAAAAATAATTACGAATATGAAACAGGAATTAGTTCTTATTAGATCAACTGATGATTTAGATGGTGTTATCTTCAAAGAAGATCCGGCACACCCTGTTAGTGCTCCTGACACTCCATTGGTTACTTTCGATAAAATTTATTGGAAAGTTCCTCACATTCTAGTTGATATGTCACAACAACTTGCTCTATCAAAAATATTAGAATTAAATAAAGATATATTGATAGGATTAAGGAGTTGGGAACTTGTTGAATATTCTTCTCTAACCGAAACAACCCGTCACACATGGCCGGTAAAAACCACTAGTAAACTAGAAGCTCCTCGTCATGTTGTGATTGGCTTTCAAGAAAACAGAAAATGGAAAATTGCTAAAGATATGAGTAAATTTGACAATATTACCTTGTCAAATATTTGAGTATTTTTAAATTCTGAAAGATATCCTTATCACGATTTGTACTTAAATTTCGAAGAAAACAAATTTTCTGCTTTATACGAAATGTGTGCCAACTTTAGACAGTCTTAGTATGGTGTTCCAAATGAACCCATTTTTAATCCTGAACAATTCAAAAACATTAGTCCTATTACACATATTGATTGCTCCCATCAAAAAGAAACAATTCAAACGGGATCCGTAGTAATAAGAATTGAAATTGAGACACACAATGCAATTAAAAAAGATACTTCTGCTTATTGTCTTATTTTACATGACAAATTATTTAGCTACAACCCTCTTACTAAAATTGTATAAACTTTATCCCCACTATTTTCATATTTCGATTTAATTTAAAGGGATTTTCAAAAGCTTTTAGTTTTAGTAATGACATCAAAACTACAACAACAAATTGAAAATTTTATTTTTAAAATTAATCAACTGAAAGAAGAAATTGCAAATTATTGAAGTAAAAAATTCTCATTAAAAAATTTGCTGCTTTGAAAATATGAGATTGGTTATGGATATTCAAGAATTCAAGGATGAAAAAAATAAATTTATACCGAAAGAGCTTGCAGCTTTTGATGGTTATGAAATGACTCATTACGTTTTTAAAAAGCCTTTTCCAATGGAGTTTCTTTCACCTGATTGTCACAAGCAGGCGGTATGGCTAATGAAAAATCATCATTGTATACATTGGAATAATGGATTTACTCCATTACATCATTTCCCAAAAATAATTGAAACACTTACGAAGAAAGCAGATTTTGTTTTTGTAAAAGGAACCGAAAAAAAGGATTTTATAGAGAAATATTCTAAAAAGCCTGTGATTGAAATAGATGAACAACCAGCGCTAAAGCTAATGGAACCAAAATGCTTCTATCATTCAAAATCACCCTGTATGTGTGCTTTGACAAATGTGTTATTTTTATATGACAATTGTTTTATGAATGAATAAAAATATAAAAAAACTTAATTACATTTTTATTTTGCATTAACTAACCATGATTGAATACAATTAATATGATACCTTAAATCTAATTTTCTAAATTCATTTAAAAGTTCATACTCATTTTTATATTTTAAATAATCATTACAAAATTTAGCGGCTAATTTACATTGTTTCATTCGATCTATATTCTTAACGTATGCTGACAAATCTTGGGCTTCTGCGTCTTCTTCGCCTACAATTGATAAATATTGGAAGTACGCAGCAGATATAATAAACTCTTCATACATTTCAGTAACCACTTGCTCCATTGTGAATATTATTAAATTTATTCTTCCTTTTCAATTTCTTGAAGAATAGTATCCTCGTCAATAAATTGCTTCAAGTCTTTTAAATAGTAACCAAAGCCAATATCTTTTAGATCTTGAATAAGTTGAAAAAAATGTAATGTTTCAAAGTATTTGTTGCAACAGAGGGCAGCCTTTACGAATTCCGCAGATTGATTACAATAAAAGTCTATCCACTCCGGACCACTTGCCATAGAATATGAGAAATAGGTTTTTTGAAAGATTACTAAATTTGTCCTCTAATAATTTAACTGCAATCAGCAACTCAGCCATTTAATTTCTTTAACATAATATCTTAAATATGTGGGGGGACGTCTCTTGCGAATAGGATTAACTTTTCTTGATAATACCTGTTTTTTATCTTCGTATAATTGAAACCTCTTTTGGGTTGCAATAATAGCAGGTATAAATTGGCAATCTTCTCCTATAAATTCTATTAGGTGGCTTAATTCTAATACAAAGTATGATTTCACAAATGTATTGAAAAACGTAGTAAGGCTTATAATTCCTTCTAAATAATCATCACAACAGTCAATTGCTTCCAAATAATCTCGTTTCAGTGGATAAAACAGCTTGGTGTATTCATCTTTCGAAATCACTTCAAAGAAATTGAGATATTTAACTTTTAACTGTCTGATAGATGTAGCTAATTTTTCGCGATTACACATAATTCACTTATTACTTGACACATTTTTTCTCTTTGTTTTATACACAATTGGTGGAAAAATTAAAAAATAACTTTTTACGCAACTCGAGCACAGCTTAGTAAATGTGCCTCAGCATACTAAAATGATCTTGATGCACCTATTTATAAGACTTAAGAATGTAAAATCAAATGTGGGAGGACAAAGAAAAAACATTAAAAATATGATGCGAATGAGAATAAAAGGGGAGGAAGATAAGAATGAGGGACATGAGAGAGAGAGAGAGGAGGAGGAGGAGGCGCTCCCCTATTTTAGCTACTCATCCTCTTGGAATTTGAACATTTGATATCGGCGCCAAACGAGACCCAGTTCCCATTACACCGCCTATTAGATTTACGACTATTAGTTTTAAGAATTAGCCATTTAAGTGTTTACTGTTTTTACGTTTTGCTATAAGGGTATTGCTTTTTTCAGGGTACATGTATTCCCATTATCTATTTCTAAGTACAATTGATTTTGATATCCTGTCGAGAACGTATTGATTGTCGTTCGGATAATTTTTGTAATTTAAATTAGAATAAACTAATTGTTGGAAGTTCTTTGGATCATTTCCCAAATATAATTAATACATTTTTATTTTACATTTATTGTTAATACCTATCAAATTTAGTCCATAAGTTAACCTTTTATTAAGTTGAACATCTACGACTCTAAATATTAATATGAATACCTAAATTAACTAATACAGTTATGTATCGTTCCCCGTAGATGTATTCATTGCGATAAAATAACGCGCGGCCTCGTATACCTCACATCTCGCTGTTAACCGCAGGTGTTTGCTGTGTTTTACGACCGGTTGCAAAAAAGCCGGCTTTTGGGAGCACAAAAAATGACTGAGAGAACTGTTTCTTTCTTAAACTGTGGTCTGGGGCACAAGTGGGTATAATATCACGGAAATTGCGGTCCGTAATTTCAAATCATAGCCATACGCAATCATTTTTCAATATAAAGTGTATATTAAAATAAAAAGAATTAAATACAGTCCAATGTGTTAAAAAAATCAAATATTTGAACAGGCTTTATTGTGTTTGTAGCTGATTTTCAGTGTCAGTGCTGTCATTATCATTTTCGTTATCGCTACTGTCATCGTCATCAGAAAGCAAAATAATTAGAGGCTCAACTTCTTCCATATTTTATCGTTTTCCCAAAATTTGATATTGACTCGATACCACTTGTAACTAATTCCTTCAAACATTTAATTATGAATTGCCCTGTAGTATTTTGGTTTCTAATATAATGTTTTAACTGAGCCCATATTAACTCAATTGGATTCAGTTGGCACATGGTGTTGTGCATGGTGCACATGGTGGAGTTCTTAATGGAGTATGATTATGTGATCTAATAATTCTCTCCACAATGTAATTTTTTTCATCATCTAAAGGCTTATGCAACTGGACTATTTCGAATAATTCCCATTTTCTAACTTTGGATCATGTTCTATGCCTAAAATATAAATAGCTCTTTAGATATCGAAGAAATTGTCCATACTTCTCAGAGACCTAATTTTAATAACAAACGTAGAAAAAAACTCCAAGTCTAGGTCTCAGTAAATTATAATTTTATATTTTACAACAAACATGACACGTGTTTCGGTCTTTCGAGCATCATCAGACCTACAAACAACACAGAGAATCTTAGTAAATAATCACACTCACAAATCCTAAAACAATAACCTACAAATAGAATAAAACACACTAAATCATAACAAAACAAACAACTACTTATACATATTTGATTGACTCTAAAATGAGGTTAAGCCTCACGTGAATAAACAAAATAAAATATTAAAAAAGTGTTAAAAAGGATTCATGTCTCTAGATGGGATCGATTCGGAACCGCCTGAGTGGGAGGCCGAAGTAAGTACCTACAGACCACTGAACTAGTCAAAGAAATTAACCAAAAACTCTCACTCTATGAATAAGTGAATGAAATGAAGGTTGCCTACAATTATTATTACCTTAATTTGTTAAACATTTGGGTTGGTTCGAAATTAAAAACATCGTTAACGCAAGTGAGAATACGACTTTTTATAGCTTTGGTTATTTCCATTTTTTCTAGATGGTCAAGCTTTTCCTCTTGGGACATTCATGTTAAACATCAACCTCAGAAATAGAAAATTCATGACCTGACTCTAACAAATGATTTGCAAAGGCTGAAACAGTCTCACTTACATCCGTAGTTTTGAAATTGTTGACAAGGCTCAAATGTTCTCTGACCCTTGTGGAAATTTTTCTACCTGTTTGTCCCACATAGGTCGTGGAACATTCGCTACAATTTAGCGCATAAACCCCAGACCTGGACCATTTATCGGTTGTGTCCTCTGTCCTTACTAAATGTCTCTTGAGAGTATTTACTGTTTTTAATAAAATATTGATATTTTTAATATTTTTAAAAAATTTAGCCAATTGGAGAGAAATACTTCCGAAAAAAGTAATGCACTTGAAAGATTTGTCTCATCCCTAAGTTTTGAATGTATGACAGTATAGGACATTTTGTACTTTGTTTATAAATTTATAATATAATTTGGTGATATTCTCCAAAGGAAACCCGTTATTCATAGCAATCTGCATTACAATATCACGCTCCTTATCAAACGCTTCCCTTGACAATGGTAAATTACACAACCGATAGAAAAAGGAGTTGAACGCGGCGAATTTATGTGTGTAAGGAGAGTTTGAAGCATACGAGTTTGAAGCATACGAGTTTGAAGCATACTGAATAACATTATCCGTGGACGATGTTTCCCGGTAAACCTCAAAGTCTATGCTACTGTGTTTTCTCGCTAGCAAAAGGTCAAGAAACGGTAGTTTTTCTTCATCTTCCATTTGCAATGTAAAGTCACTTTTAGGATGCAACGAGTTCTACACAATGCAAATATCATCCACGTATCTTTTATGTGCTGTTAAGAAGGGGGCAAAATAACAGACTATCTGAGTGAGGTTTTCATCTGAAACCGAGACTTGGAGTCTTTTTCTATGTTTGTTATTTGCTCTTTAGATGTTGTCTCTGGTTCAGAATACCTGGTAGTATGTATACAAATTTATTCACGCTCAATGGTATATTAGTAGTGTATATTATTACATTTTTGTATTGTCCTGAAGATTCCATACACATTCGTTGTTTATATTATATTGTTTATAAATGGCGCTATAAAATTGACATTTTTGACCCTTTGAAGCTCTGTAACTCCCGAACGACTTAACTTGCATCAAAATGAATTTCATTTCCTATCTTAGTTTTTAATTATTTTTCTCCACATCAGTTTATGGTTTGACAGGAGGTGTAAATATTTGACATTTTCTGTGAAAATAGAAATTTGTTTCAGGAGATAGATAAATAAAAGCTAAGACAGAAAAGTGAAATTAGTTTCGCTGCAAGTTAAGTCGTTTGGGAGTTTTAGAGATAACCGCACACTATTGCCTTCTTCTTCACAAACTCGATATACATTCGCTATTACCTCCCTAGCCTGACCATGAAGAGTTTTTCCCCTTATATACCAATTTATTATAAACATTAAACAAATACTAATTACTCGCTTCAGAACAACGTTTACACCGGCCGAACACCGATAGCGCTTCAAAAGCGTGACTCCTCCCTATTTCTTTACTTTAACCAATCAGATGTCATTCAGCCACCTGTTAATGGTAATATTCAAGTGCCTGCTTTTACATGTTGTGCATTTTAGCATAAGGAATTTGTTTCTATGCGGAATATATAAAATAATTTATACTGAAATGTCTAAAACGTATGTACAATTTAAAAAAATGGACAAGTTGAATTTTAATTTTACTTAAGGTAGTACTTGATTGGAGCAAGCATACATTTTTTAGAATTTGATACTATTAGTTTTAACGTAAAAATAATAAATAATTTTAAACAAAATATATATTTAACTTGACAACATCGTATTTAAATGCTCCTTGATTGTTAGCATTCTTTAAATTCTTTTCACAGGGGTAGATCCCTGTGCCACACAATACTTCGACATGGGCTAGTCCCACCTCTTGATTTATCGTAAACATTGGTCTATAGCATGTGAAAAGTAGAGGAACCATGTTGACGCATACCCCTAACATGGTTTATGAATGGATTGCGATCTGTACTTTAATTCTGACTCTAAGGTTTAATCCAGGGACACAGCTCGCTAAACGTTTAACGTAAAAGTTAGCCATGCAACAAAAAAAGATACGTAAAAAAGAAGGTACACATTGTGCAAGCAAAGATAACTAATATTTGAAAAAGTATACAACAAAACACCGAAAAACACGACAAATAATTACGATTTTTGACGTCACATAGTTTGATTTTAAAGTGAAATATTTCAAATTATGGAACAAAGTTTAAAGTCAATTTGCGACGATAAAAAGACGTTATGTGCTTTTTGCTCATAATTATATGTTATTTTATACATACAGGGTGTTCGGTTTTTTGAGGACATGCATCAATTTGTATCAATTTAAAGGACAGTTGCATACTATATAACAGGCTTAGAGTTATCATTAAAAATTTTTTAATCGTGTAATCGTGAAAAAATCACCCTGCGAGATTTTTTCAGATCTTTACGTTTCAGGGTTAGTACGAATCCAAGAAAATCCAGCCTGAAAAATACTCTACTTAAAATTGTGTGCCATAACTTATTGTGGTATAGATATGAACTAGTAAAACTGTGGTACTAATTCAAGAGGGCGGAATAAAATGGTGGCCTGGTGAAATGTTAAAAAATATTATTAAAAAACTAATTCAGTTTACCTCAAATTTTGCACAAAAATCAAGTGTTATATATACAAATGAATTGATAAAATTTTGGTGCGAATCCAAGATGGCGATTTAATAAAGTATTTAAAAAATCAGCCTGAAAAACTACTTATTAGATTAATTTCAAATTTTGTGCAGGCATTAAGTGTGATATACAGATAAACTAACAGTGGCGGCTCGTGAAGTATAAGAACGGGTGTGTGCTACTACCAAAAGTTAAAGCCGCCGAAAAAAAATCATTATTTTATTTTTAAAGAAATTGTATTGGGGTTTGTAGGTCAGTCGAAATGAAATCCAAATAAAATAATTTTAATATCGGTGCATTTATCGCTTAACCACAAAAAGTACCTACATAGTGTTTACTGTTTCAAAAAAAATGAAATTTTGTAATTACCTACCTTAAAAAAAAGTCCACTTCGGTAAAAAAATGTAGGTATAAATATAAATATATGTACTAGATTCTAGTCTTTAAATAAAAAGTCCATACGGCGGTTTTTAAGCTTGACAGATGTATCTAACACTTTTTCGTCAAAGTTCGAAATGTCATGCACAAAATTCTTATTAATTGACGTCATAGCCAAAGCATTTAATCTGTCGTTTGACATTGAATTTCGAAGAAAGGTTTTAAGCCTTTTCAGAGTTGAAAAACATCGTTCTGGCTCAGCAGTATTCAGGTGTTGTTCATTTTTTAATATGAATTCCAAGGTGTTAGTCGAGCTTTCAATTTGTGAGAAATCAGTTCTCGAATACAGGACTTCTAATTCCGTTTTTAGCCTCTCCTTTCAGAGCATTGGATACAACTTAATACGTACATAATTCAGTTGGAAACGAATTATTTAACAATGTTAACAACGGTCGAGTTGCTGATATGCTCTTTTAACACATTGTCCAATTCAGCACTCAATTTATTAGCTCTTTAAAAATTCCACGATTTAAAGAATCGTCTGTTTCATCGTGGCCTCGCAGAGCTGATTCAAAAACACTACAAAATTATTAATGTATTTTTTAAAATATCTTATAAAAGACCGACCTTTTTTTTTTTTGGAGCAAATTTGCGTTAATTTTATTTCTGGTGTCGGCCTTTTAATGTTTTAATTTCAATTTTTTCATTTGAATTTAAAGAGGAAAAGCTTACAATTATGTTTTGTACAGAATTAAGTCCTGACTTACTTCCACTAGCACCTGAATCCGAACTAAAAACAACAGCCTGAGCTATAGATAATAGCACCTATAATTAATTCAAAAGTCATAAACAAAATGCCGAAAACCATGTCGAATCAAGTTATTAATTATATTTTAATAAATAATAACACCGGAATAAACATACACCCGCTATTAATAAGGAATCAACTGAAAATCGAAAAACAATTCATGCAAGTGAAGTGTGTATTCGAACAGCGCACGGCGCCGCCCTTCCTTCGGACAGTATACCGAATACTTCCGACCAATTTACATAGCGAAGATGCATTTAACTAGAGCGCCGAACGAAACCACACCAGACCCAGTGTTGCCAACCGGTGTGTAATTACACGATTTTCGAGTAATTTGAAGTCATTGCGTGTAGTATTCGTGCCCTTGCCAAAAGTGTGTAATTTTCGTGCAATATGCAACACAGACAAATTATATTTTACGGTCAGCGTCAGCCAACTTGTCAAGCCGAGTTAAACACGCCATTGGAATTTTAACGACTGGCAAATGGTCAAAAACTATCCTTATTGCATTGCAAGTAGGAGACAGAAAAAGATGCCGATAGTTAGCGCTCGGATTCGTTTGACAATAGACAAAGACAAAGATGTTTAGTTATTTATTGGGCCAGTGATTGGCCGATGGTTAAAATTTCAAGTGGGGGGATAGAAAAAGATGCGTATAGTTAGTGCTCGGATTTGTTTGAGAATAGACAAAGATTTTTAATTATTTATTAAGCCAATGATGGACCGATGGTTAAAACAGGGAAATAAATACCTTAGCTTGTTCTTCTTGTTCTCGTACTGTCCCGTAGATCCTAACCGCATGACGGCTATTTACCATACCTTTTTTTTGGTCATCAAATTTGAGATCGAAAATCCGTTGCCATCCACGATTTCACGTAAAATCTGACAACACTGATGGTGTGTAAAAGTGTGCTATTTGAGGATCTGCAGTGTGCAATTTGCCAATTTTATGTTGGCAACACTGACCAGACCATCGATAGCAGGTGACAGTAAAGCATGAACCGGAGAGAATCCGTAAGGCGCGCGATGTTTTTGCTAATAGACACGATATTTTTTGCTTTTTGTGGGGCTCTGAGCAACAAAAAGAAGTGAAAATGCACCGTAATTTAAAATGATATTTTTGTATTAAGATTTAATTTTTAAAATCTCGTTTTTATTCATTTTTCGTGGTTTAGCTGGCAGTGCGCGCGGGCGAGCGCACTTATTGACGAGCCGCTCCTGTCTTACGGGATCAACATCAATGAACCTGGTTTCTATGAGGTACTTATTTATTATGGAGTACTTGAAAGAGATTATATGTATGCAAAAGTTAACAATTCTTAATAAATTGGGATATAAAATAGAAGTTGTGAATTTATTAATGAAAGTCACTTTGTGTAGAAAGCTACTTCTCATTTAAAATCAGTTTACTCGACGTTTTTCATCGGGCATGTCTATAATCAGATGTAAAAATTAAAATCATTACCTATTTAATTTTTCAGATTTTTTTTTAAGAAAATGAAATAGACAGTCTTTGTCATAAATGTCTTAACCAAAACGTACTTGTCATAACAACATTGTTATAATGAGGAAAAAATCAAAATACATAATATAAAATAAATAAATAAGTATTACATAAAACGCTCAAAAAACAATTTCGATACAATGAATCACAGCTGTTAATTGCAAAATACGAACATACTCAATTTCAATAGTTCATTTAAAAATATGAAAACATTAAAAAAATTTAAATCTGACGAAACACTGTGTATTATTTGTAATTAATAGAGTTTAAAGGCGTTTCATAATATAAATAAAATTGCTAAATTTCCTTTTCCCGGAACTTTCCTCGTCATAAATATTTCTTTTATAGGAATAGTGAAATGTGACCCTATTTAGTTCCGCAGTTAGTTATTACGTAACACATATGTAATTGTATTTTCTTTCTCTTTTGTAGACAAAAGGAAGGATTCAGAAGGAAATTTCCAGTTAAGTTCCTTTACAGATTGGTTTTACCCAATTATCCTGAGGTTCCCTCCTTTTGTCTAGAAAAGTAAAAAATAATAGTGATAACACAATTTATATACGTAACTACTAAATGATTATATTATGCCAAACTACATAGGATCAAAATTTACTATTCCTAATAAATGAAGGCTTAATAACAAGGAAAATTCTGAATAAACGAAATATATTCGATTCGTTTATATTGTTTTTCAAATATTTTAATAGGCAGATATTTTGTTCCACCATATTGGTTTCGTACCCATATTTTACCAGATTCTCCCTACATCACATTTGATTTTTGGGGTAAAATTTAAAATCACTCAAATAGTTTTTTTACACTAACTTATTCAAAATTTTAGGCCGCGATTTTGTTCCGCCGTATTGAATTTAAATTAAACTTTTGCTAGTTTATTCCTATATTACGTTTTATTTGGTAGCTACTTTGTTTCGCGCGAATTAGTACCAAAATTTTACCAGTTCATATTTATATCTCTTTAACTCTTGTGCAAATTTTGAAATCACTCGAATACGTCGTTTTTTCAGACTGATTCTTTAGACATTTTATTAGGCCGCCATTTTATTGGGCCATCTTGGATGTCACACTTGATCTTTCTGCAAAATTTGAATTATATGTCACCATTTGATTTGAGAAGAAAAATTGAGTACACTTATTTGGTAATAATTTTTTAAACCTTTTACTAGGTCGCTATTTTGTTCCACCATGTTGGATTTTTACAAAAATGTTAACCATTTTGGTAAAAAAAGTAACAAACAGATCGAAGGAATTGAGAAAACTGTTTTTTTGGCATCTAGGGACCCTGAAATGGGAAGATCTAAAAAAATCTTGGATGCTTTTTTAGTCGTCAGTTTTAATGCATTATTCATTTCATATTTTATATCATTCAATAAATATTGTGTTGCCAAAGTTGAAAATTAACTTTTATCTTATCACTGCCAATGCTAACGGTGAAAATGTGTGCTGAAAACACAAAAAAAAACAAATAATTTTGAAAGAATAATTCATGGAATATATCTGTAAAACTGCAGTAATTCTAGAGCTAATACATGCAAATAGTTTTTATTAGATCAAAACCAAATGGTGCATTGGAATAGCCAGAGGGGAAAGGGGCAGCTTGCTTACGATGAGACGGTATATGAAAATGAATGTAAAAATACCAAAAAACCCGTTTTGTTGCTTCTTTGTACTGCGGCGTAGTTTTTTATAATTTACCCCACTTCCCCCAAGGTGACGAGATATTCTTTAAATGGCTCTGAATATCTGCGCTGAATGTTAGACCTCTGCGCTGTCCCCCAGCCAATTTTTATGGCTACACCAATGAATCGGTGGCCCTTTTGAAATTTTTTTTAAAGAAATCGGGTGGTCATGAACACTGGCTTAGCCAGGAGGAGAGATCCAGACGCTTGTTTAATTCGTATTAAAAATATTAAATATTAAAAATATACAACTAAAAGTTACTTACGATGAATGGATTCCGCAAAAATTTGCGTGTCCACATTATGGGCTAAAAAGTCAAACAGTAGGTAATCCAAAGATTCAGTATGGCGCAGCGACCAAAGTTATTACAAGGTCGCGCCATACTCAGAGTTGCCAGATTGTCTATCCGAATTCCCACCTAATATGGAATTTAAACCACCTCCACATTGGCTAACTTTAAGCAAAAGTGTATATTGAATACCTGCTTACCTAAATGATTAGTTAATGTGTATTACATGATGAAAATAACTTGGTAGAAAATACGGGAAATCCCGCCACATATTGAGAAAAGAGACCACGACTTTGAGCTATAGAGATATTTATTTGACCTCAATTAATATTGCATAATTATATATAATCAAATTTTTACATATAGCAAGTTTTGGATTGAAAGTATTTTCTATTTTCTTATTTAATATTATTATTTAAAATACGTTACCCTCAAACAAAAAGGTACTACAAAATTTTCACCATGTAGATAAAAATCCTCAGTTTTGGAGTTTAAAACCCCCAATCTGGACTAGTCCAGGACTGCTTTTGATTACAGCGGACTCAAGCGAAGGCTGCCGAACACGCGGTAAAATTAAATAAGTTTGTTTATATTTACTATCTGATTTTATGGCTTTAATGATGGTTTACGGCTTTAATTATGGTTTTATTGACGAACCTGAGCTAACATAATGCTAACGGGAGAAATCCACACAAGAGTATAGATTTTTTTAATACTTCCTACCTAATCTGCATTTTTATTAATTATAACTTTAAAACTCATCCAACTGAACGGGGATTCGATCACATATGCATTGCATCCAATGCTAAACATTCAACGACACTTGTTTATACTCAGCGGACATAAATGAACCAATAAGAAGGAGATGATTACAGAAGTAGTTTGTTATGATGTTATTACATCACTCGCTGTGCTCTCATCAGGAGCCGTCCTTGATAAAGCGCCTAACCTAGCAGAAGCTTTTTGACACGAAGCATGATCGGTGTGCGTATATAAATTTCCAGGGGCGTGCGGTGAAATTTTAAAAAAGTAAAGCAATTTTTAGAAACTTACCTATTTGTAATGTATTTCGATTCTTCGATTATTTTTTGCAAGGAAAAGTTTATTTCAAATGGACAACAGCAATGCGAAAGTCTCTCCTGCCCCGTTGAATTTCTCACGAAATTTTTTATACGTTTAAGTGTTGAAAAATTGCGTTCTACTGATGAACTTGTGGCAGGTATTGTCAATACTAATTTACACAATTTTGACACCTCGGTGTAGGCATCTTCCAGCTCCTTGTCTTTTTAAAAATTGCATTAGTTCCTTAGCGTTATTTTTTGCGCTAATGTCATCAGTTTCGTAAATCACTTTTAGTTCAGATCGCAGTAACACTCGGTCGAAGAACTGGCCATAATGAAGAAGAAGAGATTTAAACGCATCTTCTGGAAAAGTTTTTCCTTTAAATGCATCAAAATTGCAGAGCTCGAGGAATTTAAAATCATTTAAACCGTTAAATCCATAGTTTATTTGTTGCTGAATTTGATCGATTATTTCATAAAAGAGGCGTCTGTATGATGTTTGAACATCTCCGACCTTGTCTGTTCGAAGACGCTTGGCTTGTGGCTCTACATTCAACGTCATCGTTTTCTCCCAAAATAGGTCAAAGTCATCTCTTTTTTGGCTTAACATGGACTTAAAATCATCCACTTTTTTTAGGCAAAAAGCAATATCATTTGTTTTAGTTTGTAATATATTAAAAACATTGTCCGAGAATGGAAATATTTCTGAAAATATGTTCTAAAAATAATTAAAATTAAAATCTTGTTTCAAACAGTCCAAAAACCCCCTCGAACTATTTATTGCTTGTGAGTCCCACGTTTCATTATTTTCTATTATATTCTCAAATAGTTCAATCAGTGATTCACGATTTTCAGATACTGTTAACAGAAGTCTTCCATTATAGTTCCACCTAGCAGGAGCTACTTTGGGCAATCGTTTGTGGACAATGGAGTCCAAAGCTTGTGTACGTTTTGTTGACTTGGAAAAAAAAGCAGCCATGCCACTTAAAGTAACGAAAAATACTTTACACTCTTTAATGTGATTGATGGACTGGGATAAAACTAAATTTAATTTATGAGCAAAACAATGGACAAACACACACTTGGGAAAGTTTCTCGAACTTTAGCTGGAAGACCCCCTAATTGTCCTGCCATCACTGCAGCTCCATCATAGCTTTGAGCAACTAATTTTTTCTCTCCATTAATTTCTTTAGTAACGTTATAAACTACGGTATGTAATGCATCTGCTGTACGATTTTCGGACACATTCTTAAAACCTAAAAATCACTCTTGAATACTTCCGTCTGTTTTAACATAGCGTATTACTATAGATAATTGGCTAAAATTAGTGATATCAGTTGTTTCGTCCAGAACAATAGCAATGAACCGCGCCTCGCCAATCTCCTTCTTAATTCTTTTTAGAATAATGGTTGCAACAGCGGAAATTAAATCATTCTGGATTCGATTCGACGTTCCGCGAAAAACGCTAGACTGCTCTAAATGATTTTTTTAAGCAATCATCATATTTAGCCAGTAAACTAAGTAAATCTTGAAAATTTCCTCTATTTGAAAAAACCCTTGTTTCGTCATGACCTCTAAATCCCAATTCGTGCTGTCCGAGAAAACAAACAACATCGATAAGTCTTCTTAATATATGCCTATTTTTATCGAGTAGTTCATTGTGTTGGCGGTGACTAATTTCTAACTGTTTATTAAGGGTGTGTTCAATTCTGGTTTTGACGAAGACTTTTTCTTTTATGACGGCTTGCAAATGCGCTTTGGACATAATGTGTCTTTTTACAGATTTATGAAAATTGTTTAAATCGGAAAAACCAGTTTTATTTCAGAGATCCTTTTCATTTTCAAAAAGTAAACATGGCCAACAAAATAATTTACTTATATTTTCACACCCTGTTAGCCATTTAAATTGTTCGTATTGTTTTTCCGGATAAAAATGTCTAATACAGTTTTTCATTTTTGTGGTTAAATTTTTCATAGGCGGTTTTGCCCTTCCTTTGGAAATTATTTGAAGCTTATCAGCGAAGTTTAATGTTGAAAATCCCTTTATTATTAAGACACACACCACACATTCACACACACTCTTCTTACTAAATTCTCCAACATTTTTAAAGTTATTACCGATAGCCGAAGTTGATGGTATTTGTATATCCACGTCCGTATTATTGTCATCCATATCGCACCATGCACGAGGCGATGTACGTATCACACAACACACGGATAACCGTTCAAACAAAGAACCTAGTCCAACGATAGCTTCCACCCCCACTTAAAGCACGCGACTGAAATGCAAAAATTGCAAACAGCCGGTGGAAAGTTATTGAACTCTGGCTCGATTCACAGGAAATCAAGCATACAGGACTTGGCTGCAGAGAAGCTAGCGGCCCGCATAGGTTCTATTCGATTTCTATTGTGGCTCGGTCGGAGTCAAGGCTGCATTTATTATGGGCTTGATAATTAAGATAATATTTTAGCATTTTTAGTATAAACTAAATTAATGGTTTCCTATTTTAAAAATTACATTTTAGAAGATGTTTTGTAATTTTTTTTTGGGGAAGCACTTCCTTGCTTCCATGGACTGCACGCCACTGTAAATTTCTGAAAAAGCTGGATATATTCTCTCATGAAAATTAAACTTTATTTTATGTTGTAATTTTAACAATATAGCGTGTAAACCAATGTGTGTAAAATATTATTAATTCAAATGCGACCCATTTAATAATACCGCCACTCGCCAGGGTTGTTTCTACGGTTGGAAGACGAACGGGAGATTGTTACATGTCCATGTCAATAAAGGCGTAGAAAGGAAAACGGAATAAGAGCCGGTCGCCGCAGGAAAGTTTCCTACATTGGCGCCCCTACCGAGGACTCGTACTAACTAGTATTTGTAATATTTATTATTTTATTACAAATACATTTTATTACGACTTTAATGATGATTTATCAACGAACTTGGACTGATCTAACGCTAACGGGACAGATCCGCTTAATAGTATGGGTTTTGTTAAAAATAATCCTTGGTTTAATATAGAATCGAAATTTTATTGGCGTACTACCATTAATTATAAGTTTTGTTAAAAAAAAGCTAAAAAAAGTCAACCGCCAATGTACCTTTCCTTCCTCGACCGCCTCATATAAAACACAAAACCAAAGTAGGTGATAAAAACATAGCGCTGAAACAGGAGCGGTTATATATGAAACCATCCGTAAGAAAATTGTATTTATACTAAAACAAGTTACATATTGATTTGATGTTTAATCTTTAGTAGTTAAAATTGTATGATCGGAGTGTAAACAGAGTTCGTTAAATTTTTGGTAGGAGCTCGGCTGGCTTATCGGTAGCAAGCTTAGAATCTATTTCAGAAGTCGCGTGTTCTGTCTCCTTCGGGCAATGTTTTTTTTTCTAAAAAACCTATAATTTTTTTATGTAGTTCTGATTTAGATATCGGATTGCGTTTTGGCCCTGATTAGAACTTTTTTTTGTGGTTGATGTAAAAATGTGTATCCATATAAAAACAATAAATGTATATTAAAGTAGTAGTGTACGAAATCCCTTGTAATTCCCCCACGCCCTCTTACGTCCCTGTCCCCTTCGGTCTGACATCATTTGACCTTAATGGGCCCAGCATACTTGACCTTAAAATACTTTCAAGATCAAATTGTTTGGCATTGAAATGACCTCGAAACTAATGACCTTGATAATGTTCTGACTTTTAGATGTTTTAAAAGTCCTTTGTTTGACATTGACTGACTTGCTCACTGACTTTGAAATTGTTTTGAAGGCAAGTTGTTTGCCCTTATCAGATGACCTTATCAGTCGACTTTGAAATGTTTCGGTGGGGGGTGTTACAATCAAGGTCCGGTGGGGGGTGTTATACTCAGGGTCGTGACTATTTAGTATTCTATAGCTACAGTTTTGACGAGCATCAATTATTCAACTTGTTCCTTAGCGGTAACCTCGTGTATACTTAAAATGTTTTATCCTTAAAAAGTTTCTTATAAATATGTGAAGCAGGTGTTGACACAATTGCTGTGACTGTGCAAATCTAAGCATGGATTCAAAGTGGAATAAGGTATTTACTAACTCCAGTCCGCAGAGGATTACTTCTAGACCTGTTTTTGAGTATAATATCGAAAATATGATAATAAAATATAATACCGAAAAAAAACAACTAATTTTGAAGCAAGAAAATGGGGCAGTTATAAGATTTACATACCATGACTTTATGGAATTTTTGAAATTTCTGAATACCCTAGATTATTTTTTGTGGAGCGCCAACTTTTATATTGGAGAATATCTACATATAAATTACTGGGGCGAAGAAGAAGTCATAAGATTATCGGTATTTGATATTGATTCTGGTGTTTTAATGACTTGAATGAAAATTATATAGATCTACTGTTAGCTCCTAGAGAATTTATTTGTGAAATTGTTTGTCGCATACTAAAAAAAGTGTTATTAGTATAAAAAATAAACATCTTATTAGGCAATGTGTTTTTTTATATATTTAAATAGACCTATGCTACCCTGCTAGAAAAATTGTCTTGAGTGTAAAACAGTAGTTTTGAGATATGAGGAATTTTAGTGGTTCTTCACTTTCTAGTTGAAATTTAATTCATTTCCCAAAAAGAAACCGTGTTTAAGCCTTGCTGTCACCATTGTACTTTTATAAAGAGTGCATTCATGTTTATAAATTTCCTTGCTTGTACATTATTTTTTGAATCTAACAAAAAAAAAGCAAATTAACATAACATTTTTTTTAGATACTTACAGCGATGCATCATGTACCACAATGGCATTGTATGAGGTATAGAAAATTTGAATTGGTCCGAAGGTGTCGAAGTTACAAAAACAGTTTAAGATTAAGAAGAAATTAGTGTTAGTCATTCATAGCTGTAGTTTTTGCTGTAACTTTTAGTGATACAAAGTTTATTTATTAATTATTTATTGTTAGTTTCAAAATAGGAAATTTTTACAAATGAACTGAACTTTTGACTCAAAAAATAAGATTACTTATTTATAAATTCCGTTTGGAAGTAGAAGTAACAATAACAACAAATTCAATACAAGTGTATTAAACAAAAAGGGGATGTTTTCTAGCATTTAGTTTGTTAATTATTTCTTATTTGTGATGTATCAAAGTTTATATAATTATTCTTAATCACTGCAAAGATCGATTATACTTCGCATAGACAATTCATCAAGCAGTTTCATAAATTCGCCACATCAATCGCTCGTGTTGTTTAATGGTATGTGAGTCCCACGTTTCATTATTTTCTATTATATTCTCAAATAGTTCAATCAGTGATTCACGATTTTCAGATACTGTTAACAGAAGTCTTCCATTATAGTTCCACCTAGCAGGAGCTACTTTGGGCAATCGTTTGTGGACAATGGAGTCCAAAGCTTGTGTACGTTTTGTTGACTTGGAAAAAAAAGCAGCCATGCCACTTAAAGTAACGAAAAATACTTTACACTCTTTAATGTGATTGATGGACTGGGATAAAACTAAATTTAATTTATGAGCAAAACAATGGACAAACACACACTTGGGAAAGTTTCTCGAACTTTAGCTGGAAGACCCCCTAATTGTCCTGCCATCACTGCAGCTCCATCATAGCTTTGAGCAACTAATTTTTTCTCTCCATTAATTTCTTTAGTAACGTTATAAACTACGGTATGTAATGCATCTGCTGTACGATTTTCGGACACATTCTTAAAACCTAAAAATCACTCTTGAATACTTCCGTCTGTTTTAACATAGCGTATTACTATAGATAATTGGCTAAAATTAGTGATATCAGTTGTTTCGTCCAGAACAATAGCAATGAACCGCGCCTCGCCAATCTCCTTCTTAATTCTTTTTAGAATAATGGTTGCAACAGCGGAAATTAAATCATTCTGGATTCGATTCGACGTTCCGCGAAAAACGCTAGACTGCTCTAAATGATTTTTTTAAGCAATCATCATATTTAGCCAGTAAACTAAGTAAATCTTGAAAATTTCCTCTATTTGAAAAAACCCTTGTTTCGTCATGACCTCTAAATCCCAATTCGTGCTGTCCGAGAAAACAAACAACATCGATAAGTCTTCTTAATATATGCCTATTTTTATCGAGTAGTTCATTGTGTTGGCGGTGACTAATTTCTAACTGTTTATTAAGGGTGTGTTCAATTCTGGTTTTGACGAAGACTTTTTCTTTTATGACGGCTTGCAAATGCGCTTTGGACATAATGTGTCTTTTTACAGATTTATGAAAATTGTTTAAATCGGAAAAACCAGTTTTATTTCAGAGATCCTTTTCATTTTCAAAAAGTAAACATGGCCAACAAAATAATTTACTTATATTTTCACACCCTGTTAGCCATTTAAATTGTTCGTATTGTTTTTCCGGATAAAAATGTCTAATACAGTTTTTCATTTTTGTGGTTAAATTTTTCATAGGCGGTTTTGCCCTTCCTTTGGAAATTATTTGAAGCTTATCAGCGAAGTTTAATGTTGAAAATCCCTTTATTATTAAGACACACACCACACATTCACACACACTCTTCTTACTAAATTCTCCAACATTTTTAAAGTTATTACCGATAGCCGAAGTTGATGGTATTTGTATATCCACGTCCGTATTATTGTCATCCATATCGCACCATGCACGAGGCGATGTACGTATCACACAACACACGGATAACCGTTCAAACAAAGAACCTAGTCCAACGATAGCTTCCGCCCCCACTTAAAGCACGCGACTGAAATGCAAAAATTGCAAACAGCCGGTGGAAAGTTATTGAACTCTGGCTCGATTCACAGGAAATCAAGCATACAGGACTTGGCTGCAGAGAAGCTAGCGGCCCGCATAGGTTCTATTCGATTTCTATTGTGGCTCGGTCGGAGTCAAGGCTGCATTTATTATGGGCTTGATAATTAAGATAATATTTTAGCATTTTTAGTATAAACTAAATTAATGGTTTCCTATTTTAAAAATTACATTTTAGAAGATGTTTTGTAATTTTTTTTTGGGGAAGCACTTCCTTGCTTCCATGGACTGCACGCCACTGTAAATTTCTGAAAAAGCTGGATATATTCTCTCATGAAAATTAAACTTTATTTTATGTTGTAATTTTAACAATATAGCGTGTAAACCAATGTGTGTAAAATATTATTAATTCAAATGCGACCCATTTAATAATACCGCCACTCGCCAGGGTTGTTTCTACGGTTGGAAGACGAACGGGAGATTGTTACATGTCCATGTCAATAAAGGCGTAGAAAGGAAAACGGAATAAGAGCCGGTCGCCGCAGGAAAGTTTCCTACATTGGCGCCCCTACCGAGGACTCGTACTAACTAGTATTTGTAATATTTATTATTTTATTACAAATACATTTTATTACGACTTTAATGATGATTTATCAACGAACTTGGACTGATCTAACGCTAACGGGACAGATCCGCTTAATAGTATGGGTTTTGTTAAAAATAATCCTTGGTTTAATATAGAATCGAAATTTTATTGGCGTACTACCATTAATTATAAGTTTTGTTAAAAAAAAGCTAAAAAAAGTCAACCGCCAATGTACCTTTCCTTCCTCGACCGCCTCATATAAAACACAAAACCAAAGTAGGTGATAAAAACATAGCGCTGAAACAGGAGCGGTTATATATGAAACCATCCGTAAGAAAATTGTATTTATACTAAAACAAGTTACATATTGATTTGATGTTTAATCTTTAGTAGTTAAAATTGTATGATCGGAGTGTAAACAGAGTTCGTTAAATTTTTGGTAGGAGCTCGGCTGGCTTATCGGTAGCAAGCTTAGAATCTATTTCAGAAGTCGCGTGTTCTGTCTCCTTCGGGCAATGTTTTTTTTTCTAAAAAACCTATAATTTTTTTATGTAGTTCTGATTTAGATATCGGATTGCGTTTTGGCCCTGATTAGAACTTTTTTTTGTGGTTGATGTAAAAATGTGTATCCATATAAAAACAATAAATGTATATTAAAGTAGTAGTGTACGAAATCCCTTGTAATTCCCCCACGCCCTCTTACGTCCCTGTCCCCTTCGGTCTGACATCATTTGACCTTAATGGGCCCAGCATACTTGACCTTAAAATACTTTCAAGATCAAATTGTTTGGCATTGAAATGACCTCGAAACTAATGACCTTGATAATGTTCTGACTTTTAGATGTTTTAAAAGTCCTTTGTTTGACATTGACTGACTTGCTCACTGACTTTGAAATTGTTTTGAAGGCAAGTTGTTTGCCCTTATCAGATGACCTTATCAGTCGACTTTGAAATGTTTCGGTGGGGGGTGTTACAATCAAGGTCCGGTGGGGGGTGTTATACTCAGGGTCGTGACTATTTAGTATTCTATAGCTACAGTTTTGACGAGCATCAATTATTCAACTTGTTCCTTAGCGGTAACCTCGTGTATACTTAAAATGTTTTATCCTTAAAAAGTTTCTTATAAATATGTGAAGCAGGTGTTGACACAATTGCTGTGACTGTGCAAATCTAAGCATGGATTCAAAGTGGAATAAGGTATTTACTAACTCCAGTCCGCAGAGGATTACTTCTAGACCTGTTTTTGAGTATAATATCGAAAATATGATAATAAAATATAATACCGAAAAAAAACAACTAATTTTGAAGCAAGAAAATGGGGCAGTTATAAGATTTACATACCATGACTTTATGGAATTTTTGAAATTTCTGAATACCCTAGATTATTTTTTGTGGGGCGCCAACTTTTATATTGGAGAATATCTACATATAAATTACTGGGGCGAAGAAGAAGTCATAAGATTATCGGTATTTGATATTGATTCTGGTGTTTTAATGACTTGAATGAAAATTATATAGATCTACTGTTAGCTCCTAGAGAATTTATTTGTGAAATTGTTTGTCGCATACTAAAAAAAGTGTTATTAGTATAAAAAATAAACATCTTATTAGGCAATGTGTTTTTTTATATATTTAAATAGACCTATGCTACCCTGCTAGAAAAATTGTCTTGAGTGTAAAACAGTAGTTTTGAGATATGAGGAATTTTAGTGGTTCTTCACTTTCTAGTTGAAATTTAATTCATTTCCCAAAAAGAAACCGTGTTTAAGCCTTGCTGTCACCATTGTACTTTTATAAAGAGTGCATTCATGTTTATAAATTTCCTTGCTTGTACATTATTTTTTGAATCTAACAAAAAAAAAGCAAATTAACATAACATTTTTTTTAGATACTTACAGCGATGCATCATGTACCACAATGGCATTGTATGAGGTATAGAAAATTTGAATTGGTCCGAAGGTGTCGAAGTTACAAAAACAGTTTAAGATTAAGAAGAAATTAGTGTTAGTCATTCATAGCTGTAGTTTTTTCTGTAACTTTTAGTGATACAAATTTTATTTATTAATTATTTATTGTTAGTTTCAAAATAGGAAATTTTTACAAATGAACTGAACTTTTGACTCAAAAAATAAGATTACTTATTTATAAATTCCGTTTGGAAGTAGAAGTAACAATAACAACAAATTCAATACAAGTGTATTAAACAAAAAGGGGATGTTTTCTAGCATTTAGTTTGTTAATTATTTCTTATTTGTGATGTATCAAAGTTTATATAATTATTCTTAATCATTGCAAAGATCGATTATACTTCGCATAGACAATTCATCAAGCAGTTTCATAAATTCGCCACATCAATCGCTCGTGTTGTTTAATGGTAATATCACGCTTGCAGCAAGATTTAATGCGATGTTGTCAGTAGCGCGATTTACATCTCTGATTACAAATGTTTAAATGATTATTTCAAGGCTATTGGAAACTATAACGAAAGGTGCCGCGGAATGGAAGCTCTGGCCGTATTTGAGCTGAGCACCACGGTAATCTCTGCTGAAAGGTAGTAAAGTTGGGATCCGTTGAGGGGTTTTTAATTCTTCATTTGTTGAATTATCTACTTGGATATAATCGGTCTTTGATCATAGCTACTGTGATAAAAATAAAAAATCCACATATATATATATATATATATATATATATATATATATATATATATATATATATATATATATATATATATATATATATATATATATATATATATATATATATATATATATATATATATATATATATATGTATATATATAAATAAATTAAAAGATAACATACAACAATTACATTCAAAATACATCCGGTAAACAAAAATATTTTTGGAACGAGAAAGATATGTTTTCGAGCATTTAAGTTGTGTTACGTGTTTCTTGTTGGCAGTATATATAATATAAAATATGTAAATAAATTTTATTAACGAATAATATGATTAGTTCTATCATCCACCTTACAACGTCTAACTCAAAAGGGAGGCAAAGCTGCAGTTTCCACCGCATTTGCTACCCTAGAAGGCATTGTTTATTGCTTATTTATTTAATTAAAATTATTCAGAAAATACCAAACGTCTAGCTTCTAGTTAATGTTTAGTTAACTGCAATCATATTTTAAAGAACTTATTATTCAATCAATAAATTTTCTGCATCGCACCCCCCCCCAGATATGCATTTAAAATGTATATTTAAAACATACTGTCATATGTCCCTAACGTATTATATAAATTATAGGCGCCGGTATTCAAAAATCCGCGTGAGGGCTCAGTATCTTTTTCCTCCAAAAGAGGCATACGATGAATCAGGGCTCTACGAGAAGCATATAATAACGACGTTAGAGATCCAAATTATCCTGAATTAACAAAATAAAATATGCGAATTTTAATTCATTTAAATGTTTTATTCGCCATTAACTTTAGTAAATATATTCCGACATTGTGCAGATTTTGACAGCTATTTTCAGTATTGTATATAATTTCGAGAAAAAATAGACCTATGAATGTGAATTTTGTGACTTGTAGATAGCACATAATTTTGTTGCTTGATACCTGATAAATTCTTACTATTTTTTGTTAATTTTTTTTAAAGAAAAAACTACATAAAGTCTTATACTCGGGGAAAATATCACGTTTGTATTTCTTTTTTAGCAACATTTTTACTGGTGCGGTGTGGAATTGGGATCAAGATCATTCAGAATCAGAATATACGGTTATCGGTTCCTCAATTATAGAGGTTAGTTTCTTTTTGTATGCAAATTAACGTCTTTTTCATTACAAGTATAAAGGCATTAAGGTTTATAATTCTTGATTATTTTCTTAAATTCCTATGTTTTGGTTATTGTTGTGGTTCGATGTATTTGGCCCTAAACTTCACTTGCCCAAACCTACATTACACATACCCGTCACTGGCGCTAACAGTCGAAATCCCGACACACTGGAATGCATGGAATTCGTCGTTGGCCTTAAACGTCGAAATACATAAACATGCACGCCAATGACGTAAGAAACTTCAGTCACTGTTGCCAAAGTGCATTATTGTTCAAATGAAGTACATATTTCCGACAATATTAGTAATATTGTCTTTTATTTATATTTGATAACATGTTATTAATATTCCTGAATAATAAGTTTTAAATGTTGTTGTTGTTGTTTATAAAAATAGCAAATAGATACGTATTAATTCTACTGCGACCGTATCAGTGTTAGGATACAATAAAATAAGTTTTACTAACATTATGAAAAATGCTTGTAAATTGTTAGTTGGTTTGATTGTGAAACGTGCAGAAATAATATGCAAGCTTTTACTGTATTCCCGATATGTCCTGAATTCTCAGTTTTTCGCCCATTTAAACGCAATTTCAAGAACGAGATTATTAGAAAGTTAGATTCAGCAATTTAAAGGGACTATCAATATTAGGACAGCAGAAAGTATATTGTAATGTACAAATTTCATATTGGTAAGCCACCTAGATTCTTTTTTTGCGTATACATCTATTTTCTTTAATGTTCCTCTTCGGATTTTCGACAATCTATCGGTTTTTTAATGTATAGTGCACACTAAATGTTAGTTAAAAGAAAAACCTCGACAAAAACATTTGTATTCGGTTGATAACATGATTATGATATATAGTTGTGTTTGCATTTTTAGGAAAACCAAGTAAATTCATGGATGTATCATCCACAGTGGGCTCCATCTTGGCAAATCGGGGCATGAATCTCAGGCGACAATAAAAAATGAAAATCAGCTTTGCATATAAAATTATGAGTAGACAGACAAAGCAGTGAGGAATGGTTCCATGGTCCATCTGAGAATAAATATAGAACTGCTGAGGTAATTCATATGTCACAATAATTAGATATTTTAATAATGAGGCATTTTTACTTTTCAAAATATTTTCTTCTTACAAAGATAACTTTTAGAAAAATTTGTTAAATAGGTAGCAAAATAAAGTGCTTTGAAGATTTATTTCACATGAAGAGATCCATATACTTATCATTTTAAAAAAGATAACTATTACTCTCATACAGGGCCGTGCTTACCCTAGACTTGGCCTGGGACAAATTTATTTGGGTCAGTATTTTCAAAAAAGGCCACCTATTTTGTTAATGTTTACAAAATTTTAAACACTTCTGTCTTCGATGTTGGAATACCCCTCGGAAACCTAAGGTATTTTGATGTTCTCTATTTCTTGAGTGATTTAAATGAACAGTTCATTCATACTAGGCTCTACACATAAGCAGGACGTAATCTGTATATAAAAGTTAACTTAATCATCTGGGGAACAGAATTCTCTTTCAATAAGAATTTTTTGGTTTACTTTTATGCTTTGAATACATTTTATTTTTAATGGTAATATATATTTTATACATCCGACTAGAGGACCCTTATGAAATAAAGAAATTTGGTGAAGTATCATAACCAAATCATTCCTACCCCTGTGTTGATATTATTGGAGATATCCCTATTTCTAGAAATTAGATTTCCGTTGTTTAAAAAATACATTATTTATACACTGAACGTAAGCATCTTGAAAAGAGTTGATACTGTTGAAGACTTGGGAGTGCTATGGAATTCCAAATTTACTTTTGCCAAACACATAGATAATATCACGAATAGGGCAATAAAACTATTAGGCTTTATTTTAAGATGTCTTTGACCTTTCAGCAATGTGTATGTTCTAATAGAATATTTTGTTCTGTGCCATCTGGACTTGTGTAATTTATTTAAAATTCTTAACAATTTTATTAAGTCACCTTCTCTCTTATGTAAATTAAACTTTCATGTTTCTGTCAGATCAACAAGACAGGAGTCATTATTTCAGACTAAGGTCCACAGAATTTGATTTGATTTTGTAATTTGTTAAGTCTAAAAATGTTAATGGCTATTTTCTGTTCATACATTTTTATTTATTTGAAAATAAGCAAACATTGTTTCTTACAAAAACAGAAAAAATACACAAACAAAAAGGAAGTGTTTTGATAATTAAAACCATTTAAATTTTCCTCTACACTCTACAAGGTTTTCTATGAGAGATGCATAAGAATTTATTTATGGCACAAATATAATTGAAATTTTAATGTAACTTAAATACTTTATTGTCTAAGAATTCTATCTTATTGACAAATCTGATTTAGATATTGAATTTAATTTTTTTATGTAAGTAAAAATATTGAGCTCAATTAAGATGTTAAATGAATGGAAAGAGCAATGGTATGTGATTGTCTTGTATGACCAGTTTGGATAAAATAGGGAATATTCAGGATGTTACTGGAAAGGTCCTATAGCAAACATATTAAATATATCGGAATTATGCCATACACGTATACACGAGCGCGAAAGACAATCTATATCGCGTTCGCCATATTGCTAGGAAAAAAGTATGCATGTTAATATGGTGATTCTGGCAAAATTTCATATGCAATGGACTCAGGGAGTCTAAAATTTTAGCCTACGTTTAGGCCTTATACTTTGAAACTTTGTATAAAGAAAACTAACAAGGATGAAATAAAAAAATAAAAATTACTAAATCAATATAATAAACAACAAAAAGTAAACAATAATATTTTATTCCCATATATGTAGATACTCATTATATAAATGTCTGTTTATGATTAAGTTATTAAGAATTAGTTTGAAGATGACTTCATAAAGTCAAATTTTCAATGTGGAATAAAATATCAGATTTTTACTTTTTAGTGTTTTTTTTTAAGTCCGTTCTATTTTTTATAAAAAATTCTGTTTGGATAACAACGCTTTCTGAAGTAGATATTGTGAAGCAACTCCCCAGAAGCGAATCCCATACCCTGTGTCTGTTAAGTCAAAGCCAAACTTATTCTTAACCTAATCACAAAAATATATTTATGTAATGAGTGTTTTGTTTTACTATCTCTATTCGTTTGGTGACTAAAATTTTCCAGATGGAATATAATATTATTTTCCAATTTTAGGTGCATGTTTAGAAGTCGGTTTTATTTTTTTATACATTTTTTTATTTCATCCTTTTTAGTTCTATTTATACGAGTTTTATTTTAAAAGTCATATTTAATAAATAACCATATATAATATATATGTAAATTCCTAATAAAATGGTGA
Organism: Kuschelorhynchus macadamiae; assembly: GCA_030620095.1. NCBI lineage: Eukaryota > Metazoa > Arthropoda > Insecta > Coleoptera > Curculionidae > Kuschelorhynchus > Kuschelorhynchus macadamiae. Next base: position 649,698 of record JAUTXW010004103.1, read on the forward strand.
ATGCTTTTTTTACGATGAATAAATATTTAATATAGCGTCATACTTTTTTACAGTATGCTAGCTGTGGGACCACTCGGGCAATATCCCCAATATTTCCTGAAAAGTTCATCGAAATTATTGAACCCATCGCAGAGTAATCGTACATATATAAAAAAAATGCATAGGGTGAAATTGATAACCTCCTTTTTTGAAGTCTGTTAAAAGTTGCATTAATATTTGTGACATGGCAAGCTAAACAAAATAAAGGAAATGCCTGTAGATCCACCATTTTTTGTCCAATAGTAAATATTTAAAAACTGACATTCATAGAATTTACAGTTTTATCGGAATGTAAAAATGCATAGATGGCACAATTTCTGATATATTTATAACATTTGTAAGATAAAGCTGGAATATACTTCTACAATTAAGCATTTAGTTTGATCATTTTTTTTGAAATTATATGGGCTCATGCTCAGATCAGATGCTATCTGTTCTGTAGTTCACTAGTCCTGTTCGAAGTAGTGCCATATCTATTTTATTAATTTCTTTTTTTTTAATAAGTGTAAATGTTTTTGAAAGTAATTAGGATTTTTCTCTATTTTTAGTATGCCCAAGGATGACCATTATGTAATAAGATCACCTACAAGATGTAAGCTCTAGAAAGTAAGAAAATGATATCATCTTGGACTGTGTCATTGGTTAAAATCTTAAACTACACCGATTCAGTTATTGCCAGGGGCGAGGCAAGTGAAAACAACCCCTTTGTGAGTTGAGAAAACTGATTACATCATAAGAAGATAATATTTGCTCTATTGTATTTTAAATAAAATTTATGTTTAATATAATCTTAGGTTTAGATTTGTTCTGAAAATAAGCTATATAAGGACTCATTCAACATTTTGTGAAGTAGATTTTATTTATGCATTTACAATGTGTCGGACTTATTTATGAATAGACTTTTACTTCTTAAAACTTTTTATTTCTTTAAACTTTTTATTGCTTTATTTCCTAGCCGTAATAGTACACTCCAATAATCTATGCTAATTTAATTAAAATTTGGATGATTAATTGATGTAATTGAATAAATTAGTTTTCTTTACATTAAGAGTCAGTCTAAAATTATCCAAAAACCATTTAACCTTATGTACGTCCTTAATTAATAAATCCTATACTTCTTCCCATGTATTACTGGGGAAAATCAAAATGGAGTCATCAGCATAGGCAACCACTTTACACCCTTGTGCCAAGATTACAAAGAGTGTCGATATATATGTTTAAAAGCACAGGACCCGGCACTGTACCTTATGGTACTCCAATTTTGATTTCTTTAGGCTGACTCAAAGCTCCTACTTTAACATAATTAGATACATTTTGAAAACATTCAACATGGATCCTCCACATCATATATCCATCCACAATGTCCAGTAGCATAGCCTGAGGGATTATGTCAAATGCCTCACAATAATTAGAAACGTACACAGATGTATAACTTTTACAAATATTTGTGATTAAATACACAAAACGATTTAAAATATATAATTTTTTAAAATATAGCTATTATTATTACATCCAGGGTTAGGCTAACTCCAGACTGGACTCAGAAAAAATTCATACAAACTCTACATAAACTTAATTAAAGTTATCATAGCAAAAATACAGTTGTCTGTATTTTAAAAACAAGACAATCTATCTTGTTAATCTTTTCAGAATTTGAAAAAACACCCAGTATACATAGAAAATAATGGATTAAAAATCTACAACTTCTGCGTTTACCAATTTTTTCTACCCCTTTCAAAAAAAAGTTAAATGGAGGTTTAATTTATGATCAATCAAAATTCGTATGCAATCATAAAACGATTACTTTATTTTGAAGTATTCAAGATTTGTGTATAATTATATATGATTTGTTCTTAAATTCCAATGGGATTTGGTTATATATCCTTGGCACAATTTACTATGAGTTTATTTTGACAAATAATGACATTATGCCAAAGTCAGTTAAATAAGATATTGTTTAAACTAGATTTTTCTCAATTAAAAATTATTTTACTTAGTTGGACATTAAACAAAGCACTACAGGTATTATAAGGGATAATGCTTTTAGTCAATGTCTATCCCTCCTGAAACACTGACTCAACCTTAGGTATTATTAGCCTTATAATATGATACCTTATATGTACAGCTGATAATTGTGATATGCCGGAATCTATATATAAAGCTATTGTAGGATACCTTTTTACTGGTTTGGAACTATTTATTTAGAAAACTTAACATTTACTTGAATAAAGATTCTAAAAGATACACCATCATTTTTTTAACAATACGCAGTCTTATAAGTTTGGCGGCCAGTTCCCAACATATGGTAAAGTCAACGATAAGATATTTTTAGGAAATTCTATAAGATTAGTTTAATTAATAAATTAACCTAAGAATAATAAATAATAATTAATAAACCTAAGAATCTGAAAGCATGAAATTAATTGAAGATATCTTCGAAAGACTTTTGTCATTTATAATTATATCATGTACCTAACTTTTTCCTAAACCATACTTAGATTTAAAAAAAATTGAAGGTGTGATGTGCGATATCTGGCATACTTACTAAATTAACTTATTACTGAATTGTGTATAACAACTCGAGAAAATATATAAATAGGCCACAGTTAATATTTTTAAAATATGGGGAAAAATTATTCAAATTTCTAAACTTTAGCTATATATCTTTAATCAATATACAAAATATGTGATACACTTTACAGCATTAAAAAAATTTATTCAACATAGAATTAAAAATCAAGTTGACACTACATTTATCATATGGTGCATCTTTTTTAATTCTCAAACTACACACTTTCTCAGCAACAGTAATTATAAATGAACCGCTTTATGTGACAAGCATATTCTGTAAATTTAAAGGTGCAGAATTTGAAGCTTCCATATAATAAAGAGGCCCAATTATTACATTGATGGAATGGGCTATAATTGGGGCTATATGACACTCGGATCAATACACGTAACTAAAGTCTTTTCTTTCTTCCTATGCAAACAGGGCAACAAAGAGTACTGAAGTATGACTATAATATACACTTCACTAATATCTGCAATGCACATATGAGCAGAACTAACTTCCTAAGCTTTGTCTACGATACCTATATGAAACATCAAGAAGACTTGCATTGGTCCTAAAACAAATTACAATTAATAAAGTACCTGCATGAATAATAAGCTTAGGAAAAATCATTAACAATCTTATAAAACACTAATCAATATGTGACTGATAAAAACTGATTTTTAGATAGGTATTTGCTTAGGATCAGGATAAAAAAAATTAAACACTAAAAAAAGTTGAAATTGTGTGTCTCAAAAAGCTCACAAAACAAATTAGTTAAAAGATATATGTTCAAGCTTTAAGGCTTTTGTGGATTTTTATATGATCTTTTGAGTAAAACTTTATTTTATCTTTAGGTAGGGAACAACATCCACATTAATACCCAGTTTAAAACTAGAAGGTTTAAAATCATCTGAATGCAAACAAGTAATAACTTCTTCCTGGGCTTTCCAACAATTTTTTTTTCAATATTCAATCTCCATTATTCCATTAAATAGAAATTATCCTGTGATAAACAAATACTTTATAATAAACAAAAAAAAAACAGTCAAAATATTTTCACTTCAAAGTTAGAATGCAGGCAAATACGCTAACATCATTTTTTCATGGTGTGGTTTTGATTAACAATGAATATACAATATATTTATTTTTATTAATAAAACTTGACAACACAGCAGGCCTATTTAAAGAATTTTTAGCCAGTAGCGTAGCTCGCCAATTCGCTATTTAGTGTCGGGCTAGCGCCGCATTCCACACATTCCAATCTGTCGGGATTTCGACTGTTAGGGCCAGTGAAGTTTCGGTCAACTAACTGTTTGGGCTGGTGCAGTTTAGGGGAAAATACGCACTACCATTGTTGTAAGCAATATTTTGTTAGGAGGTTTAAATAACCAAATCGTACCGGCATCAAAAAAATTTGTTTTGATATGTAAAGTTACGCCTAACAAAACATTCTTTGGAGTGCTAAAAAAACTCACATTTTTATGAAAGAAAAAATGCAGTAAATGACAAACAAGACATACAAAATTTAAGGCGAATCAGTGGCGGCCCGAGTGAAGCGCCGCTTCACCTACATTTTCCAATCAATTTACCTAAAAATAAAAATATTTTTAAAATATTAAGCATTTTATAATCTATATTTTTATTATAAAAATGCAATATGTTTTATATAAATTCACATTATTTATTTAATTATACCATTATTTATTTTGTATCAAAAACTAGTGCATTATATATTCAAAAAATAATAATGACTTTTTTTTCATAAGAGCGATCCCTTAAGCAGCAGTAACAAATTCCGCAGACTCCCCCCGCACGACGGCTTTCGCGCTTAGATTTGTTTACGGCAGTTGCTATGGCAACACAGTAGTGTATGGTTGTTATAGAATTAATGTAAATTAGTGCGCTCGGTTCATCGAAGGCGAAAGCAGTTTTGCATCGATTGAATCTAACCGAAATTAACTTTAAGATATAGGTACATAACAGTTTTTTAAGAACAAAAAAATATATTTAAAATCTTATAAGTTCATATTATTTCCCCTAAGTATTCAAAAACGCTCCAAACCTATGGATAATTAACATCATAAAGATATTAAAAAAGTAGCCATTTTAGGCGTGGCACCCTGCGGCGCTGTTCACCTAGCTACCTGCGCTTCACCCGTTCTTATGTCCACGAGCCGCCACTGAGTCGAATATACCACAATTTGAATTTTTCAAAAACATAGTATAGTTATAATTCCGTCTAAGCCATTATTTTTAAAATGTAGTATAACATCGCGAATGTCTGAATATATTTTAAGATTTAAATTAAAAAATAAAGGAAAAAAATGATCTTTAAATTCCTCACAAACGAACTGTGATAAGAACACTTTTGTACCTATAACTATGACGCATGAGTTGTCCGGCAAACCACTAACTTGCTGCCTACCCCTACCAATAAAATATATAAAATAAACGACTTACATTTTTCGAGGTTATGTAACCTTATTTTATTAATTTTCAATAATTTTTTGTAAATAGTGTAACATTTTAAATTAGCTTTAAAAAAATTGTAGATGTTTTATTATAATTTGACTACTAAATGTTTTTTTAAATCATTAGTAGATAGAGATTTACAGTACAAAACAAAAAAAAAGAAATGAGCAATTTTTGAAAAACCTACTATGATAGGCGAAAAGTCAAATTAACTCCATTGTGTTTGATTTTGCAAATAGACCTATACCCAAAAAAGAAGTCCACCTCAATAAATATTCATTTCTTTATTACTACAGCGACTACATGAAACAAGTGTTTTTGTTTTTAAAGAATATAAACATAATATCTAAAATACAAACCATATGATTGAAAATACACTTCACTTAACAAAGTAAATTATTTGCCAATGATTCACCTCGAATACAAAACCAAAACTCATAAAATCTGAAAAATCTCTATCTAATGAATGGGACAAAAAATATATTCTCCTTCATAGAGTAGAGCTGGGAAATAGAGATAGATAGGTTCGGGATTTCGAAGGTGTCGGGTCCGGAGGTACATCTAGCTCCGCGGACCCGTATCCAGGTTGCAGTTTAGCCGGATCTGTAACCTTCTAACCTGAAACTGCCAGGGAGTGCAAAACCATTTGTCTTGTACTTTGTAATCATAGCGCTATCCGCTATCCAGGTCCAGATACTAAAAACTTATCATTTACAGTTACAGGTTACAGTTCCGTCATAAATTTTATCAAGAAATAAAAAAACTACCAATAATAATGTGTTAATTTTATGAAGTATATTTAAAAACCTAAAATGTTTTACTCGAATCAAATAAACAATACAATACTCTACACACATTTTTATTTTTCATATATTTAATTCGCCAAAAATAAGTATTTTAGTTTTTTTTTGTCTCATTTATACCTTAAAGTTTACAACAGTAATTATTGTAATATTTGCAAATTACTATAAACAGTTTCTAGAAACGTTACTTTTCTAACAGAACCAGTTGAAATTATCAGTTATCTGTCCTGTCAATTTATGTTACTTATACTGAGTGTAAATGAGAAAACTGAACTGATAATCATAATATTATATAATACATAATATAATAAATAATCATAATATTATGTAATATATACATTTAAATACCAACGGTCTGTCAGATAAGTCGCAGCATGGTATATCGGTCGAAAGGATAGGGGTTGGTATTCAGTAAGATCTACATACATCGGTACGTTACCGGATACAGGTCCATGGATTCATATCCCTCCGGACCTACCCATCTCTACTGGGAAAAACGTTCCTTTGCGGGAACCTTACTTTGATTACCGTTTCCAAAAAATAACGTTCCAAAATAACGTTATTTTGGAAAGAATTTCTGGTAAAGTTAGAAACGCGTTGTATAGTGCATATTATAAAATTTAGATACAATGGGTCTTCGCATACTAGGAACCAGTGTTACAAGATCTTGAACTGGCATTTCTATTCATTGCAAAAAATATCTTTAGGAACATTAACTTTTTTAAAGGAACTTTGGTATTAAAAGCAAAAAATCACATTTTGCCCCGCTGACAAAACCGTGCATGCAAAGCACCAGCAAACGCGGCGTGTGTGACCGTTCACAGCGCTGCTCCGTGCTCTTACTTCCTGATTTTCCAATGATCCGATGATGCCAGATATACAGACGTTGAATAAATTGTTAATATTATTGTTTTTGGTTAATTTATTTTTAAGCCTATGCCTTGAAAAGAACGCTCTCTAAAATTGTAGGGTGGCTATTTCTTAAATTTCAACTCAGATATATATTGTTATTATTGCTTCTGATGTTTAAATGTTTATATATTTATAGAGAAACGAGGATTCCTGGAAGGCCTTGCTTATATGTCACTGGACAGCACTCTAGTATTCAGTAAACACACAGCTTTTCATGTTCATCAATAAGTAAACTTAGCCCTGAAAGTTCGTGGTTAAAATGTCTTCTTTGTGGTGAATTTTACAAGGTACATCTGTACCTTGTAAGCGAGTATTTTCCAAATCTGGACAACTATTATCGGAAAGACGGTCAAAGACTTTGTTCAAATAAGGTTAAAAAAGAATGTTTAAATGTTAAATTCAATATTTAATTGTATTTATTAGTTAATACGATTTTGTTTAGTTTTTATGCCATCAAGTTGGTAAATTTTAGTTCTTTTACTGTTAAAATAACGTTGTAATATTTGTTTATGTTTTTAACTTTACTTAACTAATATATTTATTTTTAAAAACTACAAACAGAAATGGTATCATTTCTCGTTCTCTTGTAAAAATATCTAAATAAAAACGAAATATCATATCAAAAACAAAACTCTTTTGTCAAAATTGACTCTCTTGTAAACTCAAATCTCGCGATTCGCTGAACACTTTAAAAACAGGGAGCGTATATATATATATATATATATATATATATATATATATATATATATATATATGTCATAATTTTTCAAATTTCACTTTTTAAAAAAATTTATTTACACCAAAAAAATACTTCAATAATTAGACTAACATAATAACGTCCTATAATATCAACTAACGAAGTAATTAAAATTTGGATCTATTTATATTAACCTGAATGATGATGTAGTTCCTTCCATCCGTGAGAACCGCAACTACTTACGGTGCATTCTCGGAGGTGTTGTAATTCCTATACCTGACACCGTGTGACCGAAGAATAAAAAGAAAAAAAAAAAGAAAAATTGTTGCCCTGCAGCGCCAATAGCGAACTCGCTTGCGTCGGTTAACAAGAATTGCTCCTGAAAGTTAGGGTAAATCAGAATTGGGTTAGAGATGAGGGCTTTCTTCAACTCTTTGAAGCTTGATTTACAGTCAGAGTCGAAAGGGAAGTGTGTATCTTTTAAGAAGTTTGGTCAAGGGTTTTGAGATTTTTGCGAAATTAAGGATAAATCGTCGATAGTTGCCAGCCAGTCCCAAAAACGATTGAAGGCTTTTTGAATTTTTTGGTTCGGAAAAATTAACGATACAGTCTACTTTTGATGGATTTGGTTTAACGCCGTTTAGGGTTATCAGGTGTCCAAGGTATGCGACTTCCTTTCTTAGAAACTCGCATTTATCAGGTTGGCTTTCCTCAAACGTTTAAATATTTCAGTTATGCGAGAAATGTGCTCGCGGATTGTGGGGCAATAGATAATTATATCGTCCATATATATCAGACAGCGCTCATTCTGAATGCCAAGGAAGATGTTGTCCATCACCTGTTGGAAGGTGGACGAAGCATTCTTAAGGCCAAAGAGCATACGAATAAATTCGTAGTGACCATTTTCTACCGAGAAAGCTGTCTGCGGGATGTCTTTAGTATCGATTTCGATTTGGTGGAATCCGGAAGCGGGATCTAGGGTAGTAAATATTCGCACTTCTCTAGTTGGTCAAGATCAGAAATATTGGGTAAAGGGTACTTATCATCCACAGTAAGCTCATTAAGCTTACGGTAGTCCATGACCACACGCCATTTCTTTTCACCAGAAGCGTAGTTTCTTTGGGATGACCCAGACTGGCGAAGACCCTGATGAGACAGAGGGACGCATGATACCTTCTTCAATGTTTTGTTGACTTGAGTTTTTACCTTCTCTTTATGTATTTGGGGATACCTGTACAATTTTGTAAAAACAGGGCGAGCGTTGTTTCGTTTCTTATTTTTGTAAAGTTCTGTCATGCTGACCTCTTAAATTTTGTTCTGTTTTAAAATTATAGATTGGGTCAAAGGAGTCATTTATAGGACCTAATGATATAAACGAGAAGTCAATGTTTTTTGCTATCGCATTGGTATTGACGATGGAGGTAAAAAATTCACCGTGTTCTTTTACTCGCACAAAAGCGTGTGGGAGCCTAACTTTGTCTCTTTCGCAGGTCGCACTTTAATTTAAAAATTCTTTCAGTCCTAGCTTCTATCGAAATTTTGTTGCAATAATTATTTGAGATATTTTCGTTTTTTTGTTCGCTGTCTGCTTTAAATAATGGAAGTGTTTTAAAATTGGTAACAAATTGCTTTGATTTCAAATCTATTACATATTCGTAATGCTCTAAGAAGTCTAGGCCTAAAATACCGTCGAAATCAATATCTAAATTATAAATATAGACTTTATGAGGATTGCCACTAGCGAAAGGGACAAGGGTTGATTCATTGATAGAGTTTTTGATCAGTAATCCCTTGGACGCTTACGTTTTCGGGTGACCTTTGTCGAAAATTTTGAACAGTTTTTTCTTTAAAAATGGAAATTCCCGCGCCAGAATCTATAAGTAACATATTTTTCAGTGGCATCTTTGATGTTTTTAGAATTTACTGATCGCCTAGGTTCATTGTTTGCATCTGAGTTTGGATTTCTACTAAGGGGTCTATTTCCGCGTAGTTTCGGTCTGGGGGGTGATGATTCACTGGAAAAGGAAGAAACTCTTGATGATTTGTATGGTCTTTTGACTATATTGGGTACTGATCGTAATCGTAATCTTGGCTGGCATAATCTTGTTGACAATTATGGTTTTGATATTCATAATCGTTATGGTAGATTTCATTAGAAGCTTCACTATGCAAATAGTCGTTGTGTACTGGACTGTTGAAATGTGTTCGATGTAGATATGGTCTTGGAAACTTTGAAATAAAACTGGGCTGGAAATTTTGGCGATTCGATGGGGGAGTGCGGCACTGACTAGCAGAATGACCTGTACGTACGCAATAACAACATCTCATGGGTTGTGGCTGTAGTTTTCTTATAGGTAAAGTGGGTTTTGAATGCTGATGTAGCGTCTTCTATCCCTGAGAACTGCCACTGCTGACGGTGCATTTTCGAAGGTGTTGTAATTCCTATACCTGACACCGTGTGACCGAAGGTCATCGCCTGCAGTTGGCTATCAGCGCATATAACATATATATATATATATATATATATATATATATATATATATATATATATATATATTATATAGCTACTTAACTATCAGTGATAATGCGTTTATTTTGTCATTGTTGTAGCATGGCAATGGCAAGTGCTTCAAAAACAACTGTTGCAGCCCCTACTTGTTACAATAGCCGCACGGGGCTATTATTACGATACGCGCATTTTTCTGTCTGGATCAGAAAATTTTGAAGTTCGTTTTTTTAACCTTCTACACGTTTCAACCCGAATATGCTTCAATGTAGTGGATCGTTGAGGATGAATAGATTTAAATAGATCAAGTAAATACACGAGGAAACGTATACATTTTCTCTAAGACTGGTGTAAAAATCAAGTCGATCGGTGATGAGAGTGAATTTAGAGAAATTCGAAAAAGAAAGACAATTTTTATCCGCGTTTAATTAGTGTAATTTTTTATAAATAAAATACATATGTATATTATACAGGTTGTAGAAAAATTAGGTACTGTTAGGACATTAGGGAGGAAAAAGGGGGCCATTTAATTATACTTTTTATACCGGTTGTAAATAAGTAAATGCAAAAAGATAAATAAAATATAAAGAATGGTGTTGTCTAGGGGTAAAAAAAATTTACATATGGGTAAAATTTATATAAAAAGGGATTTTTCCCTTTTAGGTAATAATAAGCTATGTTTTCTTCTTCCAGACTGTTAATGTAGGTTCGAAATAATTGCTTTTTTCAATTTACGCAGGATTAAGAAGTAATTGAAGTTTTTAATAAATACTTTTATTTTTTTCTTTGTGGAAAGCCACCAATATCACACAAGAAAAACAGCTTAATAGCTCAGAAGCCATTCATTTCAATAAAATAAATGGAGCATTACATTTAAGATCAGATATTGTTTACATGTAGCGCAAAACTGGAAAATATGGCAATTTTGCAGATACCATTTTTCAATTCCGGATGCTCACAAATCCATAATTATCAAATTTGGTAAGCACAACTTTAGTAGTTTAAAAGATAATTAAGCGTTCCCGTACTTTTTACTGTAAATGCGGTGTTGTCATATCTCAGCAACCAGAAAAGATAGAATTTTGAAAGTTTAGGATTTTACTAAGCTTGAGATGGCCGATTTATTGCAGTAAAAGGAAATGTACAACTTTAGCGGTTTTGACGATATTTAATATTTAAGGTTTTAGACGAACGCATATATATATATATATATATATATATATATATATATATATATATATATATATATATATATATATATATATATATATATATATATATATATATATATATATATATATATATATATATATATATATATATATATATGGTGTGACCCATTTAAAAGCGGAACACCCTCAAATCTCAGGAATTAACTACCAGGCTAGTTTCAAATTTCGGTGATGTATAAGGATTTAAAATATGATTATTTTGACACATTCAACTTTGACATTGCTCATTGGCGTACGAGCCTAGAGTAGAGAAAATGGTACGATTTTTAAGAAAAAGCAATTAGGAATTTTTTTAACGAAATTTTTATTCCCGATTCTTACTCAGCATTATCAAGAATCCCCTTATGCCAAATTTTAACAAAAGAAGTCACTAGCATTGGGAATTACGAGCTTTCAAAAACGCAATTGTTTTTATTTCAAACTCAGAAATCTCTTGATCGATTGTGTTGATCCAGAAACACTATTTTATATTTTTTATTATTTTAATGAATCTTAAAAAAATGCTTTAAGACATTTTTTTTATTTTTATAATTTTAATGAAAATAATTAAGGAACGCAATGCAGAGTTAAAGAACTCGAACATATTTTAAGAATCGGGAATCAAAAAAATATATATATATATATATATATATATATATATATATATATATATATATATATATATATATATATATATATATATAGTGGAACGAAGTTACCACATTTTTGGGGAATGTATGCCACGTCTGCTGTATCTCCGTTATTAACAATTGTTTCAACATGTTTATTTCAGGAAATTAACCAGAAAAATACGTCCGTTAATTCTAAATGAAAAACAAGTTGCCCAATGCAACCGCATAGTAAGTATTTGCATGTCGAGCAGGTAGGACGTGTTTGGGTTCACTCTTCTAAATAAGCGTATATACGTACTATAGTATTACTAGTGCGGTTCAGATAGTTTGTGTTTCCCTGAGACGCAGAATAATTCGAAAATTACAAGATCGCAAAGTCAACAAAGTGACGGTGGTGTCAGTGAACAGCTTATTAATCTTAATCTGACCTAATTGCTAAGCAAATTGAGGACAAATTTGGGAAAATGGAAGAACGCCTTAATGGCCTGATAGGAAAAATAACTAAAAATACCAAAAATATCAATGATTTGGAGCTTCAGATTGATTCAAACGAATAATTCACTAGAATGAATAACCTAAGAGTATATGGAATTCCGGAACCTAATCACGAATCCCCAGAGGACCTTGAAACCTCTTTGATGCAATTGTTTAAGAACAAGTTAAACATTTAAGTTTCTAGTAATGAAATATCTAGATGTTATACAGTTGGTGGTATTAAAGCAGGACAAAAAATCCTCGTCCTGTGTTGAGTCAATTTGTTTCTTACAAGACCCGTGGTGTGGTATATACCAACAAAAAAAATGCTTAAGAAAACTGGGTATGTCATCAGGGAAGACCTTACGAAAAAACGATTTGAAGCAGTGAAGAAAGCAATCTCTCAATATGGCACCCAAAATGTGTGGACTTTAAATGGAAAGGTGTACTATTTGAATAACAACCGTAAAGAAGTATTAAATTGTAACGATGAGTTGTCCTAACTTTGTTGATGGTATCATTTTTTATATATTTTTTTCCCACAATTGCTATAAACAATTTAGATGTGTAAATTATATTTGGGCAGGTAGAATTAAGATTAAATTATTTTTCCTTTAACATTAAATATCTTTTTCATTAAACATTAAGTATCTTTCTTTTTTAACCACAAGTTAATGTTCTCTAAAGTAAATACATGTTAGTTTTCGGTTAGTTTTTATATCGGTATGTACATTTATAGACGTGTAGCTTATGGTTTTTCTTAAAAGAATAAAAATTTTAAAAAAATGCCTTAAAGCATTTTTTTTAAATTCATTAAAGATCGTTGAAATAATAAAAAATATAAAATAGTGTTTCTTGATCAAGACAATCGTTTAAGAGATTTCTGCCTTTGAAATGAAAAAAATTGCATTTTTGAAACCTCGTAATTCCCAATGCTAATGACTTTTGTTGAAATTTGGCATAAGGAGGTTCTTGATAATGCTGAGTAAGAGGCGGGAATAAAAATTTCGTTAAAAAAATTCCTAATATCTTTTTCTTAAAAATCGTACCATTTTCCCTACTCTAGGCTCGTACGCCAATGAGCGATGTCAAAGTTGAATGTGTCAAAATAATCATATTTTAAATCCTTACACATCACTAAAATTTGAAACTAACTTGGTAGTTAATTCCTGAGATCACACTATATATATATATATATATATATATATATATATATATATATATATATATATGCGTTCGTCTAAAACCATTTGGGCATTACATTATTAAAAAGATAAGAATAACATAAGATCATTACTACCAAAATGGAGTGATTTAATAGATTACATAATATCAAATAATTATGACTTTTTTTCAGTTTCAGAAACTTAGTTAATAGATGGTCGGTATAAAGACAGAACAAAGAACGAAGGGGTGGTGGCGTGGGTATATTCATAAAAAATAGTTCAAATATTAAAAATGTAAAAGTTCTTGAAAAAAATAGTAATGAAAACATTGATAACATTTGGATTTCTGCCAAAATAGGCAATGTTGTGGTATGTATTGGCTGTGTATATCGTCCCCCTAGTGTGAACTGTAGGCTACTTCAGGTTTTGGAGGAGAGGATTGCTGAATGTGTGATTACTTTATTTGCCTAGGTGACTTCAATATTAATTATTTAAATAGGATCACACCAGAAGTTATTTTTTTTAGATAATTCTTTCAACAACTTTTAACCTACATTAGGTTATTACAACCCCAACCAAATATTTCTTTACTTGATTTAATAATTATTAACAAATACGATCGGCTTTTACACACTGAAAATATTAATTTTGGGCGATTATCAGATCATTGTTTGGTATACTCTATAATTAATATACCCTTAAAACAAAAAAAAAATAAACGTACCTTTTATTCGTTTAGAGATATAAAAAATATGGATGTGGCTCGTTTTAACAGTGACCTTCGCAATATTTCCTGGCATTATGTTTATACTGAGCTTAATCTGGATAGGAAGGTTCTAGCATTTGAGAACTGTATAAATGAGATCTTCAATAAGCATGCGCCGATCCGAACGCATGATGCGTTTGAGATCGAGCTTTTAATGAATACCGTAAAGGCTTAAAATCCCCTAGTGTTTCATTTGCTCAACCCAATCAAAATTAAGATATTACAAAGATCTTCGTAACTAGTAACATCCTCCATTCGCCAAGAAAAGAAGGCTTTCATAGAGTTTGAATTGAATAGAAACCACAAAAATTCCAAAACACTTTGGAGTGCCGTAAGTGAAATAAATATACATAGAAAGTGCCCCTCTAGCGACGTTCCGGATAATCTTAAGAATGCCAGTAATGTAAACACCTTTTTTATTTCTTCTGTTGTGCGAACTGAACCAGATTTGCTAACATTTCAGTACTTTGATCAAAATAGGGATCCAAATATTGCAAATAATGTATTTAACTTCTCGCTTGTTTCACCTGATACTTTTGCTTCCAAACTTATGAAAATTAAATTGAATGCCAAAAGAGATAGACAAAATATCTGGGATCATGATAAAACTACGTGTGCCTGCTCTTACGCATTTAATTAATTCATCATTGCGTAATGGAGTTGTGCCCAGCCGCTGGAAGCATTCCCTTATTACCCCCATTCCAAAAAAAGAAAAAGTTCCTGAATTGAATCACTTAAGACCAATTAAAGGGCTATACTCATAAAAATAAAATTCTACCGTGTATACAATCAGCCTTTCGTTCTGGGCATAGAACTACTACGGCTCTTTCCAACGTTGTTGATGACTTATTACCCGCAATGGATAATGTAAAACTTTTGACCATGTTGGATTATTCAAGAGCATTCGACACTACCGGGGATTGGTTTAGAAGTTATTTGATAAATAGACATCAGCAGGTGAAATTAGCGAGTGATAGTGAGGTTAACCTTTCTGAGAGCTTAGTGAATCCGAGTGGGGTAACATAGGGCTCCATTCTGTGTCCTTTGTTTGCTATTTACGGCTGATAGAGTAAAATCAGTTGATGTGAATATCCATTTGTTCGCTGACGACTGTCAAGTATATACCTCTTTTAACCTTGACTACGAAGATGAACGCGGGTCACTATTATGAATAGAAATTTTTATGCTTTACATACGTGGACAAAGAACTCTCTAATATTAAACCCGTCGAAGACTGTAGCCCTATTGATTGGTTTTGAGAAGCAAAGGCAAAAGGTCAATCTAAAGATACAATTTTGCTTGGAAATGATATCGTTGCTTTTAAAACACATTTCAGAAATCTGGGACTAATTATAGACCAAAACCTAAGCTTTTCGAATCATGTAATAAGTAAAATATAATTAGCATATCTACGTCTGAAAAATCTGTATCCGTTCAAAAATATGTCAATTTTCAAGTTAAACTCAACTTAACAGAGTCCTTGATTCTACCATTATTTGACTACTGCGAAGCAGTATACGGCCCATGTCTAAATAATTACTACGCAATCACATAACCCCTTATTACTTGCAGTACGGCTTGCTTAGGATGAATGATAGAAGAGATCTCTGGGCTCCCTTCCTATCTGAGAGATAAATTGGTTTTTGCTAGGGAAAATGTTGAGAGAACAAGAAGAAATCCAGTGTGGTTAGTGGTACCACGTCATGCTACCACCACCTTTAGGGGATCTTTCTCATACTATTCCTCTTTCCTGTATAATTTTTTTCCACAACATTTAAAAACGATTACAAATATTAATATATTTAAACATAATCTTAAGAGTTTTTATGTCAATAATATGTAATAACATTTCTAATAATTTCTTTCTACTTGGTCTGGTTATATATCTTTTCATGCATCTTTTCGTAATCTTTTTTGTTATTTTACTTATTTAGTATAAATCACAGAATATTTAATTTACTTAAGTAAGCAGGTTAGGTATTGTTTTTCAGTAATAGTATTAAGAAAAAAATATTGTAATGAAACGGTTTGGGTTGGGCCTAAGCAGCCTTTGGTTGAGCCCCGCCCCTAATAAAGACATTATTTATTTATACAATTCCCTGAGTATGTTATAACGCACCCCGCCCTAATACGCTAGAACCGCCAGGTATTAGTTACGACTTACGATGAAGGCACGTCCCGAAGGGTTCGTGTAAAATAAGTAACTTACTTTATACTATTTTAAGCATTTTACCTTAAATAAAATTGGATGCACGGCGGCAACAGCAGCATCAGGAAAGTAAGCCACCACTACTAGGACTTGATGGAGGGGTACCAGCCAGTACCGTCTCGCCTCTCCGACGCCCGCAGCCATCGCGACGCACTGCTATGTTGCCAGGTGGTATATGGCATTGATCTCTTTTACATATATTCCTACATGCTCTCACACACACACGTTCGGATTAACCTGTCTCACTTTTACACGTACAGAATAGTTACTGGTCCAAAGTTCGAGACTAGTATGTCTCTCTCTTACACTTATTTTGGGTTTTGAAAAAAAATAAAACAGTATGGCCGCAGTGATTTATTTGATAAATAGTTTAACACCTTCTGGACACTGGTTCACTAGCGAACTATTTTTAAAGTTTTTTTATGTTTATATAGAAAACTCAAATTTGAACCACGCATGAATGCCTCAGAGACTATAGGTTCCGATACAATTAAGAAGTAATGCAAAAGCATAATCATTCGAAAAATGCATTTCTTTAAAATCATCTGGAAAGCGCCCTAATGCATGTTCAATAATACACTATAATTTTCCTATGCAGATAAAGAAAACTCAAAATACTACCAGATAACAATGCCTCATCGTTTGCGGGCCCCAAAAAAATTTAAAATAGTATTGCGGTAGTTATTTGTTTGATAAATGCGTACGTCTAAAACTACCTGGACACTGTCCCACTTCTAGTTTACTAGTAACTATTTTTTTAAGTTTTTATGTATGTAGGGAAAACTCAAAATAGTACCAGATCTAAATATTTCAGTGTCTAAAGGTTCCGAAAAAGTTAAAAAATATCGCAAAAAATAAAATGTGAGATATGCAAAGTTTAGGTTCAGTCTGTTTTAAGCTTCTCGTGTAAAACGAAGACAAATTATACTCTTTTGCGAAATATAGTTATTTTAATTAAAATTTTCAGAACGTGGGATCGGATCGGTATAAAAATGAGTGATACTGAGTGCAATGCTCTCTATCAAGAGCTTTTGGAAAAACACATTACAAAAAAGTGTCCGACATGTTTAAAAAGGTCTTTAATAATGAAAAACAAGCTCAAGATATTAACCTTGATAATTGTGCGGAAGACGGTGAAAGTGAAAGTGGACTACTTCAAAGGCCGATAGTGCGAGGCGACATTATTCCAAATTTTGACCCTGATAATCGAAGGTTGACTGTGTTTTCTTGGATTCAAAAAATAAAACAGCTTGGAAAAATTCTTGGGTGGAGTGACTATGAAAAATCGTGCTACATGCAGGTCAAATTAAAAGGATCTGCTCGGGACTGGTTTAATTGGCTTGAAAGATACGACAAATCGTGGGAGGAATGGAAGTTGGCACTACAGAGGGCATTTCCGCGTTGTATTGATTATGCCTCTGTGTTGGAAGAGTTTGTGGCTAGAAAAAAGGAACCTGATGAGACAATGACCCACTATTATCATTCAAAATTAGACATTAGACAATGAGGCTATTATATCACGCATAATAAAAGGGCTACCGTTGGAACTGCAATCTGATGCAAGGGTATACAAATGTTGCTCACAAGATGAGCTTTATTCTGGGTTCATTTCTGCTTTGGAAGATTACCGATCGCCGCTGCTGCCGCAACCCCTAAAGAAAAGGCGACACGAAGAGGCATTTTAGCGCCAAGAAAAACACAACATGCCCTTAGATTGCTTTAAATGTGGGAAATTGGGACTTTCGGCAAAACATTGCCGAAGCAGTTTGACAGTGTGTTATTTATGTCCAAAACCAGGACACAAGAAAATTGATTGTAGATTGAATCATCAAATACGAAAAGACAATGACGAGTCGAGCTCTAGTACAGCTGTTAAAGTGATAGAATGCGAACAACGCAACAAAATTTACGAAAAAGTGTGAAATAAACGGAAAAAAATATGTTGCTTACACGTAGACACTGGAATTCAGGTGAATATAGTATCTCACAAAATAGTTGGTGATCTGGGGTTGTCAAAAGCAACAAAAACCAATATTTTGCGTGGGTTTGGAGGACAGAAAATATGTAGCAACTTAGAATGCACATTTATGCTTAAAATTTACAGTATTTACATGGGCATTGTTGCCGTTGTGACTGATGCTGATATGGATAAAATTGATTTGATAGTGTCAACCTGTTATAAATCATCGAGAAGTGTTTTTTATCGTTACCGAGGGCATGTGTAAACTTGTTCCGAGAGCCACTAAACTTTTGGAACATATTAATGTCGAAGTTCCTCCGCGTCCTATAGTGACTATAGGAGAAGATGTGTGCGTAACATCTGGATCTATTCAGCCTATCAAAATAAACATAGTGAACAAGACTGATGGTGACACTTTAACTGCCAGTAGTTCATATCAATCCGGGCGCGCATTCATGTACTTACCTGGTGGTGTGGTAAGGGAATCTCAATCGGAAATGGAAGTGATGAACTTAGGCTTTGGAGATGTTTTTTTGGAAAAAGGGGAAGATATTGGCACGTGGTTGGTCCTGCGAAACCGCAACTACGCCGGAAATGGAAAATCGGGTGAGTCGTTTCCTTAGTACATTTAACTGTGGGGCAATAGGGCGAGATAAGATAAATTTTAATGCAAATATTGATTTGAAATTACAAAAACGGTTAATAAATATTTTAAATAAATATTGTTCTGTTTTTGCTAGTTCTAGTAAAAAATTAGGTACAGTTAATATTGGGGAAATGAAAATTGTGTTGCAGGAAAATTCAAAACCCATTTGTTACCGCCTATATAGACTGCCACTTACAGAGAGGGAGGTTGTAAGGGAATCAGAGTAAAATTTTGCAAGTCCTGTTGTCTTAGTACGAAAGAAAAATGGTGATTTTCGATTGTGCGTAGATTATAGGGGTTTAAATAAAATTTCGCTAAGGGAGGTTCACCCTATGGCAAATATTGAGGAACAGTTAAGTAGTCTTTCACAGAAAATATATTTTACGAGTCTTGAGTGCAATCAGGGTTTCCATCAGATACCCTTATCTGAGGAATGGATTTCAAAAACAGCTTTCATAACGCAAGACGGTCATTATGAGTATGTTAAGATGCCGTTTGGGTTAGCCAATGCGCCTATAGTATTTCAGAGGTTGATAAACAAAGCGCTTGGACAATTGCGCTTTGGCAAAGTTATGGTCTATATGAACGATTTGTTGATTCCTTCAGCCACAATCGATGAAGGTCTAGATATTTTAGATAAGGTACTTAGTTTGTTAAATAAGGCGGGAATTAAGCTTAATTTAAAAAAATGCTCGTTTTTACAAAATACATTAGAGTATTTGGGGCACAAAATATCAACGGAAGGGTTGTCTCCGGGTGCCGCTAAAACCGAAGCGATAAAAAAACTTTAAAAAGCCGAGTAATGTTCATGAAGTGCAACAGTTTCTGGGTCTCGCTGGATATTTTCGAAAATTTGTTGAAAACTTTTCGGTTATTACTTCTCCATTGACTACACTTACGAAGAAAAAGACTGCATGGACTTGGGGTGAAGACCAGGATAATGCATTCCATTCCTTAAAGAACAACTTGATAAATAGTCCTATTCTAGTTTCTTTTAGCCCGGAGTTACCTACCGAGGTCCATACTGATGCTAGCAGCCTGGGACTAGGCGGAATTCTTTTGAAGATCCAAGCCGATGGTGCCTTATAGCCGGTAGCTTACTTCAGCAGGGCCATAACGTCGCCCGAAAAGTTTTATCACAACTACGAGCTGGAAACGTTGACTGTCGTTGAAACGTTAAAAAGATTTAGCGTATATTTAGTAGTCATTAGGTTTAAAATTGTAACTGACTGTTCTGCAGTGAGATACACATATGAAAAACGGGATCTTATTCCACGTATTGCTCGTTAAGCAAATTAAGTATATTTTCACAGTAGTAAATACACCTAGAGCAAATGGCCAAATTCACCGATATCACCGAACGTTACTAGATGCTATAAAGGCTTCAACTTCTGAGGAATGCCACTGGGACGAGAGGCTGCCAGATATATTATGGGGTATAAACAATACCGTTAATAGTAGTACGAAGTGTAGTCCTTATGAGTTAATGTTCAGCAGCAAAGGTAGGTTTTTGGAGGATCTAGAACCTATCGTACATAACAGTTCGGATCAATTGAAAGCGAAACGAGAAGGGGTTAAAAAGCGACTTGATAGTGTTTCTAAAATTAAGGAGCGGTTTGATAAGAGGAGACCTCCTAAGCATTACAAAAAAGGTGACCTTGTATTGTGGCGTGATGGAAGTATAGCAAAAACAACTGGAGCACCTAAAAATTGAAATAGGAAGTATTCGGGTCCGTATGTTATAGTTAAGGAGTTCAAGGAGTTCGATACAAATTTAGTAGTATAAAAGGCATGAGAGGATATAAACCATACCATGTATTGGCGGCCGGTGATTCATTACGCCCTTTTAGAGGTGTTACCGGGCTAGACGAGGTGTACTCTGGTGAATATTCTGACGGACCATCAAGAGATGTGGAGGACTTGATCGATTTATTAGAGAGTTAAAGCCGTAGCAGGACGGTATTACAATGGCCTGCGTCACAGAGAGTCTATTAGGGCTTAGCATTATCATTGCCGTAGCAGGACGGTGTATAATGGCCTACGTAAAAGAAGTCTATTATGGCTTACTCTGTGTTAACTGGGAAATTGCACTGTACTATAAATTAGTATAAGTGGTTATTTGGCGGATGCATTAACATATTTCTGAATATAAATGTAAATGTTGGCCCTACAGAAGGTCAATTGTTGCAGGAAGCGACTCAAGCAACCAGTGATCAATCGCCGATCGAGGACGACCGAAGAAACAGGATGGCCGAATGTTAAATGGATTTATTTTTACGTGCTCAACACGACGCGACAGTGTTGTGTAATTCGATACCTTCTTGCTTCGTATAAAACGAAGACAAATTATATTCTTTTGCGAAATATAGTTATTTTAATTAAAAATTGCTTCAGCGTCGGTGTGTCCGAAAAAATTTAAAATATTATTGAGGTGGTTATTTATTTGATAAATCGTACTATTAAAACTATCTCGGCACTATGCCACTTCATGTTCGCTAGAAAACTATTTTTTAAAGATTTTTATGTATGTAGGGGGTAACTCAAAATGATACCAGATATAAATACCTCACCGTCTAAACGTTCCGTTACGTTTAAAATCATCTGAACACTGTCCCAATTCATGTTATGCCTCACCGTCTAAGGACCTTAAAAAAATTAAAAATTTTGTGTAGCGCCAAAACGCCGTCTTGATCCCCTCCAGCTGACTATGCCAGTGGTGGGCCAGTATCCATATGGTTTTTAAACGTGGTTATTTATCAAATAAATATCTACCGCAATATTATTGGCCCGCCAATTGTAAGGCATTTAATGTAACCCATTTTTAGTTTTCTCTAGATACATACAAAAAATGGGGGTAGTGTCCAGATGATTTTAAACGAACGCATTTCTCAAATAAATCACTACTGTAATAAGATTTTATTTTTTTAACTCCTTTAGTCGGTGAATCATTTATTTCTGGTACCATTATGTGCTTTCTATATATTCATACAAAACTTTAAAAAATAGTTCTGTGTCTACTACTACCGCAATATTATTTTAATTTTTTTGAGGCTCAAACTCTTTTTTCCACAACTGATTTTTTCATAAATCCAGTTTAAACTCAAATGCCTTCACATTGTTAAGTACGTTGTTGATGAGATTTTTCTTTTCCTTGTAGTTTAGTGTTCAAGTCATCGAAGTGCAGCGTGATGTCCGTGAGAAATCCAAGGTCGTGCAGCCAGTCGGAGTCACTAAATTGAGGAACTAGTTTCCATGAAAGAGGCGACTTTTTCCTCTGCCCAGCCAACGAACATCAGAAAAATATGTGACATCACCATACTCGGCATTAATTTCGTGCAAAAAATTTCGGAATTCTAAAAGGCATTTGTATGTATCTAGTACCATTTTGCGCTTTCTATGTATGCATAAAAACTTTAAAAAAAGCTGGTTAGTGAACATGAAGCATGGTGGTGTCCAGATGGTTTTAAACATATGCATTTTTCAAATAAATAACTACAATATATTTATTTTTTTTAGGGTCAAAGGGATGAGCTATTGATATCAGGTACCATTTTGAGTTTTTTATATATCCATAGAAAATTAAGAAAAAATAATTCGACATGAAGTGGGACAATGTCCAGACGCTTTTACACGAAAGCCTTTTTCAAATAAATAGGTACCGCAATATTATTTTAATTTTTGTAAGGCCCTTAGAAGGCCTGACATTTATATTTCGTGCCATTTTGAGTTTTTTATATATGCACAGAAAACTTTAAAAAATAATGTGTTAATTATTTAACAATTAATTGAACATTAATTAAGACTGGGTCCAGATGATTTTAACGAATACGCATGTGTCAAATAATTATTTTATGCAATATTTTTATCGGAACCTCTAGGCTGTAGGGCATTTGGTTTTGAACCTTTTAGATTCCCAAAAAATTATAGACATTCTTATGGTTTTCTATATACAAAGAAATCCTTAAAAAATAGTTCGTTACTGATCATGAAGTATGGCAGTGTCCAGATGGTTTTAAACAACCGCATCTTTCAAATAAATCATTACGCAATATTTTAATTTTTGAGGCCCGCCAACGGTCGGATATTTATATATGGTACCATATTAAGTTTTCTATATGTGCATTAAAATCTTTCAGAAAATAGTTTGCTAGTGAATATGAAGTGGGGCAGTATTCAGATTGATGAAAACGAAAGCATTTTTTTAAATAATTACGCAATATTCTTTTAGTTTTTTTTTGGGGCCCGCCGATGGAGTTTTCTATATAAACGTAGAAAATTTAAAATATAGTTGGCTAATGAATATGAACCGGGACAGTGTCCAGATGATTTAAAACAAACGCTCTAAATATTAGCAGTAAATTATAAAAAGTAAAAGTAACCCCATAAAATATGTTTATTTTTAATTGATTCCCTTTATTTACCAGAATTTTGATTGAATAGCTCTATACATATTTTATGCCTGTCTCTGCTGCCTCTGCCAGTTCATTTCTTTTTCAGATATAACAACAGCATTTTTGTAAAAAGTACCAAAACGTTTGAACTAACACCTACTTGTCCTTGGTACACGAGTTAACCGATAATGTCTGATCTGACAATGATATAGGCGACAAGCCAGAGCAACAAATAATACAGCCAAGAGGTTAATTAAAATTTTCTGCTAAATCGGTAAACTTGCTCTCAATTATCATGATCAGATAAGTCTTGACTAAGAAACCCTGTAAACAAAAATTAGTATATCTGAGTTAAGTCGTAATGAAATATTTAAGTTCCAGTATTTTTTATAAGTGCTGTGTTGGCATATCTTGAAAAATAAGTGAAATGGTGATTTCATATTATGAGTTACCATTAACATTAAGAAGCATAAGATATGTATTTTAAAAAATAGGTAACTTTCCTTTACCCCGAACTTCACTCGTTATGAATCTTTCCTTTTATTAGAAATAGTGAAGAGTGACCAATATTTTACTAATTTTTCATCTACGCCACACATGATTTTTGGGTATAATTCAAAATAAATTGAATTCGTAGTTTTTACACTGATTCTTTTACGACCGCCATCTCGAATTCGTATCACAATTTTTACCAGTTTATCTGTATATTACACTTAATGCTCGCACAAAACGTTTTTTTCGGCATGATTTTTTAAATCTTTTATTAGGCCGCCATTTTGGATTCGCACTAAAAAGTTACCAGTCCATTCCTATGTAACATTTGATTTTCTGCAAAATTTGAGGTAAATTGATTAGTTAGTTTTTTAGTAATTTTTTTTAATTGTATTTTTACCAAAATGTTACCAGGTCATCCCCATATGACTGAAAACATGTTTGTTGGTACCTAGGAACGCTAAAACGTGAAGATATGTAAAACCTGGGAGGGTGACTTTTTCACGATTACAAACATTTTATTTCGTCATCTTGAATTTGTACCACAATTTTACTACTTTGTCTCTATATCACACTTAATTAATTCTTGCACAAAATTCAAAATCAATCTAATAAGTAGTTTTTTCGGGTTAATTTTTTTAATATTTTATTAAGCCGCTATATTGTTTCTCCATCTTGGATCCGTGCAAAACATTTCACTAGGGCGCCATTTTATTTCGCCAAACTGGAGACTTACCAAGATATAACCATTTGATTTTTGACCAAAACTTGTAGTAGTGAATAAGTAGTTTTTGAGCTATACCGCGTACAGACAGAATGACGGAAATAGGAGAACATGTTTGTCAACATAAAGATTTGCGAAAATCTCGGAGAGTGATTTATTCACGATTGCAATACTTCCCTTGGATGAGGGAGCCGTATCCGCATTCGGGTGTTAGCGATGGATAGCAAGTGCCTTAAAACTTATCAAAGAACAAATTTAACTTTTTTTTTCTGCAAAATAGGTAAACTTGACACCACTTGCCAATGGCTTCCGAGTATTAGACATTATCAGTTAACCCCATCTACCAAAATTTGCGAACTTAAGTATAGTAGGTACTGAATTATTTGACTGTTGCTTCTGGCGAATGAGAAATAGGATTATTTATTCATCTATTTTTTATATTTTTCCCTGCATAATCACTGTTCATCATCACATGTTATCAGTAAACTATAATAAGTAAAAGTAACTTCATAATAACTTAATTTTCTTTCTTTACTAGAGTTTTCATTGAAATACACTTGTCTGGCAGAACTTAATAGAAAAAAAATTGGATGTATGTAAGAAATGAAACCAGATAATTACATGTATAATTACAACTTTCTGTAATAAAAAAAAACTCTTAAACAAAAATATATTTTTATACATAATGACCAAATAATTTACGAAATAAACGTTTTTGTCAGACTTATTATATTATATATGTTATCTCATAACTTTTGCAAAAAAAAAACATTTAATGAAGTAACGGCAAAATTAACATTTTTCTACATTGAGCATTTACAAAAAAATAATAACAAGGCATCTTCCTAGTGAAAAAAAAAACAAAGCTCTACTCATGTAAAAATAGTTTAGGTATTTATGTCCTAATTCCGTAATTTGGCACTCAATTAAGACACTCAAAATGGAAGAATATATTTATAAAAAAAGTTTATACAAAAAGAAATGTGATGTATTTTTTGAATTTTGCCGCTCTTTCAAGTATATTCCTAACTAATCAGAGAGAGATTGACTACACATATATTTAATGGTACAGGAATTTATACACGGTTATAGGTAATTCGTGAGTCAATTCTTTTAAATGAAACATAACCCATCATGATCAATAGTATACTGAATGTATATGTAATAGAAGAAACTGAACATTCCCAGACGATCGTGAAAATTACTTGGCGCAATACGAATCAAGCAATACGGAGTCTGGAAATGTGTTTTTTTACGAGGTTCACATACTATTTTCCGAAAATATTCAAAAAAGACATACATTAAATACTGTATGTGTACCGGGTGTTTCAAATTCGATGCTCATCATTGGGATCTTCTAAACCGTAAGAGCTAGATGGGTAGTTTAAATTTGGCAAAGTTGCGCATTTTAGAGCCCAATCGAATGCCGCTGAGAAATTAA
This sequence comes from Kuschelorhynchus macadamiae, assembly GCA_030620095.1. Taxonomy (NCBI): domain Eukaryota; kingdom Metazoa; phylum Arthropoda; class Insecta; order Coleoptera; family Curculionidae; genus Kuschelorhynchus; species Kuschelorhynchus macadamiae. Next base: position 675,793 of record JAUTXW010004103.1, read on the forward strand.
AAATATTCCGAACCATTTCGAAGAAATCCGAAAAAAACCGAAATTGACGATTTTTGAATTTATTTTTTTGCGACTTTTATTTTGACAGATAAAAAAAAACTAAGACCACATTCTTATTGTAGTTTTTTCTCCTCTACAAAATGGCGTTGTCAGATTTTTAATCCGACGTTTCGTCCTTCGTGGCCCATCATCAACTTTCTAAATTTAAATACGGACCTGGATTTTTTTTTTACTTTTTTAAAAGCATTTTTAATTCTGATTAAAATGATATGTAACACGTGTGTGAAATAGTTTTAGATAGTGGAAAAAAAGCTAATTAATAATATAAAATAAGGTGGCCATGGATTTTTCTCAAGTATTTCATTAAATTTAATAATTTTATAATATTGTTAATCTAGTTTACTTTATAAAAAAAATAGTAACAAAGAAAAAAAATTACCTATTTTTAAAATAAAATAGTAACAAAAGTCTAATAGTAACAATTTATTTTATGTTAATAAATAAAAATAATGATTTAAATGAGGTGTTCAAACAAATTTCCTTGTTGTTGGATGCACATTTGAATGCGCGCAGGAACTTTATTTATAGCTCGCTGGATCATGCGGCCTGGCACTCTCTCCATTGTGCGTTCTAACGATTGTCTTAAAAGATTAATGTCGTTTGGTGGAGTTTTATAAACCAAGTCTTTTAGATGACCCCACAGAAAAAAGTCATGGGGAGCCAAGTCCGGGCTTCTCGCTGGCCATAAAACAACTCCTCTATTACCTATCCATTTTTCAGGGAAAACTGTATTTAGGTAATTGGTGACGATACCCGCGTTATGAGCTGGAGCTCCGTCCTGTTGCCACCACAGCTGCTGCAGTTCATTAAGCGGGTAGTCGTCAAGAAAGTCTAATATAGGACCTGTGAGCATCTCCAGGTAGCGCTGACCTGTTAGGGCTCCTTCAAACAAAATGGGCCCTAACAGTCTGTTCCGACACAGTCCACTCCATACATTGAGTTTCTACCTTGGCCCCGGATTGGTATGTTCTCGCGAGGATTATTGATAGACCACACATGCTCGTTGTGTCTATTAAACATTCCACACGAGCTAAATGAGGATTCGTCAGTCCAAATGATCTTGTTTGTAATATCCGGATCTTCTTGCAATGCCAAATTAAGCCAATTACAAAAATTTAGTCGCCTTTCTGGATCACCGGGCATCAAAAACTGACTTGTGTGGATTTTAAAGGGCCTAGAATGGGCGGCTTTTAATGTTCTCCACACTTTCACGTGGGGCATATTATTTAAATCCCTGCCAATCTGCCTGGTCGAAATTCTTGGATTTTCATTAACCTAGAATCAAATTAATCAAATCAATCAAAATTAAAGCTAGCCATTGTTGTAAACGAATAGGTATCTTTTGCTTGAATTCATTGCGAACATTGCCGTTCCAGGATAATAAACTTACAGAATTTAACACAGCGTTTACTTCTTCTTCAGTAGTCCGCAATCCATAATTATTTCTTTTCTTAGCAAAATTTCCTTCATGTCGTAATTGCCTTTCAATTTTGTTAAAAATTGTATAATGCGGCTGGGGCCGTTCGGGGTACTCAATCAAATATCTTTCACTTGCGGCTATGCTGTTTCGATTCTCAAGGTAGTAAATAAGAAGCATATCACATTTATCTGAATTTGAAAATATCATTTTTCCTTTAAAAAGTAGACTTTTTAATAAAATTATTAAATTATTGATAATATTTGAAAATGGTTTCCAAGCGCAAGAAAAATAAGAATCATAAATGTCAGAAATCCATGGCCACCTTATTTTATATTATTAATTAGCTTTTTTTCCACTATCTAAAACTATTTCACACACGTGTTACATATCATTTTAATCAAAATTAAAAATGCTTTTAAAAAAGTAAAAAAAAATCCAGGTCCTATTTAAATTTAGAAAGTTGATGATAGGCCACGAAGGACGAAACGTCGGATTAAAAATCTGACAACGCCATTTTGTAGAGGAGAAAAAACTACAATAAGAATGTGGTCTTAGTTTTTTTTTATCTGCCAAAATAAAGTCGCAAAAAAATAAATTCAAAAATCGTCAATTTCGGTTTTTTTCGGATTTCTTCGAAATGGTTCGGAATATTTTTATTTTCTCAGCGGCATTCAATTGGGCTCTAAAATGCGCAACTTTGCCAAATTTAAACTACTCATCTAGCTCTTACGGTTTAGAAGATCCCAATGATGAGCATCGAATTTGAAACACCCGGTACGTAATAAGAGAAACCGAATATTCCCGGACGATCATAAAAATTACTTAGCGCATTACGAGTCAAACAATACGGAGTCCGGAAATGTGTTTTTTTACGAGATAAACATACTGTTTTCAGAAAATGTTCAAAAAATGACATACATTAAAATCGATATTTTTTTCTTGACAAATAAAGGATGTTTCGTGATTAATGAAGTCAATAATACTGAAATGTCAGACGTTCACTATATATTTATAGTATCACAAAAGCCTAAATTATTTCCGTTTTTTTTTGAGATTATTGAAACTTATTCCGAATCGAAGATTATAATTTACACTTGCGTCAAATGCTAAAAGTCAGTTGGGTAGTACTTTAATCTATCGCCTTTTGACAATATTAGTTTACTAAAGGTATATTTATTTTACAAGAAACCCGAAGCAATATCAATGAAATTAGAATGTAGGTAAGTATACTGAAGATGGTAGATCTGTAAAAAACTTAATAAAAATATTTTGAAATACTTTTCATCGAAAGAAAATATATGGTTAACATGGATCGGTATAGGTGGCCATGAAAACTAAGCGGCCACGCTTATCAGGCTGTCAGTAAAAGGAGATGTTTGTCAAATATTTCTTGAAAGCGTTGAAAAATACAATTAATGCAAAGAGCTCAGCCACGTTCAAATATACCATTCTAGTTTGTTATATACAACAAATTAAATTGAAGACTGTGAGCACAACGTGTCGAGATTGATTTGTTTAGAATATTCAAGAAAGTCTGCTGCATATGTCGATTTTTCAAAATATTACATATACAAGGAGTCTCATATATGTATGTGGCAAACTAAAATAGGCATCAGTTTAAAATTTGGTCTGTAGTTATAACAAACCCCGCACTATATTATCCTTCGCTCATATTCCGAAAAATTTTACTAGTACCATGTAGTTATAGCGTTCTATGCGATGTCCCACAAATTTAAAGATTTCAGAATTTGACCGCTAAATCACACCAAATGTACAGCTAGTTATTATATTGTCTTGTGCGTTAGACTTCGGAAGCGTGCCCGTATTTTTCTAGTTTTCGTATGTTTTTTTAGTGTAAAAGTGTGCTAAGCCTAAGAAGTTAGTGGTGATACGGAAGTTGTGTGTTTATGCAAAGAGCGTAAATTCGAAAAACTGTGGAGTAAAATAAAAGAAATTACAAAAACAAATACAAATGTTATCGGATAACAGCTACTCAGGTGCCGGTGAGAAGGCAGATTTTTTAAAGAGATACAGTACTGGACATGCTGCAACATTCGCGGTGGCACGAGTTGTGTCATATAACGATATGCTATTTACTAAATTTTATAACAAAACGCTTGCAGTTGATCCTTCCTTTAAGACTTTCTAATCAATTAAAAAAATAACACATAAAAATTAGGTGTATATTTAGTCTTATATATATATATATATATATATATATATATATATATATATATATATATATATTATACATTTGTATTTAGTTATAGTTAAATACTAATATTTTTTTTTGTTCATAGATCGTAATTCTCTTTGAACATCTAAATGGTATGGAATATAAGCGAAGGATAACTAATAGATTGGTCTAGTTATTCGATAAGGAAGGACAATCTTATGTGGGAAATTTTCAATAATGTTTGTAGTACACAACAACTCTTTTAGTTACCAGTTATTTCCCGTTGTCTGGCAACGACTAAATGTATAGACATATTAACTTTTCCTTCCATAAATTTGGCAGAAATGTCAATAGTTTTGAACCACTTTCAGAAAAAGTTATCTAAATAAAACTTGTCACAAGTAAGTAATTAGCTATCTACGAAATTAATTTTTCTTACATGCCGTCAAAAATAAAGAGAGCAAATCTTTTGAGTGAAACATAATACACAGTAATCAAGAATTCACCTGCATGAATTTTCATTTGGTACAAATTTTGCAGGTATAGGAAAAATAAGATCAAATAGCAACTTTTAAAAAATATAATTTTTCACACGAATATTACAGTCTGGTCTTGTCTTCCCCTCGCGCCGTAAGTCACATGAGTGTGAAAAGTGATTTTTAATTATGTCTTACACAACATATATGACTCACATTCACTGCCACTCTCCATTTTGTACACGAAAAAACTTTCAAAGGGATAAAAGTTCTTCGAATATTTTTGACATATACTCGAAAACAAAATACTAACGGGCGGTGGCTATACAACCAATTATTTGATGACTGAATTGAAACGATTCGTTTATAATAATTTATTAACGCATTAGGTATAAAACAGATGAAAGAAAATATTACCTATAACCGCATATTAAATTACCATAGACAGACTGGCATTTTCAAATTATACAGTAAAAAATAGTTTTTCTAACAATTTTAGATCAAAATGGCCTCTAGTTTATTATATTTAATTTACCATCCACATTTTTTTCTTAATAATAAATCTAAATATTTACAGTATAAAATTAACTAATAAATGACTCAGTTTTTGATCTCGCTATACTCCCACTTAACAAATAATTGTTAATATTTTTAATACATGTGATAAATAGAAATAAAACGTGTTCAACAAAATTAAAAATACACAACAAAAATCTTAGTAACACTAAAATATGAAAACATTTATATTCAGGATCTACACTTTTATCAAAAAGTATTATTAATGACAGACAAAACAACTACTTACATACAGTGTGAAACTTTTAAAACCGAAATTCAAATATTATTTCTTAAATAATAATAGAATTATACAAAATAGGAACTATATATATATATATATATATATATATATATATATATATATATATATATATATATATATATATATATATATATATATATATATATATATATATATATATATATATATATATATATATATATATATATATATATATATATATATATTAAAGAGAAGGGTAGTCTTGACCGACTAGTTGAACAACAAGTAACCTAATTATTGGGGTATCGGTCCTAATTTAGGGCTAGATTTAAATTGCTTTTAAGCTACGCCTAGCTTTCGGTAATGATTATTACCTTCTTCAGGGCTGCAATATGAGAAGAAATTTGTTTTTTATCTCTGTATGCACATTAATTAGAAATTGAGGATTTTTAGAAAAAAAGGTAGAAAATTGTACTCACTGCTTTGCAATTAGTATCGATAACTTCTTGCGAAAAACAAACACACTTTGACCTTAACATTAAAATTAGATTTTACATACTGGCAGGAATTCCTGTTCTTTATATATTTTTATATTGAAATACGAAGCAAGTAAATTTCTTATGTAGGTTTTTTTGACATGTAAAGAATGTTATAGTACGTTCTGTCAGGATGATTGAAACACAGATCTAGGATTTAGCTATGTAATCACGTCGATATACATCCAGATACAAAGAAAAATCAGTAGCTGAGAATTAACTTAATCAAACCAGAACAAGTATGAATTAAACGTCGAATTTATGCCTACGAAAAACTACTCGAATTGAAGAGACTGACTATAGAAAGGTATATGGATATAATACGTACAAATTGGATATAGACGCAAGACTTGCCGTAGAATTGTGATTAAATTGTGTTCTTACAGAGGTGTTGTTTTTAGTGGTTTTAACTTTGAAAAAATATATGTGTCTGGTATTGATTTGTTGCTTGAAAAAAACTGTATGTATTCTCATATTATTCAAATCCAGTAGCTCATAAACAATCTTATTATCTAAAGAAATAGAATGCTAATTTATGTTCACTTGCTGAATGGAACAATAAAAAATTTAAAATTTATCACTCCATGAACATTCCAATACAACAGAATATGCAAATTTACTGATAAGAAGATCCCAAATTGTAATTTTAATTTACTTGGGTCAGGTGAATCTAATTTATATTATTCAGTTTTTAGTAGAGTTTTAGCAATGCACATTATTAGTGTCTGTTAGCAAGAACAACCTTAAATTTTGAATTTATAAAATAATAATAATTAGTCCTTATTTTTCCTTCCTGTTGTTCCTTTTTACAGTGGTCTTTTTTGTTTGTGCCTTTTAAGTCGTCCAGACAGACCCCTGGGCGTGAAGCGTTATCACTGTAATTATTATTATTGTATGGACTTTTTAAATTTTATATTAGATATTAAGTACACATTTTAAGTATATATTACGCCCTTTCCTTCGTTATAGTTACCTCACTGATTGTTTTTTTTGTCTCTTTAACTCAGGGAAAATGCTCCGAAATTTTAAATGTTGTCGAAGTAAAGACTTTGCTAATTACTGCTGCATAGTGTGTTTCGGTGTTTTTCATCCTAGTTGTTTTGAGCGTCTGCCTAAAGCAGTTGTGATTGGAGGGCATAGGATCTACTGTTCCCTAGAATGTCAGGAGCATGCTTTAGAGAAAGAACATGAATGTCAGCGGTTTTTAACAGACATTCTCAATTTAAAACAGGAATTAAAAGAGAGGGACTGCCATATTCGTCGGGTAAAAAGCAGCAGCGATGCATTCGAGGATGAAGTTGCAGAAGCAGAGAGAAAGTTTACTGCCGAACTTGATAAACAGAATAAGCTGTTAGAGGGACTCAGAACTGAAATAAGAAGGTTAGAAGATAAAAACAGGGATCTAACAACAGAAATAAAAAACTGCAGTGAATCCGAAGACAAGCTCAGAAATGAAGTATCGGAATTAACTAAGCTTAGCAGTAGTATGACCATTACCATTGAGACGCTGGAGAAGGAGAACGAATGCTACGCAAAGGACATCAAGCTTCTCAATCAGCAAATTTTCTCGCTCAATAGTAAACCACATAACGAATCAGTCAGTGCAAATTCTGTTAGGGGCTCTGGTCAGAGAAGGCATCAGCTTTTGATTATCGGCAACGAGATGGCTAGAGGCTGTATGTCATTATTTAGGAGGTTTACACGAGGAACATTTGACTTGAATTGTCAATGGCGTTCTAAGTTTCTGTTTGAGGAACTGGTCTCTGAATGCATATCCTACTGCGCCAAATTCACAAAGGATGATTGTATTGTGTTTTTCTGTGGACCGGAGAATGCTATTAGGGGGACTCCAATTAAAGCAGAACAGGTTCAGTGTCTACTTAAAGCCTGTAGTAATACAAATCTCGTGATAGTGAGCACCCCTCGTTATAGAAATAGACCGGTTTTGAACAGTTTTATCCGTGATCAAAACATATTTTTGGAAAAACAACTTGTCCAGGAGCTCGTCAGCTTTATTCCTCTTACCTTGACTACTCACGAACACCTTATGTACTATGACGAAAGGGCAGAGCTGGTCAGTCTCTTGTGCCGTGGTTTTCCAGTCCAACCTGAGAAATCTTCAAACACAACCAACGTCGAATCAACTTTTCTCATTTCACCGACAAGTCAGCAACAACTCTGACACCAATTACAAATGCTTCGCCACAACTGAACAGTCTTGTCATGTTCTACCAGAATGTCAGAGGGCTTCGCACAAAGATTGGTGAGATTTCTCTTGCAGTTTTGTCTTGCGACTATGACTTGATATGTCTCACTGAGACGTGGCTTAACGCGGATATTTCAAACAACGAAATTTTTAATAACAAATATGTAGTTTTTCGTAGAGATAGGAGTTATGAGGAACTAGGGTGTCATCGCGGCGGTGGAGTGTTGATTGCCGTTTCTTGTGCTTTTCATGTAACTCTGGTTACTACTCCTACTTATATGGACTTTGATGATGTTTGGGTCCTGGTGCGCGCGGGCAATGCAAGTTTGATTTTGGGCTGCGTTTATTTTCCACCTAATTCTAGCCAGGAGTGCTATCAGTCTTTTTGTGATATCTGCGAGTCGTTGAGAAACAGATACGATAGTCACACATTTTTTGTTTTCGGGGACTTTAATCTTTCTTCGGTGGAATGGGTTTATGAGGATAACACACTTGTTCCAAAATCTCTGCCATCTCCAGCTTCTGAAACTCTTATTGTTTCAATGAGCTTTTTTGAATTGCAGCAAATGAACTCATTGTGCAATCACATGGCAGAATTCTGGATTTAATATTTGCCAGTGACTTTGTCAATGCCTCCATTTTAAAATCTGGTTTTCCCCTCGTAAACATTGATCCCTACCATCCAGCAATTGAGATAAATTTTAAAATTAAATATGTTTCTCCAATGAAAAATTCTAATGAAGTTAGCGTTTATCAGTTTCATCAAGCGAATTTCCACAATCTAAACCTTTTTTACAATCAATCCGACTGGTCTTTTTTATCAGTAGAATCTGATATAAACAAAATGGTTGAACTCTTTTATGAGGTCTTGTTTGAAGGTATCAATAATTGTGTCCCCAAGAAAACGGTAGTCGACTGTAAATATCCGAAATGGTTCGACCTTCCTCTGAGAAAACTTATTGGACAAAAGAATCGTCTATACAAAAAATATAAAAGGTCCAATAAAGATGTTGACTATTTTGATTACTGCGACATACGACGTGAGGTTAAGCTTCGGACTGATATGTGCTATCTTGCATATGTCACACAAACTGAATTGCTTATCCCAGAGAATATCAGGCATTTTTGGTCTTTTGTACGTAATTTGAGAAGAGACTCTGGGCTGCCCAGTGTCATGAATTATGACGGAGAGGAAATTACCGGTTCGAATAACATCGCTAATGCCTTCGCCACTCACTTTGAGTCTTGCTATTCACGTCACCGTAGTTTAGATTTTAGCAAGATTGGCCCTATAAGCTGTTCGGGAAAATTACTATCAACCTATTGTATTACAGAGGCGGAAATCTGCAATAAAATAAAAACCCTTGATCTTTCTAAAAAGGCTGGTCCAGATGGAGTTCCCACTATTTTATTGGAACGTTGCTGCGAGTCGTTGTCTCGGCCCCTTTGTAAAATTTTTCAGAAATCTTTTAATCTGGGTTCCTTTCCCGAAATTTGGAAGTTTTCCACTCTCATGCCGATCTTTAAATCTGGGGATAAGAGCGATATTAAAAACTACAGAGGTATTTCCTTGCTTTCGCATATACCAAAGCTGTTTGAGGCAATTATCACGGATCATATCTTTGAGTCTCTGAAGCACTACATCACTAGTATGCAACACGGTTTTTTTAGTGGTCGCTCAACAACTACAAATCTTGCAATTTTCCAGAATTACTTAACAACATCGGTTGAGGCTGGTCAACAGATCGATGTTATATATACTGACATATCGAAGGCTTTTGACAGGGTTTGCCATCAGCTTCTGTTATTCAAATTGCAGCGAATTGGTTTTTCTGGAACCTACCTGCAATGGATAGAATCGTACTTATTCAATCGTCGTCAGCGAGTTAGCGTATGTGGTTCAATTTCTAGAGAGGTTGTTGTGACATCTGGTGTCCCACAGGGCTCTCATATTGGTCCAATTCTCTTTCTACTATTTATAAATGATATAGTATCATGCTTTAAAGTGTCTAAGTGTCTCTTATACGCAGACGATTTAAAATTCTTTTCACCAGTTTCCTCTGAATCTAATCCACTGCAATCGGACTTGGAAAAGCTTATCAAATGGTGCAACATTAACCATCTTCTTCTTAATGTCTCTAAATGTAAAGTGCTCCGTTTTCATAAACGCATTAAACCCATACTCTCCTCCTACTTCATAGATAACGTGAGTCTTGAAGTTGTTAGTTCCTTCACAGACCTGGGCGTTATTTTTGATGAGAATTTAACTTTTGGTCTGCACATTGATAGTATTGTGCTGAAGGGTTTCAGGCTGTTGGGCTTTATAAAGCGGCAAACAAAACATGTCACAGATACTAAAGCAATTGGATGTCTTTATAACTCACTTGTTCGCAGCGTTCTGGAGTATTGTTCTACAGTTTGGAGTCCATCGTATCAGTGCCATATCGATAAAATCGAAAAAGTCCAAAATAGAATTGCCAAATACCTTTTGTATAAGTTTAATTTTCCGTACCAGGGTTTATCATATAATACCAGGGCTCTTCTGTGTGGCCTTCAAACACTTGAGTTTCGAAGAAAGAAGGCACTTCTAGTTTTTCTTCACAAACTGCTCAGTGGAGATATTGACTGTCCGATGTTGCTTGAGTCGGTCGCATTTCTGGTTCCTATTAGGAGAACAAGGCAATCTCAACTCTTTTTTAAAGGATACCATCGAACAAATTATGGGCTTAGCGCATTTGTCGATCGACTGGTACGCAATTACAATCGTCACTTCCCTGATTATGACATTTTCAGTTTAAGCACTTTACAGCTTAAAAGGCGGTTAAACGAATTGCTTTTATGATTGTTTTATATCTATGTATACTTTGTATCTATTTTTATTCACTTGTATTTTAATTATTTATGTATTGTGTTGCTTTTTTGACGAACTATTGTGTGTTCTTTTTTTTTCTTTATTTCTATTCGACATGCCTCTTAGGGCTATTTTACTTTTTACTTTATCTATTTGACCTTGCATGCGAATTCGTACCATTTGGAATGTTTAGCATTCTGTAGTGTACGTTTCAGAAGGGCCACTTGTCCGATGCGTGCATCGGCTACGTCCTTACAATAAAAAAAAACACTTATATTTTTTAAAAGGAAAATTCTGTGTTATTTAAACTGTTATTGTTGTTCGTATAATTGTTCAGATTAAGTAAATTTGAATAAATAGAACTAAGGTCTTCGATATCAGCTCTCTTATTTAACGAATTAGGATTCAGAAATATTTCCACCATTTCCAGAAATAGTCTCTTGTTATAATTAGTTTCCTTACATAATATTTGGGTATCATTAAAGTTGAATAAGTGCCCTGATTGATTTGTGTGTTCTGAAAGTGCACAAGTATTTTTCATTAATCTACAGTCGCTTTTATGCGAAGTTATTCTGTCTTTTAGGACCCTAGAGGTTTGGCCTATGTAAATACCCTCACACTCTGAACAAGGAATACTGTATACAATGTTTGATGTTTTTTGTATTTCATCCCTATCTTTTAATTTTGTAAAAGTGTTGCCTACTATTGTATTATGTTTAAAGGCGATTTTAATTGAAGGATCATACTTGAACAACTTGGTTATTTTTGTTGAAATTTCTTTTATGTAAGGTAACGAAAAACACGTATTGAAAGGATTTCTCACCCTAGTCTACTTAGAAAAAACTTAAAAAGATTGTATGATATTCTCCTCAAGAATTCATATCCACAAAAGTTATTAAAAAAACTATTATATAACACAGCTCCAATAATCAACCCTGGAGAGAGAAATGATGGAATAAGTCCCAACATCAGTGCCTTCGATTCTCAAAATAGACCGAGGTACTATTTTTCGTTATCTTACATAAAAGAAATTTCAACAAAAATAACCAAGTTGTTCAAGTATGATCCTTCAATTAAAATCGCCTTTAAACATAATAAAATAGTAGGCAACACTTTTACAAAATTAAAAGATAGGGATGAAATACAAAAAACATCAAACATTGTATACAGTATTCCTTGTTCAGAGTGTGAGGGTATTTACATAGGCCAAACCTCTAGGGTCCTAAAAGACAGAATAACTTCGCATAAAAGCGACTGTAGATTAATGAAAAATACTTGTGCACTTTCAGAACACACAAATCAATCAGGGCACTTATTCAACTTTAATGATACCCAAATATGATGTAAGGAAACTAATTATAACAAGAGACTGTTTCTGGAAATGGTGGAAATATTTCTGAATCCTAATTCGTTAAATAAGAGAGCTGATATCGAAGACCTTAGTTCTATTTATTCAAATTTACTTAATCTGAACAATTATACAAACAACAATAATAGTTTAAATAACACAGAATTTTCCTTTTAAAAAATATAAGTATTTGTACGTATTATATCCATATACCTTTCTATAGTCAGTCTCTTCAATTCGAGTAGTTTTTCGTAGGCATAAATTCGACGTTTAATTCATACTTGTTCTGGTTTGATTAAGATATTTCTCAGCTACTGATTTTTCTTTGTATCTGGATGTATATCGATGTGATTACATAGCTAAATCCTAGATCCGTGTTTCAATCATCCTGACAGAACGTACTATAACATTCTTTACATGTCAAAAAAACCTACATAAGAAATTTACTTGCTTCGTATTTCAATATAAAAATATATGGAGAACAGGAATTCCTGCCAGTATGTAAAATCTAATTTTAATGTTAAGGTCAAAGTGTGTTTGTTTTTCGCAAGAAGTTATCGATACTAATTGCAAAGCAGTGAGTACAATTTTCTACCTTTTTTTTCTAAAGATCCTCAATTTCTAATTAATGTGCATACAGAGAGAGAAAACAAATTTCTTCTCATATTTCAGCACTGAAGAAGGTAATAATCATTACGGAAAGCTTTGCGTAGCTTAAAAGCAATTTAAATCTAGCCCTAAATTAGGACCGATACCCCAATAATTAGATAACTTGTTATATATATATATATATATATATATATATATATATATATATATATATATATATATATATATATATATATATATATATATATATATATATATATATATATATATATATATATATAGATAGCACCATTAACAACAGAGTACATCGGTACAATCTGTCCAAAAAGAAATAAGGCTTTAGGGTAAAAAAACATAATATGGGGCCGAATAGAACCACTTTTACGGTTTGATTAAATATTTAGCCTGATAGACAGACATATGTAAACATTTGGATATCAAAGTAAAAGAAATTCACCAACAAATTTAAATAATTAAAAAAACACGAGAAATTCAAACATTATACTGGCAACCACTAACGCAAATGTTAGAAAAATATCTGACGATTTCTTAATTGGAATAGACAATTGTTTAAGGCTAAATAATAAATAAAAAAATCTCTACAAGTTATTTACCTTTGTTCGATTGTCATGAAAAACATGTAGTCAAACGCTGTGTTACCCCAAATAAAAACTCAAAACTAATTTTTCATAAAAATCGAAAGCAATGGAGGTTGGTGGGCAAATATCGTGGTATTCAACTACTTACATAGTGTATTTTACATTTATGCCTCATTTCTTTGTTTTCTTAAATAACGATTTAGCTATACTTTTTTCTTATGTGCTTGTATAAATTCAATATCAGAATTAAATGTAAACGGAGATATAAAACTAATTTCAGATGATACTACGATTATTTATTTTTGGAAATACTGTTAATAAAATTGGGAAGGATATTAACCATGGTTTAAATGGAGTATTTATATTGCTTTAGGGTTAAAAAAATAATTAATAACTTTTTAAATATTTTCACCTCATTTTTACGGCAACATTTTTAGGATTGTTTTTAAAGGAAAATAGTTGAGAATGATATCTATTACATCTAAAAAACTGTAGTTCTCCATTTACTGGTATATATAACCATATTATAGTATTACACTTAAGTCTTTAGGAAACATTTATTTCCTCTTAATTTATTCAAAAATTTCAATAACTTATCTATATTATAGGGTATTTTATTTCTAAAGGAGTTTATAGATTTTCAATTAAAAAGCTACGAAGATCACGTTAACTTACTTCTTTGTAAGTTTTTTACAACGCCGTTTTAACGCTCTCGCTTCAACAAATAAATATCTAAAACATAAATTATTTTGTTACCCGATTCAATACCAACGTTTTAATTGTAACTAAAAGAAGATTCCAATCTTATGATTTAAGAAGAAAATTATTTTTGGGATTTACGGCACAAATATTTACAAAAATATGATTGACACAATTTTTGAAAAAGTAAATACGTTTTAGTCAGACTTTAAAATGAAAACCGACCAGATTCTTAAGAATTCATTATATAATTTAAAAAAAAACATAAAGCCTTAGAAAATATGAACTTTTATATTCTTAAATTCCTAAATATTCTTAAAACAACAAGTTTTACTTAATAATTAAATCTGACAACACTATAAAATCATAAATTGTGTTTCACACTGTAATAATAGGATATGCAGGAAAAGCAGTTTGAATATTTCGGTAAACCAAATTCCATATAAAAACTCAAACATATATAATACACTCACTTTTGCTCTTTTCTAGATTACAAAAATTTTATCAAAGGGAAGGTAACACCGAGGGGACTTAGTCCCTACATTAAGGGATGAATAAAGGGCTACAAAATAAGTAAACGGAATGTTTACTGCAAGCCTGGAAATTTGAAAATTAAAACGAAGTATCTGCTAAATAATATAACTGTTACTAAATATTTATTTTTATTAAAATAAAAGTTAAAAAGAAACCGGATATTTTTCCAATTCAAAAATTGTTATGTATTGTTAAAAAAAATTAACGTTTTTAAATAATTACGTTACTAAAGTACAACTGCGTTCTCTGTAAAGGCTCCGTAAAGTTTCGACTGCATCTTTCGGTATTTGGAGAGCGTCCAAGGAATCTCTGACACCTCGGCCTGTAATACAGAGTGTGGAGTCATTAAATCAATGTAATGTAACGGCACATTATACTTGACGTCAGGGCTTCGAGAACACTCAAAACATTAAATAAAACTATGGATTTAACGGTTTGTTGTGGACTTCCGTCAACTTTAGGCCAAAAACAAACTATTAGTAGAATATCCTTAAGTATTGTTATTGTGTTATTGTATTGTTGAAAGAATAATTGATTTGAGTGTAAGCATTTTATGAATATACGATAGGGATTTCTGTTTTATTATTTTTAATAATAGTAAAATTTAAAATGGCTTCAAACACAACTGTTTTTGCAGAGATAAAGTATTCCCATAATTTTGGCTACATATAGCAAATATTTTTATTACTTATACTTTCGAAAAACTTATCTGCATGTTCGGTTTTGCATGTCTAATAACTACCAAATTTTAGTGAAACCACTTTTATAAAAAAAAAATGCTTTGTTGCTCCTGAATTCCTAAAGGATACTCTATTCTATCTAATACAGATTTGAATAAAATTACTGCTGCCTCTCGAAAAACTGGTTCACATGGTTGGCAATGTAAGATTTGTAAAAATTATGTTTTTAAACGAGTATCCTTGGGTGGTGCTTCAAATTTCCTCATCTAATGTTGTTCCTGATAAAAACTGCTCCGATAAATCGGGAAATTTTTCCAAACAGAAGCAAAATAACCAGTCTAGCCAAAAATCAGAGATTGCACATATTTTTGATGCCTTCGCACATCAAGATATTAAAACCTCGAATAGCCAGAATACTAAAACAGAATAAGCCTAGAAATACGGATGTGCTTCTTATGTCGAAGTTTTTAAGCATCTTAGTAGATCAGACTTGATAAGTGCAACTCTGGAGGTGAACCTCTAGATGCAAAAGGAAAAAATGTTCAGCATGAAAACTAACATGCATAACTTCATAAGAGTGTACAAGAAGTTACAAGCACGAGTTCACTAGACGGTTTTGAACCTACCTACGGATGGCAACATAGCCGAATTACAGGACCGAAGCGCTAATAATGTCGTTATGTTTAACATTAAAGAGAGTTGGGAACAACAAAGGGAGCGAACTGATCATGAAAAGCTTATTGACCATTTTAATCTCCTTAAAAATATAAATTCAGGAGCAGATTAAGAGTTTAAACTTATTAGGATTGGTCGCCCCAAAACCACTTATTTAAGCAATTTCAGACTTGTATTATATTAACAAAACTAAGGGTGTCAGAATTGATCATAAGGTACCAAAATGGAAAACCCTATAGAGCTAATTAAACTAATAGTGCAGATCAAAATGCATCTCGTCGGAATTCAAAAAACGATTAAAGTATAGTTGATCTCCTTTTATTTGACACTTCTGAAAGTGTTCAATGAAGAGTTCTGCGCAAACTAGAGTTTAAAGCAAATATTAATGTTTATAATGAATTCAATGACTGCATCGGTCATAGTATGGTAATTACCATATTTAATATCAAGACTTTAAAGGAGGAAAGACTGTGTGGTCACCTAATGTTTATGTTTAAATTACTAAACGGTATATACTGCTGTCCCGATTTACTGCAGGATGTTCACGCCACAAAATATGGATACCACAGCCATTTTTCAGTATAACTGCCTTTTCAATAATTGGGATGTGGATCCCTTTTAACATCGCCTGCCATTGCAAGGCTGACCTGTAATGTGATATTTAGCTATCGTTGGGATATTAACCTTTTTTTACTTTGATCTTTGTTGTATCTACGCATTGTAAAATAGATTTTCCGTAGAAATAAACTTTTCAAAAATTTGCACACATACAAAATTGAATTCTAAATATTTTTTCTTATAAAACTTTTCGATATCTCCTTACCTAACGATAACGTGGACCAAAACCAATGTATTAGGTATTTCATTAGATATACAGAAGCAGGTACATGTTTTTCCGGAATAGTAAAGTACTACATTTTTTCCTTAAATATAGGGAACATTATGGGGATACTGTTGATGTTATTTCTGTTTTGATCATATCAAAAGTAACAAAATTTTAGAGTAGAGTTGGATCATAAGTCCCTATATGGCTATTTTTGTACTTCTCTTCTTTATATTACAAACGTTATGCTAATTGTACAATTTTTGAAATCTGGCCACTTCCTTTTTATTTACGCATTTTTTTTGTTTATTCAGAATTGCTATTAAATCAGCTCCTTTTATACAAAAGAAATAATAAAATACTTCTGCCAGACATATAAAAACAACAGGAACTAATTAACGTCGACTGGAATGGTTCAACGTTAAGAACAAGTTTCAACTCAGTGATCGACTAACTGAACCAAATTCCGCAACGATTGAATGGGTCAAACATAAATGAAATGTTTTTGTTTACTTCCGGTTTCGTTTAGATGAGTTTACACATAATAGCCATTTGGAGTGTCGATTGTCGATAACTTATAGTAAAGTTAAGAAAAATATTATTAAATATACGGGTTACATAAAAAGTAAAGCAAATTTTTTAAGCGGGATACTCGAAATATCGTTATTCTATTGAAATACTTATGAATGAAATGTTTGAATTTTAATGTAAAAATTGACAGACCTTTTTATGCTATAACTGACTTAAGCAACTTCATATCTAATTTAAAAATGTGTCACATATTTTTTCACGTACATACAAAATATTTTCTAGTCACGTAACATATCCTTACAGAATCTATATTTGAATTACTTCTTTGTCTTCAGTAGATATACAGTTATCGAAAACGTATTGAAAGTGAGAAAAGCTTGCTGCTTTTTGAAATTTCATACTTACATAACTAGTGACCTTAAAGGTTGCCTCTTTTTCACTTTTTGCTTAAACATTATATAGTTAATATAATATTTAGTACCTTCCATGTATATGGTACTAATGATAACACGTTAGCAGATAAATACCTTTTTAATTTTCAAACTTCATTTCCTAAGCAACTCTGCTACAATAACTTGTTACGAAATCTTTGAGCATGACGATCACATAAAACCTAGTTTTCCGCATAACTTAAAGCAAGAATATACATGTAATTTATTAATGCCATTTTAAAACATTTACCTTTTAGTTTGAATTTAAATATCAAATAAAATGGCAAAAAAACTACTAATTTGGCTGTATGAATATGTTAAGAATTAAGACAGTTCTGAGAAAGTATATAGAAAATCTACCGTCAAAATCTGTGTAATGTCATAAATTATTTGAAAATAAAAAACGTATTAACAATTCTATGGAAGTTAAAATTAAAGACTGGCCTACAAGATCGAATATGCAGATTTTATATAAAAACTCACAAGAATGCATGCACATTGTTCGTATCATTTTACGTTTTTTTTTTTGCAAAATGCAATAGATTTAAATTGTATTATTTTAATATATTTATTCTCCTCAAAAATGTCTAAATATAATAAAATATTTGTCCTCTTTGAAATGTAATTAATAACATGTATGTTTTTTTTCGTGTAATATTCTTAGATACGAAAAAGCGAAAGAGATAATGATTTAAAACTTAACTGAAAAAGAAAATTTGGTTATTTACTTATTACCTTGAAGCAAGGCACTCAGGAAATATTGCTAAGAAATAGACAACTAAAGCTAAATATGTGTGAGCCTTTTGGTAATGAAAGAAAATGCTCAAAAACTAACATATTTCTGTTTAAAGTAAGTATAAACGCCAAGGAATATTTTTACAAAACAAAGAAAAAATTAAATGAATCATCCTTTTCAAAAAGGCAAATTTGAGGTGCTATACCGATTTTAGTACTTCTTTATATCTCTACATTTAAACTTATTTAATAAATAAATCCAGTGCTTACAGGTTTTGCTGCAAAGTACTGTGATACACTTTTATTATTATGCGGAATTTATTAAAAAAAATTTCTAATATCTAAATTCAAAGCGAACTTTGCGATTCGGCTTCAAAGTTTGTGTATTTGTGAATTTATTGGGTGGTATAACTCGAGTACCGATTTCTTTAAACAAGTGAGAATTGAACTGATGCACGACTAAAGTAAATATTTTACACATATTTCAGATAAATTATAATATAAAAAAGCTAGTTCTATTATCATAAAAAAATTCAAATAATTTATGATATTGTGCAGTTATAAACTCAACTTTAATACCGATAGGTATTAATACTGTTTTAATTAAGTAAAGAGTACACTTAAAGTCAAGCGGAAAGCTAGTGAAGATGTTGGAATACAAAACAGAGTTACTTGGTTTCCCTTATATTGTCTTCTAGTACTTACCACTGAACAAATGAAAAGTCTAACCCTAATATATTAGGGCTTGGTCTCTGATACAGAGAAACTAATCGCAATAGGGCACTCAATCATCCCTGGAAGAAAATATTAATTCAAATTTCATAGCTTAGTGAATTACTATTATACAAAAATGCTTACATTATATGTTGTGATAGACTAATGGACACAGTAAATTATTTATAATACCGATGTAATATCAGCTCAAAATTCACTGTGTATAAAGCCTATGCTAGGTATTTCTTAAGTACGATATTTCAAGTTATTTAGATTTATGAAAATATAACTGAGTGCTAATCACAAGAGCGAAAAAAAAGAACACAAAGATAATTTTAGTAGATCGAGTTTTGATGCAAATTATCTTTTTACTAGACTGCGCGTGCAAAAAAGATTAATGTGTTTAACAGCCTATGTATGCTACCAAACGAGAATGCATGCAAATATTTCAACACGGGAAACTACAGGTCTGAGAAAAATAACTAGTACATATTGAACTTATTTTGATGTAATTTAAGCTAATTATTGAATATTTTATTATCCTAGACTAGTTACATCATTATTAATTCAACAGGAAAGGTTTTTGATTAAAAAGTAACAAAATTAAAACAAATGTAGGTATTGAAAGACTCTTAGTTCCGAGCTCCTGCCGCTACTGTTTTCTTTCTCTAAATTTCTACTGTACTTCTTTACAGTAGCATCCCTCCTTACCTTAAAGAAATTTTTAATTATTTTTATCGTTTTTAACTTTTGGTGTACAACCGTTCACTACTGTCGTTCTGAAAAGAACAATTTTGCTGACGTTTCGCCAAAATCACATTTGGAATTTTCGAAGCTTTCTTTCTCGCGTCCGAATCGAGATTGAAGTGTTAGTGACTGTGAAGCTTCCTTTTATATCCTCATCCGGGGACAAAGATTATAGCTGAGCCGCCGTTGGCCAATATTTTTGTTTTCCGGATATTGCTGTTGTTGTTTTGGTAATTTCGCTTGATTTTTTTGTGATTTTAGATTTCTATTATTGTCTTTCATACTGTTGGTAATTTTAATGATTTGCCCCTTTTATTTAAAACAAGGTGATTTAAATGAAAATGTAAACAGTATGGAATTCATTGTGCACTGCTCTTCTCCGTAAAACCGAGTTTAGACTGGAATAATCCCGAAATCTGGCTTGGGTTTGGGTCTCTCGGACGAGAGACCCAAACTGGGATAATCGGGACTCTACATATATATATATATATATATATATATATATATATATATATATATATATATATATATATATATATATATATATATATATATATATATATATATATATATATATATATATATATATATATATATATATATATATATATATATATATATATATATATATATATATATATAGATTCTTTATAATTTCACGGCTGTTTGAAAATGAAATGGACAACACGAAATAGCGGGGTTGCAGCCTAATAATCCTATTGATGTTACTGGGACATTAAATAGATGACTCTATTTACTTTGTGAAAGCTTTCGGATTTATTTTAATCCTTCATCAGTCACACTACAAAATGGTTTGTTAATATAAAGTAAATTATTAAAATATTTTAGACTTACTGTAAGTGAGGTTACAAATATAAACAGCTATCCAATAGGAAATTCATTTCTGTGAATGAAAGGAACACCTCTTTATATAAGTATTTAACACAAAACAAACAGACTGGAAAAAACAATAACAAAAAATTTTTTTTGACTACACACGAAACCGTTGAAAGGTAGGTTTCCAATGTATTCGACCGGAGTCGAGGCTTAACTAGAATATTAAGAATAAAATATATGCACCTATTTGTTTCTTTTTTAGATAGCAAAAAAAAAATAATCCTTCTTTTGTGTTTTGAAGGCCAGGACGATTATTTGGTTTTAAGGTTTAATAAATTGCTATATATTATATTGAGATTCTGTATATCCGATTTTTTATTCATCGGGTTTTCCTGATTATTTATGTGCACCATTTCGAGAAAATTTCTTTTAAAATAATTAATTTCA
This sequence comes from Kuschelorhynchus macadamiae, assembly GCA_030620095.1. Lineage (NCBI taxonomy): Eukaryota > Metazoa > Arthropoda > Insecta > Coleoptera > Curculionidae > Kuschelorhynchus > Kuschelorhynchus macadamiae. Next base: position 696,708 of record JAUTXW010004103.1, read on the forward strand.
CATTCGAGAATCTCCGCCTCTGCGAAATTTGCTGAATGACCTGTGTCTCTTACGTGTTGGGAAAGGGCACATGCTTCGGGTTTTATTCTTATATCACTTTTATGAGATATTATTCTATCTTTTAGAGGCCTTGAGGTTTGCCCTATGTATTTTTTATTGCAATGTAAACAATCTATTTTATATACTACATTTGATTTGTTATGCCTTTTTGTTTTATCTTTAAGAGAACTAAAAAGTTTGCTCGTAGGTTTAACGGCTTTATTGGCTATAACAATATTTTCTTTTTTGAATATGTTAGCGAACATATTTATATAGAATTTAGGGGTTAATTCCTGAACGTATGGAAAGGAAACATACTTTTTTATTATTGGAGGGCTATATATATATATATATATATATATATATATATATATATATATATATATATATATATATATATATATATATATATATATATATATATATATATATATATATATATATATATATATATATATATATATATATATATATATATATATATATATATATATATATATATATATATATATATATATATATATATATATATATATATATATATATATATATATATATATATATATATATATATATATATATATATATATATATATATATATATATATATATATATATATATATATATATATATATATATATATATATATATATATATATATATATATATATATATATATATATAGGTGTATATATATATATATATATATATATATATATATATATATATATATATATATATATATATATATATATATATATATATATAGTGGGAGGGTAGTCACGACCGAATTAGTTGAATACAAAAGTAAAGTTTCAATTTTTTTCTTGGGGTAGCGGTCTGGGGCTGAAGTAAAACTCGTTTTTTACATACGCCGAGCTTTCGAAAATTTAATGTTGAGAGAGAGAGTTGAGAGAGATGAAAGATTTTAACATTTCTGGTTGACTGAAAAATGTCTTTTTTTGAATTATTACTTTCATTTTCTATTTTCTGTGCCTACATTTTACTTAAATACTTAATTTAATTACTAATTCTATGTTTTATTTGTGGTAAATTATGCTTGTTAAAATATTAGGATTCTACATTTATGTTCAAATTAGTTTATGAAAATTAATTTAAATTTAATTAATACTCTAGGACTTGCGTGCAAGGTGAGTTTTTTACTACATCTAGCTTCTATGTGAAACATTCCATTTTTTTTTCCTTTTTGTGTTATATAGGACTACATATTGGTATATTTACATAAAAATATAATTATTCTACACGTTTACGTTTTAGATTGATCGCATCTAATGAAGACGACCGAGTGTATTATCAGTGGAATTTCTTTCTGTGGTTTTTTATAAACTAGGTGAATAAACAAAAATCGATACAAAGATCTGACAGAGTAAGCATATTTAACAAGTAATAGTATCTCCTTCTGGCGCTAAATTTCTTATAATTACGTTATAAACTAGAGTTAACTAATTTTGGGTGGCTAACTAATAAGGTGTAATTGGTTGACTATACTAAACAATCACAGAATTCTCCCAATCTGTAGTTATTGTTTATAGAAAAACAAAAAAGGGTGCATATTTTTTGGATAATTTTTACTCAAATTGTGAATTTGTTGTAAAACAGTGGAGGTTTGCCCTATGTATTTTTTATTACAATCATTACATGTAAGCGAGTAAAAAACATTTGATTTTTTAGTTGGTCATCTCGATCTTTTAGCCTGGAGAAAGTGTTGCCTATTTTTAATATTTGTTTGCCACATATTTTGATGTTAACATTTTCAGAAAGAATCTTTTCTAGTTTATGGCTCAATTCCTGGCAATAAGGTAGAGAGAAATAGTATATCTGTTGATTATTAGGTACAAGGGCACTGATATTAGTAGGACTCTGATTATTATTTAAAGAAACATCCCTGGAGAAAGTACTACAGTTGCATTGTTATTATTATTATTATTATTTATTGTTGCATTAATACAGTTATGTAAAAATTTATTAAGAAACCATTTAGGGTAGGAATTATTTATCAATATATTATAGAGTTTTTTAGATTTTCTCTTGTATAGTCTGGATGGCTTATTTTTTGTATTGTATTGCGTAACGCTAATACCAAATTAACTTTCATTTTTTGTGTATGATATGAATGAAAATTACACAGTCACAATGTGACGTCCATAACGTCCAGTGGCGTAGAAAAATACTAACCGTCTTCAATAGCTACAATAACAATATTCAGTTCACTGTGGAACAAGAAAAAGATAAAAGTGTCCCCTTCTTGAACACAAAATTGATTAGAACTGAAGATAACGTAGTTAAAGTCGACTGGTATACAAAACCCACATACTCAGGTAGATATATTATCTACGCTATATCTTCTGAGCCCCTTATCCGAATTGAATGAGATTAGGCTTATTTAAAAGGAAATTGCAAGTTGTTTTAGGATTCGAATCGAGTAATAGCCCCTAGTTATTCACAAATTGGTTAGATGGCGCTATTTGTAATAATTAATTTTTTTTTTTCAATTTTCTTAGAATTTTTAAATGGAAGATTATACTTCTCTTACGCTAGTTATAAAGAATAATGAAAGACCGAAGTTTTGTCGAATGAATGGTTAATAAAGAGGATATCGGAGTGAAATTAAAATCTCTAGGGGCGTCCCTAGACCCTTGCTGTTGAGGGTGGAGGGTGCAAAAAACCCAACTGACAAAAAAAAGTCATGCATTTTGTATTACAGTAATTTCTGTATAGACATCGGTTCTGCTTGTTGCTCATTGTGACTCGTAATTTGCCAACTTGCTAACTCAACTACAATTTAGCTAACTGCTTAATAAATAATATAACTGCTCTATATCTATATTAATAGCGCCCTTGAAAATTTCGATTCTGCTTCCGCGTACAAATCTCATGGTATTTGCGATGTGGCAGATCAATATGGGTTCCCTAGAGAACCTCATTACTCCAACAAAGGAGCCAGAAGATCAGTCAAATACAAATATGGCGGATGACCTTAAAAATGCATCGAATTTTCAAAGACTTTCGCGAAGAAAAAAACATAAGACCAAAAATGTGTTGTTTTTTCGTTAATATTATCAAAAAACAACTTTTTTAAACAAAAAAATACCGACTTTTCGTTAGAAACTTACTCGGGACATTTTGTTCTTCGTCGAAAAATAAGAACTTGACAAATCGATGCGCTTTAGAGTTACTCCTATATCCTCTTAAAAACGGCGTTAAACAACTATTAGGTTTGATCGATATATATATATATATATATATATATATATATAGCTTAATTGAATTATTTATAATTAACAATAATGCAATATTATTTGTTATTTTTGGCTATCCTCCCTTCACACGTTATTTAGGCTTGGAGTTGGTTCAAAATCTATCAGCACCAAAGTTTGAAGCGTGTTTAGAGGCCAACGAGGCAACGCAATAACATAACAGTAAAAGTAACGCGAAAACCCAAGTAAACAACAAAAACAGCACTTCGTAGGTAACTAGCTAACAAGGAAAACTAAAAATTCTAATCCTCAAAATGTTTTCCATCATTTAGGATGCATCGATTTAGCTTTCAGAGAGTCAATGAAGCAGCAGTTTCAATTTCTGCCTTTGATATGGCGTTTAGCAATTTATTCATTATAACAATTTAGCAGAATTGCTAGAAAACGTGACGGTTGATGGTTGTTCCTCCCATTTTAATAATAATGTTCAGAAATATCTCGACCAGCATCGTTGCACTGAATTTTCTCGATCTGATAGGTTTCCGGATATAACTTGCTTGGATATTTATTTATGAATAATGATCAAAAGTTTCGTTTATAAAAATCAACCAACCGGGTCCCGGGAAAATATCACTGAGAGGATTAAAGTTGCCAAAAGTAACAAATAATATTGCATTCTTGTTAAATATAAATAATTTAATTAAAAATCATATTGTTTTCATAGTCCGTTCAACCAAACCTAATAGTTGTTTAATACCATTTTTACGAAGATATCGGAGTAACTCTAAAACACATCGACTTTTCAAGGTCTTGTCAAAGCTTGTTTTTGTTGAATGAAAAAGTGTAGACTTTCCGATAATCTTAACGAAAAAAACAACATATTTTTACTCGCGTTATTTTTTTTTTCGTCGAAAAATAAAACCATGAAAATTCGATGCATTTTTAAAGTCAATCGCCATATCTTGTGTTTGGCTGATCTTTTAGCTCATTTACTAGACTAATGAGTTTCCCTCAGAGGTCCACATAGATCTGTCACATCGCAGATATCATGTGATTTGTTTGCAGCAGCACAATCGGCAATTTCAAGAGCGATATCGATGTGAGGTTTTCGCCGAAACTTAGGTCTTTTATTGCTCTTTATAACTAGCGCATAAGAAATGTAACCTTCGCTTTTCAAAAATTTAAGAAAATTGGAAAAATCTGTAATCGTTACAAAACAGCGCCATCTAACCAATTTGTGAAAAAGCTCATTCAATTCGGAAAAAGGGTTCAAAAGATATAGCGATTTAAATCTTTGTTAAATCAACAGCTTCTCCCACCTTTATTAAAGGTCATATGGCAATAAGTTTAGAACGAAAGTGAAAGACGAAATTAAAAATTAACTCAGCTCTCCAATGAGGTAATAGAAGTTATATCTCGTTCTTGGAAATCTTAAAAATAAAAGTCTGTATTTTATTGCATATTTGAATTCTCTATTAAAAGTTAAGGTAAACTTGTTAAGGGTTTACGTAACGAATTGAATAATAAACTGCAAATTTAAAATTGTTTAAGCCATCATCCTGAAGCCAGTATTATTCAATAATATATAGGGCGTTCAAAAATCAATGGCATACATTTTCAATTCAATTGATATCATAAAAGGTATATCTTTATTCCTGCAGATAGAATATTTAACTTTCTATCAAACTGCATTAGGATCACCTACAACTAAATGCAACTTCTTTTTTTGTAACTTTTTTTCAGCATTTTTCTCAAAGCACTCACTATGCGTTGATACGCCAATATGAGGCAACGGTTTTAAAATCTCTGCATAGAGTAGCTGAAGCGATTCATCCGAGCAATTCGTTATGCGGAGATTTCAAGAGAAGACAGTTTTTGGGCGAATCATCAAAGGAGTATGTACGAATCGGAGAACCGCAAGCGTTCTCGTTACCTATTTTAGTTAGTTGAATCGCAAGTGCGTCCGCATTTTTATTCAATGATAATTCCAAATAGTCATAACTTATTCTGTAGAAACTATGAAACTTTCTAGCAGGACCCTTTAACATATCAGTGATCATGTTTCTAATGTTATATATGGATATTAAAGCATAAATAATAAATATTTACTTAAGTACACAAATACGAACATTAATCTGCTTTTATACAGAGACTGTACCTACGATCTTCTTTTTCTCTTAAGTTCTTTTATTAATAATTGTATAATTTAATAACTGTAATAGGTTTACCTATACCTAACTTTTATAGTTTTTCAGCAAATAGGGCTCTTTTATACTTTAACTATAAAAGTTAGTTACGTAATACACTATGACATTTACAAGCAATTTAACATACATTACTATTATAATTACTAAGAAAAAGGCAAATTACTAAAAAATTCTAACATTAAGGTATCCTAATGTAGTTTGATGGGGATTTAAATGTACCTCCTCCTGGGCAGGACAGCAAAGTTTACAACAATAGTTCATTTAAGAGCTAC
>JAUTXW010004105.1:0-70735 GCA_030620095.1 Kuschelorhynchus macadamiae
ACCTTCCACAAAGCGGTTATTTTATATACCACTTTGCACTGTGGCAATCAACTCTCTCTGTCTAGCACATACTTTTCTTAATATATCAATCTTTATTATACGCATTATTCTGGTTGTAATGGTAAGTAATATTTTCTAATTCTGAGTTTATCATCCGGATTTGGAAAAGTTTAAGAGATGATTTATACAATTACAGTATTAATGATGGAAGAAATATGAACCTATTTTTAGATTATAAACTATTTCGACTTTTTATCTTTTTTCTGTTATTAATACTATAAAGTAAAAGCTATTTTGCAAACACGATTTTTTGTGTTAAGCTTCGGAATTAAATGTCTAGATATTAAAAACCAAAATGTAAAAACTATTTAACAGTAACCAACAAACAACAGAACAATTAACAACTAATTAAACCATTAATACATTATTTTTAAGTACACATGGATTAGCAAAACATAATAATAAGTATTCAATCTAAAATCCTTGGGTTTCAATACATTTTTGTGTTTGATTTATTTCATAAATTGAGCGATGAATAATTCTTTCTCTTATAGCCCTTATTTCCGCCATTACATTTTCACGCAATGTTTCCTGTATAAACAATTTTGCAAAAAAAACTGAGATAATAATCTAATGGGTTTATTGCCGGGCTTCTAGGTGTGGCTAAAGTGGCTAGCGTACAACACTTTGATTTCCAATCCATTTGCCAGAAAATAACTTCTGTCACTCTTCCTCCATTATGGGAAGGGGTACCATCTTGTTGCCACCATTATTGTCTTAATACTTCTGAAGGCTGAAGGAAATTTGTCCATTATTTGCTGCTGCAATAAAAGCCTATATATTTGCCATGTAAGGTGTCCTTCCAATATCAATGAGCAAATTATCTTGTTGCGATACAATCCTACCTACACAGCAAAAGATTCCTGACCCTGGGGTCTCACCTGTTGATTTTGTCGCTCATCAATAATTTATATTGTATTTTGTATTAGAATTACCTGGCTTACAAGAATTGTATACGATTTGTATCCATTCTGATTCTTGGTTTTTCTAACTTGTCTTCAAATGCTCTGAGGGAGGATCTATGTGCAGCTTCGGTATATAATAAAGGAATTAGAAAAAAAAACTGACCTTTTAGTACTGCTATCTATAAACATACAGCTTCTAAAATATGCCTTTCTCTTGGTTTTTTTTAAACCACCATGATCTCCTAAATTTTCTTGCAAAATAAGGAAAATGGGGTTGTTGCCTTTCACTGTATTCCTGCAGATATCTGTTACATGCTATTTGTGCTTTTCTGGTACAAATGTAATCCGGAGAAAGATATTTTTATTTATTATAACTAAAATCGGGAATAATTCAGACTCAAAATAAACAGAAGTGCTAAAATATTTTTGCCATTCTAAAACAAATGAAGCGAAAAGATATTCCATGGCTAGGTATGATATTTTATTAGTTTCTCTTACGTGCAAATTAATATCATTGTCTAGAACAGTGATAGAACAACTTAAAAATTGAATTCTTGAAAAATCGACCTTAATTTTTTTAGATTTCTTGCGATTGTATAACAGTAATTACTTTGTAACTTGGGATATGACACTTGGGCATTATTATTATTAATACACAAAATAATAAGTTTAGTAATAATTGGTATTAAATTATAAGATGGATTTATTGAGAAAACTACGCAAAAGAGAAAGAGAGGCGATTCATAGATGGCAAACTAGTATTTTTCTTAAAAAAGCTAACTTTGGCAAAGTTTGTGGTACGTAATAGCTTTAAAAGCATCTAAAATAAGTAAAATACATGCATATTTAATGCAGGAACGTTGCGATGTGCTCAAATAATTACACATTATTTTTCACTGGGCATTGTTCTGTCTTTATCATGGCCTTCAACGGTCGAAGCGGCACAGAAGTAATTTCCCGCCAGGCTCCATATTAATCCCTAAAGGGCTAGAGCCTTCGTACTTAATTATAGCACCCTCTTTCTCGTTTGTTTAAATTATTTAATACTGAAACATAAAAATAACGCGATAGTTTAGTTCATTGTTTTCGAGGGAGGATAATGTTATTTGAAAATTACCTCTGTTATGTAGGAAGGTAAGTTAACACCAAACTATGGGCCTGTCTATTATAGTTTATACATTTTTTAACCACAAATATAGTTATTTTTTATTCTTCTCAATTAGGAACTTTATTCAATCACTAAATTCGTTCTATCGGACTTGTATTGTGTGTATTTTTTTGATTTCACAATATTTTGAATGGTAACTTCAACTCTTACATTAAAAGACGTGCATCTCAATAGAAAACAACCTGTTTTTAAATGCAAAATGTCATAAAATTTTCAATTTAGGCTGTAGAATATATACTGATTGAATGCATGACAAATTACCCTGCCCTATTTGATAGTGCAAATAAAGATTACAAATATCACCTAACACGGAAAAATATTTGTAAGCAAATTGAGGAAATTGTACAATGAACAGGCAAGTATTTTTTATTGTCATATGACTGATGATATATATTATATGTCGATAATGAGGCTTCGGCTTTACAGTGAGCCACTGATTTAGAAATACTAGCATAAACCCCCAATGGTACTGCATATACTCCAACTCTAACAGCAAAAAGGAAATCAAAACAGCGCTTAACTAGCGCTCTTAAAAAGCGTAAAGATGAAGATTGAAAAAATTTAGTCGTCTTTTACCAGAGATCTTGCGAGCCAGAAAAATAATGCAAAGTTTGACATTGTTTTTTTTTCTATGACATTGTCTGCAAGTGAGGATACACATAAAATATTATTATTTTTTATTAGCATTGCTTTTACAGTTAAACAAAAACGAACTAAAAATGAAGTCTCTCCAGATTAAACATAGACTAGAGTAATTACCAAATGTTCTAGATAATTCACTTCCTGGTACATCTAGAAATATATTATTTCCAGTATTCTCTAGGAAGGAGTTCTTCTGATGTCAGTCGGTTCTAATCCGTAACCATTGTATAATAATAATTTTATGTTTAATAACAATAACCTATATTAATGTCAGAACTAACTTTTTTCTGAATTACTGGGATATTTCATCCTTCTCGATTGCATTTTTGTTAAGTTTTCACCACCTAATTCTAAAGCAACTCGTCTATTTATTCGAAAAAACAGTTTAAATGCCGCTTCAACGTTCAAGTTGTAGTAACTCAAATCAGAATAACATAATCTAATAGAACGGACCTATCCAAATACGAAAATGACAAATAGAAAGTTGTAGCACGTAGGGTTTTCTTATTAAAGCTATAGAACCATATCGAATGTTAAGATATTTAATATTTATAGAAAAAATGATTTCAGAAAATTCTACCCTGTTTATTGACTATGTTTACAGTTTTCGCCCATTAAACATACCATACATCTAAGAGAAAAGCAAACGAGAAAAATATTAACTTAAAACACTAATTAAACTTTATTTTTTCCGTTTATGAGGTGTCCTATCTTTTCTCTTCAAAAACCAACAGTACTCACCCATCATGGCTGGATCCCATCGTCCTTGGTACCGAATTTTTATTGTTCTGATATCTTGGTGAAACCTTTCACCCTGCTCTTCACTAACAGCTCCCAAATTTTTAGAAAAAAAAAAGACAGATGGGAATGGAGGAAGTAAATTTTTAATGACATTCTGGCACTAAGCGCTTTATAGGCATCTAAGAGTTCAATAACTAATTGTTCATAGTTTTCATACATATTGTTGTCTAAAAATCCTCTTACTACATTAACAAATGAATTCCATGCTCTGAGTTCCTGCCTGGTAAGCTTTTCCGTAAAATTGACATCGTCCAGCAATTTTCTGATTTGTGGCTCAATAAAAATGCCTTCTTTTCATTTGGCATCACTTAACTGGGGAAAGACTTGCCTTAGGTATTTAAATCCATCACCATCTTTATTCAAAGCCTTCACAAAGTTTTTCATCAGGCCAAGTTTAATATGAAGAGGAGGCAAAAGGACATTTTTGGGGTCAACAAGAGGTATAAATTTACCATTTTGAGATGCCGGTAGAAATTCGCTTTTTTCTGGCCAAATTTTTGTTACATAATGCTGATTTATTGCACGACTGTCCCATAAACAGCAATATTTTGTAAATCCCCCCTGAGGACCCACTAAAATCGCTATAACTTACTTTATATATTTATTTTACACAAAATCGTGCGCATATTTTCATAATTTTCTTTTATTACAACTGGTATAGAGGGTTTTAAATTTCCATAATGTAATAACACAGCTTTTAAGCTATATTTAGATGAGTCTATGAACAAGCGTCACTCACGGGGAGAATGTTCAATATCAAGTTCCAGCATTAAACTGTCTATATCAGTACGCGCGCACCACGAATTTTCCATACTGTGAAATTCAGAAAACAAAGCATTTCTTTTTCTCAAATTCGTAATTTTTGTTTCTTTGGCCAATAGGTTCCATTCCATAAGACGGGAATCCAGACTGTTGCTTGGATAACCCCAAATCACGTACTAAATCATTTAATTCACTTTGAACAATCAAATGTGGCTGGCCCGAACTGGGACCTATGGTAAAAGTGAGATCGATGCACTGTTCTTCTGAGCTACCTGATGATGCATTATCTCCATTATCTCCCAAATCAATAGCTTGCCAATTTAAAGGCGCAATCGGCACTGGCAAATTTGCATTATGAGGAACAGGTCGTGTGGCAGATTGCAAATTTGGATATTCTATATTGTGCTTTCCCTTTTTGGAATAACCTTCAGTCTTGGTCAGGCAAAAATAACAATTGTCAAAATGATTGGTGGGTTCTCGCCATACCATTGGAACTGCAAAAGGCATACTTTTCTCTTTCCCGTCATCCACTGCCCCAATTATACACTAAAACTAACACAGCACACATGGGGAGCCCACCGTTTATCTTGATCCCCAATTAACACACAAAAATATTTAAAGTAGGCTTTTTTACATTTTCGGAAAATGGCCTGGCTTGTGATTTCACCAGAAATTCTCCACAAATATAACAAAATTTGTCAGGAGAAATTTTGCAACTTCGGCGCGTTTGACTCGACATTCATACACTTGCTTATCGATACACAGAGAACCACTCAATTTGAAACTCAATAAAAGAGTGATGTTTAACGTTTATTTTATGTCTAATGTTGTAAACAACTTGTAAAATGGACCCATTTTAGCCGCCCCACAATGAAATTGTTTACCTGCCAATATAAAAGGTTCTAATTAGGCTATTAAAAAATAGTACATATTAGGGCTTTCCGGATATTTTTTTTATTATTGGGAGGGTATTTCCATTGTGAAAATAATGAGCTAACCTGTGTTAGAAAAATCTTGTCGGCCAGTGTTATTAATATATTTTGATAACCCTCGTCAAATCGCCGTTTATACAGGTTTTTTACTTCTTTTCTTTTTTTATTGAAACAAGTGGTAACATAATTTCATCATCGTCATGTTCGTCTAACAAAAGAAGCAAAATATCTTATATAAAATTAGTGTTCAATTTGCTTAAATTAGAAACTTACTATTATAATTCTTATACCTTAAATACGCAAAAACTGTATATTTTTCTTAATTGAAACAACATGGATTAATGTTTTATTTTCCGATTATTTATTTAAATACTTATTTGAGGTATAGTACGCTCTTTGAACAATATGAATTTAATACAATGTAAAAGCACCACAACAACATGGTTAGTAAACTAACAGAACTTTATTGATAGTTTGGAATGCCTGAAGGTAACATACTATTATATTATTACTCTGTCGACGTCCACAGAACATAAAAATGCCGCAAGTGTGCATAAAGTTCAATTAGTCTAATGGATAATAATTAATTGTAAATTTTACTTGGAGTTATGTCAGATCGGGCGGCGGGTGGCTGTATACAGGGTTAGTCACGCAACCCGTTCATTAAAAGTTTTTGATGATGCCATTTAGATAAAAATTTCAAATTTTGGCATTAAGGTAAGGTCAAGGGGTACCTCTTTTTTGAAATATTTTCAACTTCCTGTCACATCCGGTTTAACCGGAAGTTGGTATCAACTTGCTTATTTTAAATGGAATACCCTGCATTTTATGATATTTTTGGATTCTATGGAGAATTTTAATGCTATTTTATGTAGCATGTCCTATACCTAGGTTCAAGCGTTCTTAAGATATTTGACGTTGAACCGAAAATGAGCCTTCGGGGTATCAAATTTTAAAATCTCATATTTTTTTAAGTTTTGAAGATATAATCTTCATATTTTGCAGACAATCGGTAAACAATCTTAGGTTTCTATTTTTTTTATTGAATTTGTCTATCTTTATACAGGGTGTCCTAAATTCAGCGGCAAACATTCACATTTTCAAAGCCGCTAAAGTCCGTTTTTTTAAATGGGACACCTTATAACTTTATGCACTATCAAATGTAGAATTTCATTTTCTATCGAACTGTATTAAGGTTTCCTATACCTTTTCGTAACCATTTTCGAAATAATTGGGTTTTATAAAAATATCGTATGTATTTGCTTAAATGCTTACATGTTCCAATGGTGAGCCATGGAAAAACAATTGAGATCCAATATGACAGATGATTAGTATGCGTTATTTACTGAAAGCTGTCAGTGATAAACTAAATCTTTTAAATCGAAATGGAAGAATACTCAAACGCTAATATTCTCAATCTATTTTATATTCATGGAGAATGTTATAAAATTTTGGAGAGAACGTGTCGTGTGTTTAATGAACGCCACCCTGATTTGCTGCCAATGAGCAAGAGGATTGAAACGAACTTTTTGCGTTTTGGCAAGGTTAAAGTTACAAAAAATGTTCCGAAGCCAGTGACAAATGCCGAGAATAACCTAATAAACACATTAGCTTATTTCCACGCAAACCTGCAAAGTTCAATACCGTCTGCAGAAAACGATTTGGGAATTTCTTCTTCATCTATCCAAAGAATCTTGAGCGAACATCATATGCACCCTTATTCCTTCCAAAACGTGCAAGCCCTGAGACCTGGTGATGACGTCCGACAAGTAGAATTTTGCGAATTCATATTTTAGAAAATTCAAGAGGACCCTCAATTCCTTTCAAAAATATTTTGTACCGATGAAGCGAAATTTTCTAGAGAAGGAATAACAAATAGAAGAAACGAACATTTCTGGGCAGCAGAAAATCCGCACGCTTTACGCGAAACGCGTTCTCAGTAGAGGTTTAGCTTCAATGTTTTAGGTATAATATTAAATGATAAGGTGCTGTATTTATGAAGACAATTTAAACAAAAATAAGTATTTGGAAATTCTACAAAGGACGGTTTCTGAATTAATAGAAGAAAATCCTATTGGTGAGCTGCAAAATTATTGGTTTCAATTAGATGGGGCACCAGCACATAATTCCGCTGCAGTTTATCTCCAATTATCTCGAATTTTTAAAGATCGCTGGATTGGTCCCAATGGCCCTTGGAGATGGCCCCCGCGATCGCCTGATTTAACACTCCTAGACTTTTATTTATGGGGATTTATCAAAGGTAAAGTTTATGCTTCCCCAGTGAATAACCAACAAAATTTGGGGCCACAGCAACTGTACAAAGAAGAATTGAAATGTGTCTTCAAATGAACGGACAGCATATAAAACATTTGTTATAATTCAATTTTGTTATTTTATTTATTTACTGTTGATTGTTAGATTGCTATAATTTTTAAGTTCACTAAAACAAGTTTAGAACAGTCTCGAACTTAGTAGATATGGTTAAAAATAATGTAAACAATTTATTACATTTTTTATAACTTTAACTTTTCCGAAACGAAAAAATTTCGTTTCAATCCTCTTCAATTTTCTCTTGTTCATTGGCGATAAATGAGGATGTTTTTTCATTAAAAACATGGCACGTTCTCTCCAATATTTTGTAACATTCTCCGCGAATATAAAATAAATTGAGAATATCAGCTTTTGAGTGTTATTTTATTTTAATTTAAAAGTTTCAAACCAGCTGTCATGTTGAATAGAAAAGCACAACAATTGTTTTTCCATGGCTTACTACGGGAAGGTGTAAGCATTAAGCAAATACATATGATTTAATAAAAACCTGATTATTTCAAAAATGGTTACGAATGGGTATAGGGAACCTTAATACAGTTCGATAGAAAATTAAATTCTACATTTGAGAGTGCATAAAGTTATAGGGTGTCCCATTTAAAAAAACGAATTTTAGCGGCTTTGAAAATGTGAATGTTTGCCGCTGAATTTAGGACACCCTGTATAAAAATAGACAAATTCAATAAAAAAAAATAGAAACCTAAGATTATTTACCGATCGTCTGCAAAATATGAAGATTATATCTTAAAAACTTACAAAAATATGAGATTTTAAAATTTGGTACCCCGAAGGCTCATTTTTGGTTCAAGGTCAAGTATCTTAAGAACGCTTGAACCTAGGTATAGGACATGCTACATAATAGCATAAAAATTCTCCGTAGAATCCAAAAATATATAATAAAATACAGTGTATTCCATTTAAAATAAGCAAGTTGATACCAACTTCCGGTTAAACCGGAAGTGACAGGAAGTTAAAAATATTTCAAAAAAGAAGTACCCCTTGACCTTACCTTAATCTTAAAATTTGAAATTTTTATCTAAATGGCATCATCAAAAACTTTTAATGAACGGGTTGCGTGAATAACCCTGTATAAACGTGAACCCATGAGATGTAAAGTACTAAGTATAAGTTTTATTTTAGTAAACGCCAGAAAGTTTTGTCGTCTGAAGGGGTTGCCTTTTCCCTCCTCTATTATATGAAAAGTGCATATAAATACATATTTAGCATATCTATTCGATATTTTAACAATTTTTCATAAAGTTGAATATTTTGGAACAAATGTAATATTATAATAATGAAATATTATAATAATATAATATTATAATAATATAATAAATTTTGGTTTAAAATTACAAAATGTACTAATAATGTCTATTAATTTATTAGAAATCGTGTGAGCTGGAGCTGTCACATAAGACACTACAGTTCTAATGGGAATATAGCTTAGGTACTTGTAGATTCATTATCGTTAATTTATATTTAATTTTATCATCAAATAAGCTACAATCTTTGATTACATTTTTTATAGTTTTTTGATATATTTCTGTCGGATCTTTATCGATCTTTTGAAATTTATCCGGATTCAGAAATTCTGAAGTTTTTTGAATATAATCTTCTCTTTTTATTGCAATAATGGTTTTTCCTTTATCCGCCCTAGTGAATACAATATTATCTTCTGTCATTTTGCTGTTAATATTTTTAACTAAACTATAATTGTTTGATAATCGTTCATTAGACAAATCCCAAGGTATTGATGTAATTGATTGAGCTAATATATGTTTATAGTTATCATTACCTATTTTATTTACTGCTATTTCACATTCAACTCCTAGATTTAATGTTATCTTTAACCTGAAGGTTGAAATTAAACCCCTTTTCTAATAGTTTAATTTCTGAGCCTGTAAAATCTGTATCTGTGAGATTATAAAAGCGTTTAAAAAATACATGAACTGAAAGTGGGTTATGACAATTGTTAATTTTATTTGAAGTTTTATTGTAAATTAATCTATCTGATTTGTCCTTTTGACTTACGTATTTCTTATGGACGATATTTTCAACTTGGCATCTAGTTTCAATATCAAAAATCAAATCAATCATGTTGTTTGTCTTTAGTTTCATAAATTTCGGAATCACTTCTTCCTTAATGCACCGATTAAAAAACCAAATATCTTGAGAGCACACTTTAGATTTTAGTAAAAGTTTGAAGTACCATGTGGCTAAAAAACACGTATGAGCTGCTGATAGATCTCTTATCGATGTAGCCGTTACTTGATGGAAATTCATTATACATTAGTATACAAAATAAACACGTTTAGTTTATTAATTTCCACTTATTTATTTCTTCTTGACAGTTGTTTCGACACACTGTGTCTTTTTCAAAAGCTAACTTAAAACTGACACTAAAATCTGTACCAAATATAAAAAAATGTGTGTGTGTAAGCAAAGAAGGTTTAACAATGGGTAATCCTTTGAGTCCTATACTAGCAGAAATATTTCTAGATAATATTGAACAATTAATGTATAATCACCCGTTAAGAAACAAGTTTATTTATTGGTATAGATATGTAGACGACATACTAGCGTGTTTCACGGGAGCAGAGAGACAACTAAGGTTATTTTTAGATTTTATTAATAATTTACATAAAAATATTAAATTTACGTTAGAAGTGGAAAAAGATAAGACAATAAATTTGTTGGATTTAACAATTATGAACAATAACAATAAACACGATTTTCAAATTTATCATAAACCAGATATAACAATACATAAAACATCAAATCATCCTTTTGCACATAAAATGGCAGCTTTCAACAGTTTTGTACATCGTTTAATTAGTATACCTATGTCATGAGATAACTATAATAAAGAATTGAATATTATAAAGCAGATTGCTATTAACAATGACTATAGTCCTAATATAGTCGACAAAATAGTAAATAAAAAACAATATAAAAAAGCAATCAATTTAATCGATCCAAATAATAATTTAAAAGATATAGCCAAATTTAATACAATAACATATAAGGCAAAATTAGCTCTAAAATCAGTAAACATCTCATGAGAGCAGATTATAAAGTTGCCTTCTGTACAAATAATACATTAGGGAAATATATTAAAAATAATAAATCCAAGTCTGATAAATCTAAAAAATCAGGGGTATACGAATTAGAATGTGGTTCCTGTGATAAAGTTTACATTGGCCAAACGGGTAGATCTTTCAATAGAAGTATAAAAGAACACAAATCCTCATATAATAAAGAAAAACAGACTCCACTTACGCTAAACATTTGATACAAGCAAATCATACATTTAAAAACGAATATAAAATTTTGCATAGGGCTAATAAAAGCTACAAATTGAACCATTTGGAAAGTTTAGAAATTAAAAAGAGGAAAACCCGAAATATTTTATTGAATAATCAGTTGGACTTAAATGGTTCCCCTCTGTTAAATCTTTATACCTAAAGAATAGATGAGGAGAGTAAACACCGATATTGTTTTATTGACACCATTAAGATTTTTATAAATTTTTTTTATATTTGGTACAGATTTTAGTGTCAGTTTTAAGTTAGCTTTTGACAAAGACACAGTGTCTCGAAACAGCTGTCAAGCAGAAATAAATAAGTGGACATTAATAAACTAAACGTGTTTATTTTGTATACTTGTAAATTGTAATTTCTCAAAAGATTGCCAGAACTAATTTTTTAATTGTGTATTGTCCGCTCTGCAGGTAGCGAGGTTGCTTCAAAGTAACCTTAAAATATCGTAATTTAAAAGTGAGTGAATATTACTTTCGTATTTTAACTATGGTATATTTAACTTTTAAGAGCGACCCATACAAATAACTCAGTTATGTTTTTTAAAACCTCATTTAAGAATCTCCGAGTAAGATCCTGTCGAAACACGACGGTAACTTAAGTTTTAAAATTACACTTGGAAGCCGTAAAACAGACAGTGGCCCTTCGTCAAGACATCAAGTGTGGATATGTATAAATCAATTATCTGCGAGCTTCTTTGTACATATTTTTAAGTACAATTGCTAGCAGGGTATATTTTAACCTTTAGATCTTTAAATAGGTAAATTATCCTGATGATAGTTCTATAATGATTAACCTAGCACAATTATATTAAAACTTCAAAACATTTCCAAAATAGTAATAACATTGGAACACCTAATAATCCTCTATATACAGAATAACATTCACAAATCAGAGGAAAAAATCCTATTTAATTGACTTTAAGTTCTGCAGAAAAATTAAAAGTTATATAGGAATAAACTGGCACTAATTCAACATGACGTAACAAAATCGCGTAGTGTGCATTGTAAAATCTACTTGTTGAATTTATTTTAAATTATGCCCAAAATATCGGTAAGAATTTAGTTCTGAACTAAAATGGTGCCCAAAAAATAGTATAGTATACAGGGTGTCCCGAATTGCAGTGTCCAAACTTTAACAGCGCATTCTGCACTCAAAATAAGCCCTAATTTTCTATATAAACATATATCGGCAAATGCTTCGTTCTCGAAATACAGGGTGTTAAAGTTTTAAGAAAAAAATCATTATTTAGTCATAACTTTTTTAGTACTTGAGATATTGTTATTAAATTTGGTAAACAGCATTTGAGTAACAAAAGGCATTTTTTGATTTGAAATATTTTTTAATTCTTTATTAGTGGCGTCCGTACAGGATTTTTTATTGAATATTCTTGAAGAAAAAATGGTACGCTACTGCTTTCTCTGAAAACAAAAATCATTCCTAAAATCCCCACTCAGTTTGGAGCAAATTGGATCCCTTGCCTTTTTTTCGTGCGATTCAAGAATTTCGAGTTAATTTTATGGACTGATGAAGCCACATTTATCCGAAGCAGCTCAGTAAATTTGCATAATTTACGAATCTGGAGCCATGACAATCCACGTGTTGTACGAACTAGAGCATTTCAGCAAGAATTTTCTGTTAATGTTTGGTGTGGTGTAATAAATGAAATTTTTTGCGGGCCCCATATTCTACCACCACGCCTAGATGGACAGTTATTTAATGATTTTCTGCAAAATGAGTTATTTCAATATCTAGAAAATATTCCTCTAAATCTTAGAAACGAATTCTGGATTCAAATGGACGTGGCTCCCGCGCATTTTGCACTTGTAAATCGCGAGTGGTTAAAAATAATTATCCAGAACGGTGGATTGGACGATTAGGAGCTACATCCTGGCCACCACGTTCCCCTAACCTCACACCTGTCGACTTCTTTGTGTGGGGTTATTTGAAAAATTTAGTTTATTCCAGACCAGTTGATACAAGAGAAGAACTGATTCTAAGGATGGAGCAAGCCTGGGAAACTTTGCGAGCCAATACGAATTTTATACGTCATGCCACTAACACAGTTAAGAGCAGATGCCGAAAATGTGTCGAAGTTAGAGGAGCTCATTTTGAGAAATTATTGTGAATTTTAAGGTCCACATTAATCCTTAATGACATTTAAAGTGCTCTATAAATTTTTTTCACGATCTAAGTTAATAAAAGTTATGAATTCTAGTTTTTGTAAAATTAATTACGAACTTAGTTATTAAAGAGTAGTTTCTGTAAAATGAAGTATCATCTTCAAAATTGAATTAATTCTAATTACCGTTTTATAAAATGAATCGACGATTTTAGAATTATAAACTCATCTGTCATACTTTAAAGACGAACCTAGCAATTGTTCAATTATCACAAAAATGCAATCATGGCATACCAAGAGTCGACAATGAAGGAATGATGGTAAGTACCAAGGACATTAAATTTTAATAGGTTGCCTGCTAACTTCTGCGATGTCACCCTGATAACCCAAACATAATGCAAATCTCCATTACAACGGGTCGATGACGTCATCTCTCCTTAGTTGTCAGACAAGCTTTTATTTTAGAAACTCTACATACGTTGTTCAGAAATTATGAACTCACCCGGAATGCATGAAATAAATATCGGAAACCATAAAATTTTAAAAACTTGCTGTTACAATCCCACCTTAAAGGTTTTGCCACTGAAATTAACAATAATGGAAATTTTAACTATGCCATACATAAAAATGGTTTTTAGTTTTTTACTCAAAATCCTTACACCGCACGAAAAAAAGACGAGAAATCAAATTTGCTTTAAACTGAGTGGGGATTTTAGGAATGATTTTTGTTTTCAGAAAAAGCAGTAGAGTATCATTTTTTCTTCAAGAATATTCAATAAAAAATCCCGTACGGACGGCACTGATGAAAATTTAAAAAATATTTCAAATCAAAAAATGCCTTTTGTTAGTCCAATGCTGTTTACCAAATTTAATAACAATATCTCAAGTAATAAAAAAGTTATGATAAACAAACTTGATGACTTAAAACTTTAACACCCTGTATTTCGAAAACGAAACATTTACCGATATATATTTATATAGAAAATTAGGGCTTATTTTGAATGCAGAATGCGCTGTTAAAGTTTGGACACTGCAATTCGGGACACCCTGTATATGTGTTAATAAAACACTATGTACAGGATGATCAGTTAAGGGTAGCGAGCGGCCATATCTAATAAGATATTGGTCGTATAGATTTGAGAAAAAAAAATCATAATAAAAGTCCCAAGAGAAATTGCTGAAAATGATTTTCGAGTTTGTCAAACGTCCGCTAGAGGACGTAACAACCAACGCCAAGTAGAAAAATGGGGTTTTTATAGAATTTTGCCTAATGAAAATATATCGATGATATCATTTTCATATTTAGTGACCATTTCCCTACACTTTTGTCTAAAATGTTTTGTTCTATATATCAAAATAAAGCGGTGGGGGAAGTTCAATTGTTTTTTCAAACAAACCAATATGTCTCCCGTTTCTTTTGACCGATTTTAGCAAACTTAGGCTTATATGAAAGAGCATAATTTGCACTACAAAACGCTTATTTGGTTTTGAATTTTTGACTTTTGCTGGCGTCGCTAGATGGCGTTAACTGAATTAGTAGCATATTTTTTAGTTTTTTTCAAAAAAAAACAAATGTAATGGTATATTCATTTTTACATATTTTAAAAGGGGTTTTGGATTGAAAAAATAAGATGCTTAACAATGAAAAATCTTAATAAAACTGTCCGACAACAACATCTTATTTTTTCAATCCAAAACCGTTCGTCTAACGAAAAAAAGTCAAGGGGTTCTTTTTGTGAGTAACTAATAAGTGATTACGAAAATGATTTTTTTTTTGACAAAAAGCAGTTGGGTGCCATTTTTTAATAAAAGAAAGTAATATTTTGGTCAATATCAACGGTTCAATAAAAGGCAGATGATAAATTATTTTCATTAAATTATAGAGAAATTTATCCCCTTTTAAAATATGTAAAAATGAATATACCATTACATTTGTTTTTTTTTTTGAAAAAAACTAAAAAATATGCTACTAATTCAGTTAACGCCATCTAGCGACGCCAGTAAAAGTCAAAAATTCAAAACCAAATAAGCGTTTTGTAGTGCAAATTATGCTCTTTCATATGAGCCTAAGTTTGCTGAAATCGGTCAAAAGAAACGGGAGACATCTTGGTTTGTTTGAAAAAACAATTGAACTTCCCCCACCGCTTTATTATGATATATAGAACAAAACATTTTAGACAAAAGTGTAGGGAAATGGTCACTAAATATGAAAATGATATCATCGATATATTTTCATTAGGCAAAATTCTATAAAAACCCCATTTTTCTACTTGTTGTTGGTTGTTACGCCCTCTAGCGGACGTTTGACAAACTCGAAAATAATTTTCAGCAATTTCTCTTGGCGACTTTTGTTATGATTTTTTTTTCTCAAATCTATACGACCAATATCTTATGAGATATGGCCGCTCGCTACCCTTAACTGATCACCCTGTACTGAACTGAATTGGGTCAGACTTCACTATTCGCAATAAAAGGAAATATTAATAACGAGGGAAATTCCGGGTAAAGGAAATTTACCGATTTTCGTATGTAAAAATAGTTTTTCTTTATAAATAATGGGTCACTCTCAAGGGATGACGCTCTCTAAAAACAATACTAACATTTTAAGTTTTTTTTAATATGATTTTATTCCAAAAACTATTTTAAAAATGTATCGTATTTTTCGCCTGTAAACATTACCTTGAGCAAAACCATTGACGTGCATACCTATACACGGGGATCTACTATAATTCTCTGTTCATTATGGATAATTTTGGCGAGTAAACAAAGGTCGATATTCCGGTAAAATATCTTCAAAGCAATACCCTTTGAAAACCCTGGATGAACATAGATACTCCCCTCAGACCCCCCGACCCTCCCAATAAATCCGTAACTTCGACCTTAAATTTTTTTACTCTTACACAAGGACCGGTAAAAGGTCAAGAGGTAAAACCAAATCTGAATGATCTAAAAAAAGTGTAGCCTAATTTTTGTTATTCCCATTTTAAGCAAAAAATTAATTTGATACTTCTCACATAAATCGTGAAAAAAATTGTTATTGTGACGATGCAACATAACCAGCCAAATGTACAAATTGTGTTAAGCGAAAACGCAAATATAACACGCGCCCTAAGGGCTCCATATTACGAAGTTGCCAGTATATACTGGCGCCCCTTAATTGTTTGTCGTTGCGCTTATTTTCAGCGGCGTTCCCCGGATGGCTCAGGGGCTAACAGCTTTAAATTGAGAAAATTGGCCATTTAGTTCGGTAATTCATAAGCAAATTGAATTTTTGCTGTTCTGTTGCAGTTTCGTTTTTATTTCCTTTGTCTGAGACATATTTTTAGTTCGTGATAATTCGGCTTAATGTTCGAGGCCAGTTATTAACGCAGATTTCTTTTCAAATTTCATTTTTTACGTAAGCTGAGTTTTAGGTAAAATACTCAAATGGAATAAAAGTTAGGGATATTGAAAGAAGTGTTTGTTTTGCATACAAACTTTATTATTCATAGTTGTAACAATTAACAATTAGCCTTTACAGTCTATAGTTTTATTATTTCGAAAATGATTTTATCATAATAATACAAACTGAGAATGATTAAATTAGATAAATTTTTAAAACATCCTGTGTTTTTGGATTATCAACATATCATTCTTTTTGAAGCAAATAGAGCTGTTAAGATATTACAGCCCTTGGGAGTAGACCGTGTCAACATGCGATCACTTTCCGACGTTTCGACTTCGATTGCTCGAGGCATCGTCAAAGATCTTTACGAGATCGGAGAGACCTAGGCCGTCTATTTATAGTCTGCTATGTTCACCGGATCGTGACTCTGTGTAACGATACGTTTCCACGTATGATCTATCGATAGATTCTCTAATTTTTCATTTATTGAATCCCGAGAACCATGCAAGAACTTTGGTTTCTTTTAAATTTATGACATGTCTAGTAGAATGTTGGTGTTCAAATACAGCAGATTGTACAATTTGTTTTTTTCTAATACATCGTTCATGTTTCTAAAGCTTAATCGATATGGATCGTCCAGTGTACCCAATATAGACATCGCCACTCTAACAATGAATTGCATATACTTCTTTCATTGGATTAATGTCCTTGGCGTGTGGTTGGATCGACGAAGTACAACAACATCTAGAAAGCTAATCGTACCTTCTGATGCAATTTCCATTGTAAACTTTATATAGGATGTTGCTGATTTATATGATCAACAAATACTGGGAGGTTTTCTGGACCATGTGTGTCATATTAAAAAAGTATCGTCTACATACTTATCTATCTATCTACCTACACATATATTACATGATTTCAGGTTTAATGGAGACGGCTCTGAGGTTTTCCTCTCAAAAGCTCCCATAAAAATATTGGCTACGACGGGTGACAGCGGAGATTCCATGGCTGTCCATGAGGTTTGTTCATAAAAAGTTCCTTGAAAACAAAACAAGTTGATGTGAGACATGCCTTAATCAGATCTAGAAGTGAGTTGTCAATAATATTACGGTGAAATAAGTCTGACATTATAGAAATGAATGTGATTTTTCTGTAAAATTTTTAAGAATATTTGAAAGACTGTCTGTGCTGTTGTTTAATCTTATTATTGCCATTTTTTCACAGCTGATAGATTCGACTTAGGCGGCTTAGAATTTTTGATCATCTCTGCTGTTTTATATCTTATTACTTCAGTTTTTCCTGCTGGACGTCATCTAATTATTAAAGGTGGGCACTATCGAATATAAAGTATCGAATTATTCGATAGTTGCTGCTTATTCGAGTTATTCGATAGTTGAAAACTGTTCATTCATTTAATATGTATTACTAATATTAGTAACTAACCATCAAACGAATGAATGAAAATAACTTTTATTAGAACACATTTTAGTGACACATTCATCATGTTTATTCGAACGATTTTTTACCGACATTGTTTCAGCTTCTATTGGCAGATCTGAACGAATAAATTTAGTAGTTACTAATTCGTCTTTGCTTTATTCGGTAAAGGAATTTCAGTCGGTAGAAATGAAATGTTTGATACATCTTTTATTTATATATTCGCTTTTTCGATGCGGTTTAATGATACTTTTTTAATTTCTTCTGATAATTTGTGGCCAAATATAAATATATATCAGTTTTCCTTAATTATACATTTTTTATGTTGGGCACATTATTTTTTAATTATTTGTGTTCTGGTGTGGAAGAAGTATGAGTGAACAATAATATATATGATAAGTATTGAATGTTGAAAGAAATAATTCAAGAAATGTGATACGTCCGCAAATGTTTTCTCGTTATCGCGATTAAAATAAATATTAAATATTTCTAAAAACAAACTGTATTTCCTTTTACTTTTACATTTAAGGTGTATTCTGGTAACTTTTCTTTTCTTAGAAGTAGTAACAAAGGATATGTTAAAACTTAGTTTTAAAGACAATAAGCGTTCACGTACAGATTTTAACTTATATTTTAGTATTAATCAATAGACACTAGAGTTCGTTTTTCTGCAAAGTAGGTACAAATCAAGATGTTATGTCACTTTTAGTCATTAGCCATTAAAAACGTGAACACGGCCAGCTATTACGGAAAAAGTTATTACTAGAATTACGGATAAAACTAAAGTAAAGGGAAAAAACTTACCCGAACCCACCTTTACGGAGACAATTTTTAACTTTGTTTACCTAACATGGCGAAGGCCACGGCTTAGGCCAAAACGATGTCGCTTCAAACGCATGACTCAAGGAAAGCTTGTCACGTGCGCGGATTATTTACGCTGTTGTCAAGTTTAGTACAATGTCTTTAGAGAAACTAAATGATAAACTAACTAGTATGTTTTGTATAACTTTGTAATGCCTTGAACAAAATACAATTGGTAGAATCGAAAATAAAAAATTCATAATCCATTTATGTATAAAATATTGTAAAAATAATAACAAACTTCAAATAGAGTAACTAACTATATGTAACAAAGCAAAACTGTTATTTGTTTATTATATGTGAGTAGAACGCTACGTAGATTAAATATGACCGTATATGGACTTGTCCTGTAATCTATAAATTAAAATCAAGTAAACGGATGAATTTATTCGAACAAAATCATTCGATAGTTGATTATGAACGATTACTAATTATTCGATTGTCCATTTCATTCGTTCGTTCCCATCGCTACTAATTATGGCTTCGACAGATGACTCTATGATTATGGCGAAACTTTGGCCTTTGGGAGTGCGGATTGTTCTGCTTCTTGAGTAAGGGATTTGAAAGCCTGGTTTATGACGGTGTTCTCTGGTGGTTTTACTGGTGTTTGGTTGTCCAGAAGTCCTTCGAACTATTCCTGCTCCTTAATAGTAATTACTTGATGTGTTCATTCTACTTGCGCATTGGTGATGTCATCGAGAGTTCTAAATATTTGATGTCCTAGCATAAAAGCTAATTTTAAGTGAATATTTAATAACTTACGAGCTTTTATATCTAAATCACAACGAGTAGCTTTTATCTTTTCTCTCACTAATGCCATACTGGCTTGCTTGTAGATGTTCCTTGTAGAGTAGAGTGGGGCAAAACGACGCACTTAAGGGTTAAACAATTACAAAAACGACAAATTTGAAAAAAAAACATGTTTTATCCAAAGAACTCGTTTATTACATCCAACTACTACTCAAAAGAAACATTTTTTCTGACAAACAATCAAAACGTATATACTAAAAAAGTAAAAATAGATTATCATACAAAACATGACTTTTGCCCCATATGTGGGGTAAAAGTCCGAATTGTGTGGGGCAAAAGTCCGCACACTCTTTAAAAACATAAATCGCATGTAAAAACCCCAACTCTTTCATATGATGTGCATTCTTCATGCCACCATTTCTTACAATCATTACACTTGATCCACTCTTCAATAGGAGGGTCTTCATAGGGTTCATTACATCCTGGACACATATCTTTAATTTCTTTTTTCTTTAACTTCTTTTGTAATTCTGTCTTGGCATCATCTGTAATTTTTCTTTTTATTGTGTTACGAGTTGACTTTAACTTTTCCTTTCTCAGCTTCTCTTCAGTCAAAGCTTCCAGTTTCAGTTTATTAGGAGTACTAGAAAGTATTTGCGATTTCTTCCCTTCTCTTCTTCTTTTTTGTTCGTCACTTCGCTTCGGGAGTGGAATTATATCCTTAGGAGTCACTATTTTTTCCTCTGCATCTTGTTTAGTCTTCTGTTTCTCTGGAGTTAGTGGTGATTGGATGACTGCGGTGAGCCCCGTTAAAGCTTCGTCTTCTGCCATTGTCTCAAGGTGAACCTCCTCTATCTGGTCAATTTTATTTTTATTAGTGCCACTTGTACTAGGCAGCAGGTAAGAAAGAGGGACATCGTCTTCGGAATCGCTGTTATTTATTTGGTGGTCAGATTGATCCGCTTCATTTTTATTTTGATCGGTGACCTTTGACGGAAGAAAATCTTCTTCTGAGAACACAGTTTTATTTATTGGATATATTCCACAAACTTCAAAGCCTTTTACCCCCCTGTCCATAGTTGAGCAACGTTCGTAAGCTTTACCCAACAATTTGGCAACCTGAAAGTGAGTAATATTTCTACTAGGATTTGTTGTCAGCCATTTATCACATTCATCAGCATAGAATGTTTTCAATGCTTTAAAATAACAGCGATCCAACGGCTGGATTTTATGACTGCTGTGGGGTAGGATGGTAAGTAGATGAATAAAATTGTCTCTGCAATAATTTACAGCTTCCAAACTTTCGTGCGAAGAATGGTTGTCCATAATAAGAAGAATAGGGTGCTCTCTGTCTGGTCTTACCTTAGCCCGAAAATGTTTAAGCCATTGTATAAATAGTTTGGTATTTATATATCCAGAGTCTGAACACAATGCTAAAGATTCTCGTGGTGCTCCATCCATTAGCTCGTTTTTCATTCTTTTGCGAGGAAATATCAGAGCGGGAAGAACAAAACTGCCCGCTGCACTCATGGCACAAACAATGATCATCGATTCCCCACGCTCAGCTGAAGATATTTTTCCTACGAGTTACTTGCCTTTTGTGCTTATAATTTTTGGTATTTTGTTAGGAACGGTTGAAATTCCGCTCTCATCCATGTTATAAATGGCACTTGGAGGAAAGTTATATTTTTTGAATAATTCCGAGAGATTTTCAAAAAACAAATTAATTTGTGCTTTATTAAACCCTATCATTCTTGCTAAACTAGTAGCTTGTGGAGCCCGCAATGAAAGGTTGTATTTCCTAATAAAATTAATAGCCCAGTCTTTGCCAGCTAGTTTCAGGTTGGTATTAAAGGGGTTTTCTATATTATTCAAAACGGCATACTCAAATGCGATTTTTCTTAATGCTTTAAACGTTAGACCATAAAATCGGTTATCCAGCTCTTTGCAGTGCTGTACAAGTTCATGTTCCATATCTTCTGAAAAAACACTTCGGTACCGTCCCAAACTCTGAACACCATGTCCTGATTTCAACCGCTTCCGTAAAGTAGATTCATCTATTCCAAGGTCTGCTGCGACCTGTCTTTTGGAAACACCTTCAGTTATCCTTGTTCTCGCTGTTTGAAACATTTGTTCCGTGCATAATTTTCTAGTTGACTTTCTTTTATAGGACCTAAAATCAATAAATTTGTAAGAAAAAAAAATATTACGGGTGGGGCAAAAGTCCGCATGCGGACTATTGCCCCACTCTTACTAACGGACTTTTGCCCCACATGTAACGTAACTTTAAAAATATTTTGTATGGTTATGTGCGGCAATATAGCAGCCACTACCATATAATTTTTGACAGTTAAAAATCTAACCTAAAAATTGCTCGTATTTTGTTTTACGATTAAATCTAATGATTTTAGTGAATATCTTAAAAATAAATATTGGAAAATAAGATCAGGTATACCAAAAATGCTTCTTACCTCATATTTTCCAGAACTGTGATCGGATTATCGTAAAAATTTCTCAGAGGATCGGAGACATCGAAAGCTTGTAAATACTGGTGGAAACGTTGCCAAATTTTGCCGTTTGTAAATAAAATTCATAGATAGGACTTTTGCCCCAGTAGGACTTTTGCCCCACTCTACTCTACTTCTTGATGTAATCTAGTGTTTCAATTTGGTGCTACGTCTTCCTCTCGGCATCTAAGGAGAAAGGCTAGTTGGCAAAGTAGCTCCTTCTTGTTGTTCCTGAGATACCCAAAAGTTTTGGCGCCTTCTTGAGTTTGTCCCTATATAACGAAAGCGTTGACGGCTGTAGTCAATTTCTTCATTGTTCTTGAGCTTAGACAATGTAAAAATGGAATCCGACTTTTCACCTTCGATTGAACTAGGCATCTTCAGGGGACTTTCCTTCACGAGATTGGAACATGTTTCAGTGTTATTTTAATCAGCTATAACTTTCATATTTTCCAAGATTTCAAAACGATTTAAAAACAAATTTTATTGCTAGGTAGCTGTTTTTTTTGTTATTTACAGAAAATCCTACCATAAGTTGTTATGTCTTAACGAAATAAACTATTTTCCACATAAATGTTAATAGAAATTCATTGCATCTTACGGAAGGATTTTTGATAATCTTCTCAGATTAAGATATCAGAACTCTTTGTATATTTATTATCTGCAAGAAGGGACTCATTTAATTATCAGTTAGACAGATTTTTTGCTTTTTACTTTTCTCGTAAGAAGGAAATATCGTAATCGTTCTTTACTTTTCAGGGTTCCTAGATGCCGAAAAATGTGTTTCCTCAATTCCGTCGGTCTATCTGTCGGTCCGTCTGTTCGTGGCATAGTTAAAAAAAAACTACTTACCCGATTGACTTCAAATTTTGGTCAGATATCAAGCGTCATATGAGAATCACCTGGTAGCATTTTGGTAAAAATACAATTTGACAAAACAAAATGGTAACCGAGTGAAATATTAAAAAAAGATATTTCTAAACACTACATATCCAATGTTTTAAATGGACTGATTTCAAATGGTGTGCCATAACTAATTGTGGTATAGATTTTTTTTTTTTTTTTTTTTTATTGTGTCGATGGGGAATGCTTTTACGCACGAATTCCCTTCCGGAAGAAGGGAAGACAGTGTGGGACTCGTTGCTCTGACAGGTTTTCACCTGTCGGAGTCAACAATACCCACTAAACCCCAATGGGCCCCCATCAGATGAACCATCATTGGGCTAGCCAAGGATCCTTCGATGGGGTTGGTGCCGTCCTTTCGGGAGAAACTCCTATGAAGGACATGGTCCTCGCTGTCGTAGGGGGGGGGAGGTCCTCGCTTGGCAGGATGTTTTTGCCACCTCTCGTTACTTGTAGTCATCTGAAATAAAAGAAATTATTAGTAATGAAAATGTCGTCTTACCAGGTGGGATATTTCTCTGCTGTCCTCCTTTCTTCTGTCCGGATTTCCGCTGCCTTCGTCCTACTGTCCCGTGGTCCAGTCTGCCGCTGCCAGTGTCCCTCCTTCAGTGTACCTGGTGGTCTTCATGTCTTTGGTCCTCTTCTGTGCCCTCAGCGACACTGCTGTTCCGTGATCCGGCAGTGTTGAGGTGGGGTGTTCTTTTACCTCAGGTTCAACTGCAGCTCACGCCGGAGCCAGTTGAGGTACCTGGGATCCTCTTCTTTTACCTCAGGTTCAGCTGCAACTCACGCCGGAGCCAGCTGAGGTACCTGGGAATCCTCTTCTTGGAGTTTGATGGCCTCTTGTTGATACTCTTGGGGTTTCGGTGAGCAGAATCTAGTTCCTGAGGAGCACGGAGACTCAGAAATTTCGATTTGCCCACTTCCATCCTAGAGTATATTAGCGCAGGAGCCCGTGTCTAGGTCTCCTGTGCCTTGTCCAATTGTTGCGTCTTGGAGCTAGCGGATCGTAATCTACCAGGTCCCGTAAGTTTTCGTTGGGGTGATTTTCTGCTGCCCTGAAGGCTCGGGTAGCCTTTTGCCGCATGAATTCTTCAATAGGTGTTCATTGAAGATCACGCTGCAGGTCCTCGTTCCTGATAAACCATGGGGCGTCAGCTGCCATCCTAATGAGTTTGTTTTCTGTCCTCTTTAGCTTCATAAGGTTGGTCTTAGAAGCATATCCGAAGGATGTGGAGCCGTAGGTGAGTTGGCTCCTAGCTACTGTTTGGATCAATAGCAGTTTGGTCCTCAATCCCATTTCACTTTTTCGACAGAGCAGTGGATAGAGTTTTCCCATTGCTTGTCTAGTTTTTCTCCTCGCTGCGTTGATATGGTTGCTCCATGTCAAGCTTCTGTCCATGGTCATCCCTAGGTACTTGGCCTCGTTTGTCCAAGGGATCTCGACATCTCCAATTCGGAGTCTAGCTGTTGGAACCAGTCTCCGTCGTTGGAATAGGATTGCTTGGGACTTCTGGGGGTTGATTTTAACCTTCCATTTGACACACCAGTCATGAAGGTTATCAATGTCCTCTTGCAGTCGTCTGCCCATTATCCGGGTGCTTCTGCTTTGGTGTAGGATGGCTGTGTCGTCCGCGTAGAGTACTGTTAAGCCCTCTTCACCGATTGGGATACCGTGAGAGAAGATGGAGTAAAGAATGGGTCCCAGCACTGACCCTTGTGGTACTCCAGCTATTAGTCCTCTTGGAGCTGAATGAGAGTCATTCACCTTGACTGTGAATGATCTGTCATTTAGGTAGCTTCTGATAAGCTTTATATTTCTTCTCTCGTATCCAGCCACCGACATTTTGTGGATCAGGCCTTGGTGCCACATTCTGTCGAAAGCTCTTTCGGTGTCCAGGAAAACTGCTCCTGTGGCCTCTCTATTGTTGAATCCTTTGGTGATATACTCTGTGGTTCTGAGTACCTGCTGCTCAGATGAGTGCCCTGCCCTGAAGCCGAATTGTTCATCTGGGATGGCATCTAGTTCTTGGGATTCATCTTTTAGTCTTCTGGCTATAGCTCTTTCAGCTACTTTGCTTAAAGCAGGGAGTAGGCTGATGGGCCTGTAGTTGTGTGGTACTGTCCTGTCTTTTCCTGGTTTTTCAATGACGATGACTTCTGCCTTTTTCCATGTGCTGGGGAAGTGGCATGTTCTTATGATGGAGTTTATGATGTTGGCCATCGCACTGTATCCTTTCCTGGGGAAGTTTTTCAGCATTTTGTTGGTGATGCCGTCGGCTCCAGGGGCTTTCTTGACCTTCAGTTTCCTGATGATGTCTCGAACTTCCCCGGGTGAGACAGGATGTGGATTTTGTTGGGGTAAAATCCAGGCATCCAGGTCTCTAACTGAGTCGTGGACCTCTTCGGTGAGGTCTTCGTCCTCCTCTGGATGTTGGTTAAGCTGACCTTGTTGGACTATGGCATCCGCTAAGGCTTCGGCTTTGTCCTCGTCGGTGTAGATTGGGCCATTTGCACCATAGGACGTTTGTCCATTCGAAGAGCTCGTTGCATCTGCCAGGCTGTTTGGTGATACGTATCTAGGGATCTCAGTTTTTCCCGCCACTTGTTGTTTCGGTGCTCTTGTAACCGACTGCTCAAGTTTTGAGAGTGTCGGTTTAGAGCAATCCTGTCCTCGTCCTCGTGGGATCTAGCGTAGATCCTGCGGAGACGTCTGTTGGTCCTAATCTCGTCTCTGAGATTTTCAGGGAGCTCCTCGGTTTGTCGATGCCTGCTTATGTCTTCCACTACTGTGTTTTCGTGGAAGGCATTCAGGATGGCTGTCTCTAGACATCTTACGGCCTCATCTAGTCCCTGAGGAGCGCGGATCTCAGGGATTTCGATTGCGGCTTTCAGATGTCTTTGATAGGCCTTCCAGTCGGTCGTCTTCTTGGTGTTGTGATTTACTCTGTTGAGGTTTACTCCTAGTTGCAGGAGTACCGGGTTGTGGTCGGATGTTCCCTCGTTCAGAGTGTTGATGTCTAGCTCTTCCCTGATGTTTTTCAGGAGCGCAATGTCCAACACGTTTGGTCTCCCGTTTCCACGGGGGGGTATGTTGGTTGTTCTGGTCCTATTATGGCGAGTCTGTGGTCCTCGCATAGTCTGGTTAGTTTGCGACCATTTGGGTTGGAATGGGTGCAATGCCATTCTTCGGATTTGCAATTGAAGTCGCCAATGATGATTTTGGCTCTTCGTCCTCTTGCTAAGTGTTCGATGTCCTCATCCAACAGCTCCTGTGTTGGGGAGCGATACGCAGAGGTGATTTTGATCGGGCCTCTACGAGTGTTGACCTATATGGAGATGGCGTCTAGCTCCACATCCTCAACCCCCAGGAAGGAATGTGGAACGCCTCTTCTGACCAGGATTGCAACTCCTCTCGTGGCTTGGAGTCCGGGAGGGTCGTATCTGTAGATGTGATATCCTGGGAAGGTCATCCTTATTTCTGCTTTTAGTTTAGTCTCCTGTATTGCTAGAACGTCTGGGCGATGTTCTTCCAGGAGTTCTATGACGTCTGTTTTCCTGGCCCTTAGACCGCAGGTATTCCAGGAAATGAGTCTTAGGCTTTCATTTTGGTGCACTGGCATTGTTTATTTGAGTCTGCGAAGCTGTTCCTCCACAGCTTTTGTTATTGTGGGAATTATATTTTCCACAATAGAGGGCATCATTCCGGTGACGGCTTGCAGGATTGCTGCCTGGAGATCTAGTGGTGGGGAGTTCTCCTTCTTCTCCTTTGGGGGAGTAGAAACAGTTTTGGCCGCTTCTGAGTAGGTGGGTTTGGCTGCAGGTTTTGTGGCTGCAGGCTTGGCGGTGTTTTTGAAGTTGGCCCATGGGGCTACGGGTGCCTTTTTAGGGGCAGGAAATTTTGGGCAGCCCTTGTAGCTGGCCGGGTGTCCTTTCTGGTTGCAGTAAGCGCAAACTGCATTTTTGCAACCATCTTCGTCCTTCTCAGGAAGTCGGCATGCGTCGGCTCTGTGTTGTCCTGCGCATTTTACGCACTTTTCCGGGTAAGTGCATAGGGATTGGGTATGGCCAAATCTCTGGCATTTGTAACACTGTTTCACTGTGCCGTCCTTTCTCTTATTTTCAATCTTGACAACGCGATCGAAGAGGGTGCTTATTGTCATTATCTTGTTGTTTGTGGTTTTCACCAGAAACAATGGCATAGGTTTTTTGGTGACTCTTGATGTCATCCTGACGACGCTGACATCGGTAATGCCGAGTTCCCTTAGTTCTTGGGCTATATCTTCGCTGGGAGTGTTCATATGTAATCCTCTGATTACTACATGTGTCCTTTTCTCCTCCGGGAGTTGGTATGTATGTTAGGGGCGGTTTGTCTCTTGAAGATGGCGGGTGAGGGCCCTATGGTCGCTGGCCGTTTTCGGGAATATTTGGAGCCTTGATCCGGAGGCCTTGGCTTTATTGAAGTCTATGTTGGCTCCTTTTATATTCCTACGGACTTCTGTCCAGGTCCCGTCGTCTTCAATCACTACCGGAGGGATTTTAGGCGCTGGGGGCACTACACCTATAGCTGCTTCGGTTGTTTCCATTGCACTGGGGGTTTCACTATTGGGGGATTCAATTTGGGGGGTTACACTAATCTCACTGTTTTCGCTAGGGGGAGATTTAACCCTTTTCCTCTTGGGCTTGGTTTCGGCAGTGTTTTGTTGTTCGCCTTGCGTGGGCTGCCTGGTTTTCTTCCCTTCTTCTTGTGTAAGGAGAAGGTTTTCAAGCCTGTCGAGCCTGTCTGTAAGGCTTCGGTTTTCTTCTTTTAATGTTTTCAAATTTTCAGTTAATCTGAGATTTTCTTCCTTTAGCCGGTGGATTTTCTTCTCCGACTTAACTTCAGTAGAAATTTTGCCAATTTTTGTTGATTTTCCTGGCTTCATCGTGATTAGCATTTTTGGTTGCACTAAAACACAAGGTGATAATTCCAGTAAGGAAAAATATCCACTTTAACACTTTAACTGTACGGAGCCGGGTGAACCGAATCGATCCGTACTGTCTCAATGCAAAAAGCGAACTGTGGTATAGAGATCTAGTAAAACTGTGGTATTATTTCAAGATGACGGAACAAAATGGAGGCTAAATAAAAGATTTGCAATCGTGAAAAAAATCACCCTCTCAGTCTTGACGTATTTTCAGGTTTTACCATTTCTAGACGCGAAAAAATATTTTTATCAATTCCGTCGGTCCGTCTGTCTGTCTATCAGTGACATAGCTTAAGATTACTCATCAGAGTGAACTTAAATTCTAGGCAAAAATTAAGAGTCATATGGGGATGACCTGGTAATATTTTAGTAAAAATTGGATATGCCGGAACAACATGGCGGCCTGAAGAAATGTTAAAAAGAAAGAAGTGTTACATAGGAATGAACTGGTAAATATATTGATATGAATATAAGATAGTGAAACAAAATGGCGGCTTGACTAAATAATTAAAAAATCGGCCTGAAAAAAACTACTCAGTAGATTAATTTCAAAATATATAAAAGCAAGCATGGTATAGAGATAAGCTAAGATTAAAAATGTTAGAAAAGGCAGTATACAGTGTGTCCCAGATTCGCTTCTCTATATAGGGATCTCGGCTCCTATTATACCTACATCAAAGGTTAAATAGGGAAAGTTTTAGAGGAAACTTATTGCTTTCGATATCCGGCTTTCAGATTTACGATCGATCAATTGTATTTGGAAATATCGGGGGAAAACCGAAAATGGCGGATTTCGTTTTTGGCCAGTATATCCAGAACGGTAAATTTGACAGCTGCCAAAATGTGACATTATTTGGACACATTTTTAAGACAAATAAGATGGCGTATACGACACGTCTTCATTGATTTTTGTTAACCCGCAACCCGCCTCAACTTTCATTATTCTTAGGGCCGGCATATTGGATTTTTCGATTTTTGGAAAGAGCCTAACATTTCCAGTTTAGTGATATTTCACAAGTGCATTAAAGATTTTAGTATCATCGAAATATTACACTTCGTGAAGTTAGGTTTCAGTTTTTTCTAAGGAGGCCATGATTTAAAGTAATGTTAGCTCTCAATGCTTTTCTAAGGAGGCCATGATTTATCTGTAACAAAATTGGATTTTGACTGTGACGTTAAGTTAAATAGTTGAAAGTATCAAAGCTGCGTTTTAAAAGTAGTAGGTACGCTTTTATCCCAATAAAATCATAAATCTGACACATAAATTGTCAAAACCTATAGAAAATGGCCAGCATTCCGTATTCAAATGAAGAAAAGTTTGATATGTTAGCTCTGTACTTTTAATCATACAGAAACGCCGACGTTACCTCAGCAAGGTATTTGGAGATGTACCCTGAACGACGGCAGCCTCATAAAACCCAATTCAGGAAAATCGTAGTTAATTTAATTAATCATGGTGCCTTCAAACAACTTAGAAGCGGATACAATAATAACAATGAAAATCGAGACAGAAACATTTAACAAGCTATCAACGAAAACTCTAGTGCATCAGTAAGAACTGTAGAACAGCAAACTAATGTACCAAAATCAACAGTACAGAGAGTTTTAAAAAAGAATAAGTTCCATCCATACACACCCATAATAGTACAAGGACTTAAGGAAACTGTTTTTCCAAGACGACTACAGTTCTGTGAGTGGTATACTAGGAGATATAATGAAAATCCTGATTTTCTAAATCATGTCTTGTGGTCCGATGAGAGCAGGTTCACGAATTGTGGAGTCTTTAATAGGCACAACCGTCATCATTGGGCTGTGCAAAATCCTCACGAAGTGGCAGAGAGACGTCTACAGATCAGATTTGGAAGTAGCGTTTGCTGTGGGATCATTGGTAAGTTAATCTAACCAATCTTTTTTAAATAGGCATCAAATGATGGTCAAATAATAATCTTTTTTTCTCGTTTAGCTCTTTAATAACACTAAAACAGTATAATCTAATAAAAAAAAAAGTAAAACGTTCTACTCTCGTCAGTCAACTTACTTTTTTGATATTGTATTACATTTTTATTCAATCATTTTGTATTGTAGTTTCGAAGAACCTTTAAAAATAGAATTGGGTTCTGTAAATTTATTAACACTTTATCTAAATTTTGGGCAGATTTAGCTAATTCTCTAAAATTATTTTGATTGTCTGAATTTAATGATTTATTATTCCCCGGGAAGCCTAGTTCTTGCGTTATGAAAAAAATACCATATTCATCAAATGTCGAATTATTTTTCGATTTTCATTATGATTTATAGAAAGGCGTTCAGCTGTATTTCCGAATAATTTAAATTTTAAAGCGCAAGGGGTTTGTTCTTTTGATATTTTATGTTTTATTAAGGCGGTGTACTTCTTTAAGATTACTATATCACTGAAATAAATTGATTTAGTATTTCCGAAATTAATATGCAATACCAACAAAATAATTTATTACGGCTATTACTTCCCGCTAACCAAATATGTTTTTCTTTTTCATAATAAAGCTGAAGAGGTTTCAACTGTATACAAGCTCATTCATTACGGGATGTTTCGGTAATTATTTTTGGAAAGAAAACATCTACTTTATAATAAAGATAATTTTCCCTTTATAATTTATAGTTTCTAGTACCACCCGGCCGACCCTGCTGCCCTTGACTGTTGGGCACCTATTTATAAATTATTAATCATTTTAGGAAATCGACTTATTGGACCATTTTTGTTTGACTGCAACCTAAACGGGCAGAGGTACCTAGAGCTTTTGCGAAACCAGGTTGTACCAGCCTTACGAGCTATTCTAACGGAAGATGGATTAAGAAGAACTTGATTTCAACAAGACGGATGTCCGGCTCACAATACCATTCAACTCAGGAACTTCTTAAGAGAGCAGTTTGACAAAATAATAATTTCTTTAAATGGTCCAATATCTTCTCCTTCTAGATCCCCTGACCTGTCGCCCTTGGATTTCCACCTCTGGGATCACACGAAGAATGAAATCTATAAATTTGATCCCCCAGTGACCATAAAAATCCTGAGAAAAACAGTTCTGGACACATTTAGAAATATTAACCGAAATACACTTAACAGGGTCGTACGAAAAACTGTCACCAATTGTCAAAAATGTCTCGATGCAAATGGACGTCATTTTGCAGATTTGTAAATTAATGCTACCCACTACCAAGTAGTTGAAGCTCATTTAGATTTTTTAAGTGGTTATTTAAGTTCATGTTGTATTGAAAATTCAATGCGTTCAATACATTACTTACTTATCTAATCTTGTGACAAATAAATCATGGCCTCCTTTAAAAACATTGTAACCTAATTTACGAAGTGTGATATTTTGATGACACTAAAATCTTTAATGCACTTGTGAGATATCACTAGACTGGAAATTTTAAGCTCTTTCCAAAAATCGAAAAATCCAATATGGCGGTCATAAGAGAAATGAAAGTTGAGGCGGGTTGCGGGTTAACAAAAAACAATGAAGACGTGTGGTATACGCCATCTTATTTGTCTTAAAAATGTGTCCGAATAATGTCACATTTTGACAGCTGTCAAATTTACCTTTCTGGATATACTTTTCCCCGATATTTCCCAAAATTATTGATCGATCGTAAATCTGAAGCCAGATATCGAATGCAATAAGTTTGTAACAGTTCGATGGCTGTTATATTGAGGGGATAAATTTACTATATAAAAAAAAAACTGTGTGAATTTTTGCAAGTCTATTGCTATAAAAAAAAACAAATAGGTATAAGATATGTGTGATATAAAAGAAACAGTCACACATTACTGTAAATATCTTGGTACATATTAAATTTATTACTATCCTAAATGTTTGGCAAATGCTGGTCTTACTTATATTTATTATTTGTATCCTAAACCAATGAAATATTGAATTATACAGGGTGTTCCTTAATGACATGCTAATATTTAAGGGGGTGATTCTTGGACCCATTTTAAAAAAAAATCTTCATATGAACTGATGTCCTAAACGTCTTAACTTTTGAGATACAGGGTGCTAAAGTTTTCAGAAAAAAAATTATTTTTTTTAATAACTGTGATACTACTGTAGATATCTTTATGAAATTTGGTACACGTGTTCTATGCATCAAGATGCATTTTCTAATGTACAAGCAATTTTATTCTTTTTACCAGTGGCGTCCGTACGCGTTTTGCTTAGAATATTTTTGGAGAAAAAAATGGTACGCCACTGCTTTATCTTAAAATAATAATTATTTTTGGAATTCTCATTAATTTCTGAGCAAATTCGATCTCTTGATTTTCTTTCGGCCGACGCATAGTTTTCGCTTAAAAAAATAAAAATCGTTTTACTTCAGGGTCAAATCGTTAAAAATCTGATAGGGTGACTGTTGTGTGGAAATCGCTTATTTATCGGGTGAAAGAAAATTATGACATCGAATGTGTTCATAAACGAAAAAGTTTTCTCGTCTGATGGCCCGTTCTTGATTAAATAATTGAGTTAAAATTGCTTCATAATATCTCAATACCAACTAATAATAATTTTTAAACCCATAAATCTAGTAGTCCTGGAATAAATTACGTTTTTACAAACGTCGATGTCAAATGACTTAAAGTAAGCTGTTGGTGTTCAAAACCATCTCAGTGTGTCATCTCTTTGGTTTTTAGTGTTTCATTGAAGTTATTGAAGTTATTTTCGCCGTTTTTTCGAATAATATCATTAAATATGGTAAATTATACGAATGCGGAAATGGCGGCAATGCATTACGCATATGGCCTCGCAGATGGTAATGCAACAGAAGCCAGATGCATTTATCAGGAAAGATATCCTAATCGTGCCTTGCCAGATAGCCGAACCTTTTCGAATATTCATCGCCGACTTAGCGAAACAGGTAGTTTCAATAAAGGTACTTCGGAAGGCAGACCTCGAACTGTCAGAACACCTGAAGTTGAGGAAGCGGTGCTGCAAGAAATCGACGAACATCCTGAGACGAGTACGAGGAAGATCGCTAGAGCTTTGAATATTTGTCACCAAATTGTTTGGCGTATTTTAGTTGACTTTTTGTTATATCCATATCATATTCTAAGAGTACAGGCATTACTCCCAGGGATTTCCCACAGCGTGTGAACTTCTCTCAGTGGTATCTTCAGAGTATTACACTAAATCCGCAGTTTGAGTCACACATTTTGTTCACAGACGAAGCAACTTTTTCTAGGAGTGCGCAATTCCATGCGTAGACGGGCGGAAGCATGCATATTAAGTGAAGGTGGCCACTTCCAACAATTTTTATAATTAATGTTAGTATTGTTAATAATTAATAAAATTAAGCCGTTTCTGTAAACTTTGTTTTCTGCAAGCTGAAATCCCCGCTGTAATTTATTGGCACATGAAAGTTTTTTAAAAATTGTTTCCTAAAGTAATCAATCCTAAAGTAAAGTAAATCAATTACTTATTTCTAAATTAATTAATATTTATTATTAAATGAACTGAATAGCACGAAAAAAGAAATAAAAACGCTTTCCACGCAACAGTCACCACATCAGATTTTTAACGATTTGACCCTGAAGTAAAACGATTTTTATTTTTTTAAGCGAAAACTATGCGTCGGCCGAAAGAAAATCAAGAGATCGACTTTGCTCAGAAATGAATGAGAATTCCAAAAATAATTTTTATTTTAAGATAAAGCAGTGGCGTATCATTTTTTTCTCCAAAAATATTCTAAGCAAAACGCGTACGGACGCCACTGGTAAAAAGAATAAAATTGCTTGCACATTAGAAAATGCATCTTGATGCATAGAACACGTGTACCAAATTTCATAAAGATATCTACAGTAGTATCACAGTTATTAAAAAAAATAATTTTTTTTCTGAAAACTTTAGCACCCTGTATCTCAAAAGTTAAGACGTTTAGGACATAAGTTCATATGAAGATTTTTTCTTAAAATGGGTCCAAGAATCACCCCCTTAAATATTAGCATGTCATTAAGGAACATCCTGTATATATATGATCCTTTATTAATTTAAAAATGATAAATTTTAAGAAGAAATTCACAGATATAAAGAAAGCTTGATATTTTAAATTTAATATTTTCTAAATAAAACAAATTAAGTGTTGCACAGTATTGCTCAGTTTTTAAATGGGGTTCTTATCTTAAAGGTTCAGCCACCAAATTCCGCAGACAGATGATTCTGTTTTCGATTTTTGTCAATGACCTTCGGACTAGATCAACGGCAAGGGTTAAATAACCTCCAACTTTAACACGTGCTTTGGATTTTAATTTGCTCTGGAAATGGAATTGTAACTCCGAAACTTGAACTTTGACAATAAGAAAACTAGAACTGAAATTGGAACTGAAACACCTAGCTGGCTTCACGAACTAAAAATATAATCTCTAATTACAAATTTGTATATTCTTATTTGTGTCTTCGGACATCTTGCTCCATGTTTTTTTCGACGTCGGGATATCCTGTTATGACGTGAACATTTTCAGTATACAACAATCCGTCTTCTCAAAAATATGTACTTTAAATAACAGTATAGTTACCTCTATTTTCTTTTCTTCACTGTTATTTTAATGCTCTTTTCTTTAAGATTATGATAACTTTTACTTTGGCTGCGTGTGGCTAGACTCAAAATATCCCGTTTGCCCTTTGTCAGCCAGTTTTATTTCCTTACGTTAGTTTTTTTGTGGTTTATAACATGGGAAGTTCTGATTGGCGAACGCTATCGATATTGATCTCGCTTTCAACCTGCTTGCCGGATTCTATCTCCGAGGAATTAAACTTTAGCACTTCCCGGATAGGTGGCGGTTTAGAGAGATGGTACTGGCTAACGGATCGTCAGCGTGAACCGTTGCAAGTTTCCTCTAAAACTTTCCCCATCTAACCTTTGCTGTAGGTATAATGGGAGCCGAGATCCCTATATAGAGAAGCGAATCTGGGACACACTGTATATGTGTTATTAACATAGTCATGTACTGAACTAAATTGGGTCACACTTTACTATTCCCAATAATAGGAAACATTCATAACGAGGGAATTTCCGGGTAACGGAAATTTCCCGATTTATGAATTTGCGTCTAATCAACAATTCTATAAAAGATTCATACATGTAAATAAATATTTTTTTGAATTGTTTCAAATTCATAAGTCCCGTTTTCCCTCCTTTTTTGACATGCAAGTTTATACAATCTTAAGCGATGTAGAATCACAAAATACATTAATAACTGGTTCGTGATAAACCCAACAATTATTGAGTAATGATTGATGCCAACTTTGATTAATTAGCGTCCATTAGGCTAATTGGACCGTGGGTGGCTTGGGCTTATGCTTTGGCATTCCCTCCGAAACCGCAATACATCGGACGTTTTGTTTAATGAGGCAGAACGAAATTCAATATTGTTCTGTGCGAAAAAACAATACCAAAGTATTTTAAATTTAGAGCAAATACCATGTGGGTGCGTATATTTTTGGATTAGAGTTCCTGCTAGTCGAGGGTGAAAACAGGCCTTCAAACTCTCCCATCACCGATTAGTTCAATACCTGCCGTTAGAAAAAGAAAATATAAACCCTCAGTAGCTTTTTGATTACACTGGAAATCTTTTTGACGTGTGTCATGTGATAAGACAGAAAAGTTACATTATTGCATTATTGTTTATATAATTTATTGTAAAGTTTGGTCTTTCAATAATAAAACAACTTTATATTGTCGATAAAATATATTACATATTTACTTTAGATAAACAACGAATTATTCTAATCTAGCAGCTAAGGCATCAAAATATTTCTTAAATTCTTGCATTACTTCCTGCTTTCTTAATCGGGAGTAAGGAGGCGCTTCGGGTGTATACAACTCATAAGATTCCCATAAATGTTTATGTTTCAGGAAGTAGATATATTATTTGGACACTATTTTGTTCTGCTTACTCTATCTCATTTAGTTTTCCAGATATGGTTTTCTAAGACTAACGGTTCGCGAGATATCGACGATTTTCCGAAGGCGTGAATAAAGCCGTAATTTTTCCGATGGCTATAAAAATTCCACGGTTCGTCTTACGAACGAATTGACGTTTTTTCGGATTCTAGGGTGTCGAATTAGTATAGAAACGAAGTTTGGACACAATCTGAGGCCCAAGAATGTTTCCCGAAATTTCCATGCAAATTTTTTTACCGGAAAAAATTTTTTTTGGAAAATGCGTGGAGAGACTACGTTTCTGTATGTATTTTGAGCTAATAAATGCATTAAAACTATCCATTGCGACCTGGGATCAATATTTTCGGATATATGAAATTTTCATTTTTAAAATTTTGTTTTAGCAATTTTTGTTAAGTTAGTAAGACACTGGTTGAGTATGTTGTAAATTGATCATTTCTTAATAAAACAGTGCAAACTGCACCTCTTTATCTCATTCAGTTTTCCAGATATGAATTTTTTTCCGACTCGATGTAAGCCATGCGTCCGCCATTTTGTCAAAAAACGCTATGTAATTTTCGCGTCGCAAAAAAAAACTAAAAAAGCGATGTTTATATATCTGATAGAGAATTTTCCGTAGATTCAGAATCTGCTTCGAGCGGTTTCCTAGGACTAACGGTTCGCATTTTTGTTATTTGTATTTTTTGTTAAGTTAGCAAGACACCGGTTGAATACGTTTTAAAACGATCATTTCTTAATAAAACAGTGCAAACCGCACCCCTCTATCCCATTTAGTTTTTCAGATATGATTTTTTTTCCGACTCGATGTAAGCCGCGCGTTCACCATTTTGTCAAAAAACGCTAGGTCATTTTCGCGTCGCAAAAAAAATACTAAAAAAGCAATATAAATATCTGATAGAGAATTTTCCGTAGATTCGTAACGTAACGGTTCGCGAGATATCGACTATTTTCCGAAGGCCCGCATAAAGTCGCGATTTTTCCGATTTTCCGAGGGCTATAAAAATTCCACGGTTCGTTCTACGTACGATTGTTTTTTTTTGGGGTTTCTAGGGTATAGAATTAGTACAGAAACGAAGTTTAAACACAATCTGACACCCATAAATAATATATAAAGAAAGGAAATTTAATAAGACTTGAACCAGTTTGGGGTTAGTCTATGAAATATCCAAGCGTGTGATTTCGAATTGTTTAGTGCTTTTATACCCTTTATTATGTGGAGCAGAGTATGCTAATTATGAGGAGACACAAGCACAAAGAAGCAATAAGTCTGTATACTCGCCATTATACTTTAAGACACCAGATGACAAATGGGGTTTGCAGAATACTTCAGGTGCGGTCTGTATATGGAAGATAACGAGACAGCCAGACATGTGCTGTACGAATGCCCGACCGCAACCGGGGTTAAGTTCTCCATATCTGAAAGGGATATTCTGTTAGAGGATTTGAAAGATGCAACGATATTGCTCATTGAGAAGTTGGAATTTTTGAGGAGTGTAATTATAGGTTAGAGCTACAATAAAACGAAAAATGGCACGCGAAGTTAGACATCAGCTATTAACTTTGAACCCTAATCTTACCCTTAACCTCTTATAGTTCTAATTGTGATTAGTATCGGTTTTGAAGCATCTATTTCTATTTTTGTATTTAAATTTCTCGGCAGTGTTTGCCCCCTATGCCGTATATGCTTTCGACATCTGCGTTTATACTCCGAGGTAAGTCGTTGTGAAATAAATGTTTAGAGGCTCGTTTGGATTTTTAAACTTCGACGTCCTCAAGAAACGTTTTTTTTTTAATATGACATCAAATACAAGAAACTTTTTTTTATATATGATATAAAATATAAATTGTTAATGCGGATAAACTTATAGAGAGTATGTCTGAGACCTTCCAAACCCTATTAAAATGGGAGATCTTGAGAAGTATCGTGTTTTTCTGGCTATTTTGGGCCCTTATAAAGTCCAAGTTGTATAGACAATTAACGTTTGAAACAATTTCGACAGGAGTTTAATAGATATTTACGATATAAGTGAGTTAACAGCATCATTAACGAACTTCTATTAGCTGTTACCTGCAGTTTGCACTTTAAACCTGCCACTCTGGGTACCCCGGGCAATGTCAATTTAAGTAATATCTTAGTGACAGTTTTAATTTCTTTAGTCAAAATGAGTGATTCAGAAAGAAGCATTCCTTCTGATATTGAGCAGAAAGCATCTATGGCAATTGACCGGTTGCTTCCCGAAAAATCCAGGCTAAAATACGAGTATATTTTCAATTGGTTCCAAAAATGGTACACAGATAAGAATGTACAGAACTATGGGAATGAAAAGGTACTTAATGTATACTTTAGGAAGTTATCTACTAACTATAGGCCTTCATCTCTCTAGGCGTTTTATTCTATAATATGAACAATAATGATATATATATATATATATATATATATATATATATATTTTTTTTTTTGCTTTGTGTTCTTTGACCTTTTTTTTCAATATATATTTATCCTAATTTTTCTTGGTTTGAGGTCAATACATTAACAACAAAATTAGTACATATTTTTAAACATATATTTCGTTTCTAAGGTGACGTTTCGACCATAGTTTTGGTCTTTTTCAAACCTAAAATTTGTTTAGCACTATTTTTTTAAGTTTATAAAGTATTAAAAATTTAGGACTTACCATAGAACGTAAAATAGTTGACTAAAAAGTATACATAATCCACATATCTGACATATACTACACATATTTAATTTACATTTTACAAATATTGTGGACGTTTATTACAGACAAATTACAAGCGACTGAGCGAACACTGTTATAGTAAAGATATATACAATTTATTTAGGTTGTTTATGTCTTTTTTGTCATTTATGGCGTTTTTGTTTTTGTGAATTTCAGCCATCTCAAAAAATTCTCTTTTTTTCAACTGAGGTTCGGATTTTAATACTTTCACTTGTTCGTAGTTGAAAGTATGTTTTTTGGACATCTCATGGTGTGTTAATGCGGTGCTGTTCTTTTTATCATATTTGTGACTTTTCAGGCTATTTTCTAAGTATTGGCTTGTTTGTCCAATATAAACACCGTTACAATTATTGCAAGGGATCTGATAGACTATATTGCTTTTTTTATTAATTGGCGTCACCTTAGAAACGAAATATATGTTTAAAAATATGTACTAATTTTGTTGTTAATGTATAGACCTCAAACCAAGAAAAATTAGGATAAATATATATATATATATATATATATATATACAGTGACCGTCTAAAGTCCGTTCCCCCCCTACTAATTTTTGAGCCAACTCGTATATCGCAACGAAATTTATAGGGCTTAAATAGGAGATGAAAAGCTATTTTTTTATGAAAAAATGATAGC
Source organism: Kuschelorhynchus macadamiae (assembly GCA_030620095.1). Lineage (NCBI taxonomy): Eukaryota > Metazoa > Arthropoda > Insecta > Coleoptera > Curculionidae > Kuschelorhynchus > Kuschelorhynchus macadamiae. The sequence continues at coordinate 39,151 of JAUTXW010004105.1, forward strand.
TAAAAGTTATAAAATGGCGGCTACGCGCCATCTTGAATTATTATTTTAAATAAAACACCCCGCATATCATTCCATATTCAAAATCTGCTCATTATTCTTAACATTTTTCTCTAATACACTTTATTCCTTAATGTAATTGTTTTCGAAATAATGACGTTTGAAAATTGAAAATCCGGTTTAAAATGAAGTAATGGTTTTAGTCACTTTCGATAAAAAATTCTGCTAACTAAATTTTTTAATTAATTTGTAGTTAAATCTTTTAATGAATTCGACTAATAAGAGGCGTAAAGACAGCATTTCAAGGATAAACAGTACCACTTACCAGAAAATCTTGAAGGTTACAAATTTGTTCTGTAAATTCACAAGGAAAACAAATTAGTTGGTAAAAAAATATTTTATTTATTTTTGAATAACACTTATTTAACCCCAACAATAATTATTTTATCAAGTGTTCGATGTGGCCCCCTCCTAAATCTTGACAATAAAGTGCCCTATTATGAATAGCTTCTCTCACGTTGATGAAAGTCTGTTCATCTATTTCTTCACATGCTTCTCTTATTTTGCGTTCCAACTCTTCTATTGTTTGACATTCAGTGGCGTAGATTTTTAACTTCAGATATCCCCAAAGGAAAAAATCTAGAGGGGTAAGATCCGGAGATCTTGGTGACCATTCTCTACTTCCCCTGCGACCTATCCATCGCCCAGGAAAGTTTGTATCGAGAAACTCTCTAGCCATGCGATAGAAATGGGGAGGTGCTCCGTCCTGCTGAAATATGATTTCATGATTTTCAAACTCTTTCTGATTGTTTAATACAATTTGTCTTATTCGAGGTTCAATTTCAGTTTCTAAAAGATTTCTGTAAAGATCTCCTGTAAGATTGCCTCTGATGAAAATCGGTCCAACAACGTGGTTGCCCAAAATCCCCGCCCAAACATTAACTTTTTCAGGAAACTGGGTATGCCCTTCTCTAAAAATATGCGGATTAGTATCGCTCCAGTATCGTACGTTCTGTTTGTTGACTTTTCCATTAAGGAAAAACGTGCATTCATCTGAACAACACGTTTTAGGAAGGATCGTTCTCCTTCAATTTTTCTTGTTAACCACTCACAAAATTCAACCCTCCGGTCTGGATCATCCTCCGTGAGAGCATGCAGGATTTTCATTTTATAGGGATGAAATTTTTCATTTTTTAGGACTCTTTGGACACTTTTCGAACTTACTTCGCAGGATTCAGCAACTGCAGACGTCGACTGAGTAGGATTAATTACCATTTCAGCAACAATTTCAATTTTTTTTTCTTCTGAAAGAGGTAGCCTTCCTGATCTTGGAGCATCTTTCATCGTACCAGTTGCTTGGAGCTTATTTAAAAGTTTGCGCAAATATGACCGCGAAATAGGGTTTTCGGGAAATATATCGTTAAACATACGGACTGCTAGATGAAAATTTCTTCCAGCTTCTCCAAAAATCAAAACTGCTTCAAATTTATCGTGTAAACTGCGAGCCATGGTCACACTTTTCATAAAATAATTAAGATGCTCAACGGACTATTTGACAGTTAGTTATCAAGATGTTACCGCGACAACGATTTTGTTTCCAACGCAAACTTGATCGTATTTTTGATTGAATTTGAAATGACCAAAATGTCAATTTTCAAACGTCATTATTTCGAAAGCAATTACATTTAGGAATAAAGTGTATTGAAGAAAAATGTTAAGAATAATGAGCAGATTTTGAAAATGAAATAATATGCGGGGTGTTGTATTTAAAATATTAATTCAAGATGGCGCGTAGCCGCCATTTTATAACTTTTAGCTATCATTTTTTCATAAAAAAATAGCTTTTCATCTTCTGTTTAAGTCCTCCAAATTTAGTTGCGATATACGAGGTGGCTCAAAAATTAGTAGGGGGAACGGACTTTAGACGGTCACTATATATATATATATATATATATATATATATATATATATATATATATATATATATATATATATATATATATATATTAAAGTCAATATTCATATCAGCAAATTTAGAAATTTAGTCACCCTCCTCAAAAGAAAATCTGAGGGATATCAATCAAAAAAGTCAAGGGTATTACAACATGCCTTCTAGAAGCAGATGACACGAAATACTTATTTATGAGAGTAGCATTGATTACACGGGTTAGCAGGAGCTTGCAGGTGATAAGAGTTAACAAATTTGTTGGATAATGGGGGAATTCTATGTAACATCTGGAAATATTCAAGAGATAGTCACGGTTCAACTAGTTCGAAGATGCATTAATCTTCTCCCATTTAACATCAAGCATGGTAGGTTTTTCATCCAATTTCGAAATGGTGTGTGTATGAAGCAACCGGTTGGCATTAATTCTTTTGGATCATTGCCAAAACAAATCGCTTTGCATCTCAAACTTGAACATCCAGAAGGATATATGGGACATTGCTTCTGAAGATCATCTACGTCCCTATTGTCAGATTCAGGAGCTGACATTCAAACAATCATGGTGGCTGGCCATCCAACACAGTTGCGGAAAGCTACGTTGAAAATTCAGCAGAAAATATAAGTTTAAATAATAAAAACAATGTATTGACTACAAATTTAACAAACGTGGGTGCTTCGTCAGGAATTTATTTGAAAGATTACACAGATTGTACTATTATTATTTATAATAAAGAATTTTTCATGTTTTATAGTTTTTAATAAAATAATTTTTCTATGCTACAAATTTCAAATTAAAAAAGAATGAATGAGTGAAAACACGTCTTAACTCACGAACGTAGATAAAGATATTTAAAAGCTCCCTAGTTTGATAAATATCGGCAAATGTATTTTGTGGGAAGATGTATTTGGTATTCAATTTAAAAAAAAAACCCTCTATAAACGTATAGTAAAGCTACAATATTATATTAATCCGTTGACAAAAAATACCTAATAATATAACGCAAGTCGATTTGCTTTATCTGTTACAGAGGGCGTCATATTCTCCAAACCAATAATCCATAATCTCACCCTTCTTGTTTCCCCGGTGGCGATTGGTCTGATATAAAATATTAACCCATATCTTAACTAAAACTTATTAGAATTTCAGCCCGCTAGCTCAAATAGTTTTAGAGATACGATTACTTTAGTCCTTCGAGGAATGTTTCAAATTAAACGTTGAATTGCGGCCTGCGTATTGAAATTATGTCTATAATTTCAGAAGGTGGTTCCAATAAGAACACACGCACAAATATTTTTTATTGGCCAAAATTCGCCCTTTACAGCTAAATATTTTCTAAGTGGAAATTCATATTGCTAAAGGTAACATATGTCAGAAAAGTTTTCGGAAAATATCCGAATTATTTTATTTAAAAACCAATTTGACCATGGAAAAACAAACGCTTCAACACGTCTGATCTTTCACTTTTGTGCTATCTGTTTACATCAGGGGCTTCAAAGGGCCCGATTCTACATATAAAAAATTCCTATTAAGTAAAAAAAAATATTTAACTTTAATTTTATAAAAATCATCTATATAAGTAAAAAACTCTTCTTTACTCGTTTCCAAATAGATTTTAAATGATGTCCTTTATATTTTCTAAAAACTTGATTTTTTACTTCTTTCCGCGTATCGTGTTTCTTTTAAAGAATTTCATTAGTAGGGCTTACGGCCGAAACACTCCATAGTATGCCAATTATGCTTGTTTAAGATCCCTGCATTGAGCGTTTTCTTTCGTACACCCTCTAGAGCAGGGGTGCTCAAACTTGAACTGTTGCCGATCTACCTCAATATTTTTAGACTACTTACGATCGACTCTGAGAGGCTGCAAGTAAGTGTGATACAGGGTTGTCGTACATACACGATACATACACCCTACCTACCTAGGTAGGGTGTACCGTAGCATGTATAGATATTAGCTTTCCGCACAATATACATTATTTTAGTCAAGGTTTGGGTTAGGTTTAGTTAGGTTCTTCTCTACAATATCAACGAAAAAACTCATAGTTCTTCAAAATTGCGAGTTTATTGGTTGTTACAAAACAAAAAAGTTACATATGGTGTTAAACTTAACTAAGGAGTGACCTTGCATGCTGAAGCGTGACACTGCATGTCCTGAGCATACTTTTCATAAGATGGTACGTAACCACTGAGTGCTAATTGCAAGCATGATAACATATGATCGTCAATTAGTCGATTGCGATATTTTGACTTAATTATCTTCATTTCAGAAAATGCAGACTCGCACAAGTAAGTTGACCCAAACATTGCTGTCAGTTGAAGGGCGATTTGCCTTAGATTCGGATATTTATCTTCAGATGTAAAACACCAGAAATCACATGCTGTAGCTTTGAGATGTATATCTGATAAATCTGCATCAACTCATTTTCAACAGAACATGAGTTCATATTAAACTGACTTGCTATTTCAGTAGCTAATTCCTTAATGTTTTTATATGAAAAAGGATAACTCATAAATGATGCTACATTTGCCAATTTACTACAATCATAAAAACGCATTTCGAATTGTCCCAAAATATTTGATAATTCATACGTATCATAATTCAATTGAGAAATCCTTGCTTTCAAAGACGGAAAAGGTTTCAGATCCTTTCTTTTCAGTTGATCTATCATAAGTTGCAATTTACTTTTGAATGCGTTTACCGCGCTAATCATATCAATCAATAACAGTTTTTCCTTTACCTTGAACCAAGTTAATGATGTTTAGGTGCAGTTCAGTCAAAAATGCCAAATCAGTCAGCCATTTTTCGTTTTTCAACATCTGAGTGTCATCACCTCTTCCGTCTAGAAAAGCTGTTATTTCGGGCAATAATTCATGAAACCTTTCTAGGGATTTTCCGCGACTCAACCACCTGACGTCCGTGTGAAGAACTAAATCAGTGTGTTCAGCTGACTCCCTATCTTCCAACTGCAACTTAAAGAGCCGCCGTTGCAAGCTACGTGCACGGATGGAATTCACAATTTTTGTTGCAATGCCCATAATTTCCTCCGTGTTTAAAACTTTTGAACACAAAACTTGTTGATGTATATTGCAACGGATTGAAAAATATGAAGGGAAATCTTCATTAGCTCGACACAATGCCACAAAACCATTTTTGTTTCCAGTCATTGCTGGTGCTCCATCGGTTGTAATGCACACTAATTTATATATTGGTAGCTTGTAGTTTTTTACAAAATTGAAGAAAACGTCATATATATCTTCGCCACGGGTCTTCCCCTTCAGAGGAATGATTGTCAAAAATTCTTCCTTAGTCAACATGTCATTGAATACCATCCGAATAAAAATACACAGCTGGGCAGTGTCTGTCATATCGGTGGATTCGTCGAACTGTAAAGTATGTACATTCCATGATATCATTTTTTAGTTTATCTGCCATGTCCTCACTCATGACTTCAATACGCCTTGTGACAGCCGGACGAGATAACTGAAGTTCTCTAATAGCAGACATGATTTCTGTTTTATTTTTAAAATCTCCAAATAAAGTCTCACCCGCTTCAATAAATGCTTCCTTCACAACCGATCCATCTTTGAATGGTTTCTTGTGTTTCGCCAATATATGAGATATTTTAAATAACGCGATCGTAGCAGCTTTTGATTGTTTGGCTGGTCTTGTGAACATGGTTTGTTCTTTTTTCAAACAGGATATCAAATCACGTACTTTTCGTTTTCTTAATTCACTCTGTGGCGGAAAATCCTTTTCATAGTTTTTATGAACCGTTCTATGATGCCTCTCTAAGTTACCACGCTTAGGTATTACAACTGACGCACGATAAATAAGACAAATGCACTTATCCTTCACCATACAAAACAAAAATTCTTCCTCCCAATCGTTATTAAAATGATACGTTTTAGATTTCTTCGCTGCACTCATTTTGTATTATTTAATAATAAACTTTGTATCGACGTAGTATTGCCTTCAAGTTGCAATTCAGAATGACTCCAATTCCTGCAGGCGCAACATTTATATCGGCGTAAACGAAAGTCTCGAATGTTCCCGTCAAACGCGCCGCCCGAAATTTGTAGAAAAGCGGGAAGAATAAAAAACGCGGCTTTTCTTTGACAAATACTGCGCCTTCCTTTGATAAAGCCGCCTTTTGCCGCTAGCAGAGTGTTATTTTATTACGTAATAAATTTTTGTAGTTTAGTTAAGTACTTACTTATTAGAAAATTTTTCTTCTCGAGATCTACTCAAAAAGCACTCGCGATCGACCGTTTGAGCACCCCTGCTCTAGAGTCTAGATGTCGCTTTGTTTCGAAAATTTCTTCTGTTTATCGGGGAATCCCAAAACACAAGGCTGGTAAACAACGTTTTAATAAAGTTTGTGGAGTGGATTTACTGGATACGTGTTTCGTTATCGTATTTGGTGTTTTTTTAAATAAATTCTATTTAGGACTGGTAGACTGTACTACTGGAATCTGTGAATAATTTTACTAAAGGTACGTATGTAAATTAGTATATTATTTTTTACTTAATACGGTATTTTTCTATTTTAGATTGAGTACCTATAAGCATAAATTTGGTGCCTAAAAGCGTAAAGAACGCGATGCATTACAAGAGAAAAGCAAAAACTCCCTATAATAACAAACTTTTTTAGTGCCTCAGCAAAAAAGCTAAGTCTGTTTTCTTTTAAATAAAAAAGTTCTTACATTTTTTTTTTAATTATTGTAGTTGACAATAGTGACAACTTAACCGAGATTTATCAGTTAGAAACAACGCCGACGTCGGAAATGCACACTCATACACAAGAATCACAAGAGCCATGCACTGAGCAGTCCAAGCACATTTCTTGGATTAGTTCTGATACAAATATTAATGCTGATCAGAGTATTGACTCTACTTTAGACTAGTTGGTAATGTAGTAGACGAAATCCAGACTGATAAAGGATATTATACACGAGAATTAACAAGTGATCAAAAACGAATTATTATTGGCAATAAGCCATCACGACCATTAGGACCATTCATTCGAGACTAGAAAGGTAGAAGTTTCTCTACATTTTTTTATAATAAATTAATAAATCTAGAATAAAAACCGAACGTCTCTGGTTATGTTTTTCGCCCATTTTAAACCAATGCTACTGCCAACCTTGGTGGATGTTTCCTCGAGAAAAAGATACTATTTCTAATGGATTTAATGACTGGTTCTACCTAAATCAGGCAATTACTAGGCACGAGCAGAAGCAAAGCCATAACGAATCTTGTGCAGTTTATGACCGATGGAGAAGGAATGATACAATGGGCCATGAGCTTGAGTCAAAAATTTTACAGGAAGTATCCGTATGGCGACAAATTTTAGAATGTGTTATTAAAGTTACACTTACGTTGGCTTCTAGTAATATGCCATTCGGTGGACATGACGAAAGTTTGGATTTCTTAAATCCAGGACCATTTTTATCTATTATAAATTTGCTTTCTGAATACGATTTGGTTTGAAAAACTTTATTAGAGAATAAAAAAAACCAGTTACATATTTCAGTCCTACCATACAAAATGAAATAATTGGACTATTAAGTACTGCTGTAAAAAATGAAATAATTGATCAAATAAAAAAGCATCATTTTATTCAATTATAACAGATACCACGCAAGTTATTTCAAAAATTGATCAGTTAAAAGAGAAGCCAACGAAAATATTAATAAATGAGTCATTTTTAGGATTTATACCAGTTGGGAGTCAAACTGGAACGGCTTTATCCAATACTATCTTAAGAATATTAACAGAAAACGATATATATAGAAAAAACACGACCGAACTGCAAACATGAGTGGGTTATACAAAGGGGTATAAGCTCAAATATCAGCAATTGTTTCTAATGCAGTATATGTACATTGTGCGTCTCATAACCTAAATTTAATAATTAATGACTCCGTTAAGTGTGTTAATGAACTTCGAAATTTTCACGATTTGGTTGAAAGTGTTTACATTTTTTTTGGACACAGCATAAACAGATGGGCCCTTTTAAGTAAATGTTTTGATAACTCTGTCAAAAAAAAATAAGACGACCCTAAAAAAATTAAACCCAATACATTGGTCAGCGAGACACGATGCATTGGACGCCCTTAGGTTTAGATCTGTGAATGTCTTAAAAGTTTTATCGCAAATTATATTGACCTCTAATAATAAAAATTAAGTTGATGAAGCTAATTCTTTAAAAAACAAATTTGAGTTATTTGAAACTGTCTTTTTAATAGTTCTCCAATCAAAAATTTTAAAGTTAACTGACGCTCTTTCAAAAGAAACAGCAAAACATTGAACATGCATCAAAAATGTTTCTTACTGCGCTTGAAAATATCAAAACCATAAGAAATAATTTTGATTTATTAATTAGTGAATCAAGTAGTTTGGCTGCGGAATGGGGATCAATGCGGAATTTTCAAAAAAAAGAATAACTAGGCCCAAACGGTTTTTTAATAAAAAGGAAAATCATTTTCAAATCGAATCTAACGAAGACTGGTTTAAAATAAACGTTTTTAATACAACGTTAGATATTATAATATCTCAATTACAAAATGCAGGAAGTTTTAGATAATGATTCAGTTTCTGATGAATGGGCCAGGAATTGTACGTCAAATATTCCGATGATATTACCGATATAATTTCTTCATAACTAGTTTCTTTTAGAAGTTGTTTTAAGGGCGATTTAGGTAGGATCAAATTCATTAAAGACTTAATGGAGTTTATTTTAATTGAAAATTTTAGTTCCTGTAGTAGTTTTAGCGAAATTTTGATGGTTTGCTACATTTTCCTAAGTATCCTTGTATCGGTAGCAACAGCCGAACGATCATTTTCTAAGTTGAAGTTAGTAAAAAATTTTCTCACACACACAATGGGACAGGAAAGACTTTGGCGGTTGTCAATTCTGTCCATTGAGAACCAAATTGCGAGGAAAATGGACCTGTCTTCCATTGTATCGGTTTTTGCAAATAAAAATGCGAGGAAAAAAAATTAATTAGATCAGTCATTTCATTTCTTTTTATATTTTTTGTTATGTTGCTTGTACTGATTTTAATTTTTTGTGATTTTGTTGTGTTCGTTATATATTTTTTAATAAACGTAAATAATTACTTCGTTTTTTATTGGGTAAAGGGCCCGGCGATCCCGTGGAACACAGACCCGAAGCGGCATCACTACGTCCCTGGTTTACATCATGGTCTAAGAATTGAAGTTCCGATGAAGTTTTCGAAATGAGAATATTTTGTTGCCAACAATATTTGAAATAATTTTCGACCATGACGGAGGAATATCCTATTCTAATTTAGTGAAAAAAGTCCGCAGTTCAAGTCAGCAGACTATTGGCGGTTTTCAAAAAAAAACCGTTAGTCGGTCCAGACGAAAGTTGTGTCGTCGTTTTCACATCTCTCGAATGGCTGTCGCAAACTCGCAAGAGATAATGTAAAATACCGAAAACCAAAGGAATGCCCCAAATATACAGTTAATCAAGTAGAAAAAATTCGAAGATGTTGCCGTTCCTCAGCAATTCGGCACTGCGTCAATAATAATTATGGACGATGAAAAATACTTTGCATTCGCTAACCTGAAACTTCCTATCAATAATGGATTCACTACAGATAACACTGGCGGACAAAAAATTTTTTTTTGTTGTAACACAAATTAGAATAGCATAATCTAATAGAATAAACCTATCCAAATACGAAAATGACAAATAAAAAGTTGTAGCACGTAGGGTTTTCTTGTTAGAGTTGTAGATCCAATGTTGCTATATTTAATATCTATAGAAAAAATGATTTCAGAAAATTCTTAACCCTGTTTATTGACTAAGTTTACAGTTTTTGCCTATTAAATATACCATACATCTAAGAGAAAAGCAAACAAGAAAAATATTAACTTAAAACACTAATTAAACTTTATTTTTTCCTTTTATGAGGTGTCCTATCTTCTCTCTTCAAAAACCAACAGTAGTCACCCATCATGGCCAGATCCCATCGTCCGAATTTCCATTGTTCTGATATCTTGGTGAAACCCTTCACCCTGCTCGTCACTAATAGCTCACAACTTTTTAGGAAACAATGACAGATGGGAATGGAGGAAGTGAATTTTTAATGACATTTTGGCACCAAGCGCTTTATAGGCATCTAACAGTTCATTAACTAATCGTTCATAATTTTCATCCATATTGTTGCCTAAAAATCCTCTTTCTACATTAACAAATGAATTCCATGCTCTGAGTTCCTGCCTGGTAAGCTTTTCCGTAGAATTGACATCGTCCAGCAATTTTCTGATTTGTGGCCCAATAAAAATGCCTTCTTTTAATTTGACATCACTTAACTGGGGAAAAACTTGTCTAGGTATTTAAATCAATCACCATCTTTATTCAAAGCCTTCACAAAGTTTTTCATCACCCCAAGTTTAACGTGAAGAGGAGGCAAAAGGACATTTTTGGGATCAACAAGAGGTATAAATTTAACATTTTGAGATCCCGGTTGAAATTCGCTTCTGTCTGGCCAAATTTTTGTTACATAATGCTGATATATTGCATTTTATCCAAAATCGTGCGCATATTTTCATAATTTTCTTTCATTGCAACTGAATGGGCAACTGGTATAGAGGGTTTTAAATTTCCGTTATGCAATAACGCAACTTTTAAGCTATATTTACATGAGTCTATGAATAAGCGCCACTCACGGGGAGAACGTTCAATATCAAGTTCCTGCATTAAACTGTCTATATCAGTACACGCGCACAACGAATTTTCCATACTGTAGAATTCAGAAAACATAGCATTTCTTTTTCTGAAATTCGTAATTTTTGTTTCTTTAGTCAATAGGTTCCATTCCTTAAGACGAGAACCCAGAAGTTCTGACTGATGCTTGGATAACCCCAAATCACGTACTAAATCATTTAATTCACTTTGAACAATCAAATGTGGCTCGCCGGAACTGGGACCTGTGGTAAAAGTGGGATCGGTGCACTGTTCTTCTGAGCTGCCTGATGATGCGTTATCTCCATTATCTCTCAAATCAATAGCTTGCCAATTTAAAGGCGCAATCGGCATTCGCAAATTTGCATTATGAGGGACAGGTCGAATGGCAGATTGCAAATTTGGATATTCTATATTGTGCTTTCCCTTTTTGGAATAACATTCAGTCTTTGTCAGGCGAAAATAACAATCGTCAGAATGATTGGTGGGTTCTCGCCATACTGTTGGAACTGCAAAAGGCATACTTTTTCTCTTTCCCTTCATCTACTTCAGCAATATAAACTACAACACAGCACACATGGGGAGCCCACTGCTTATCTTGATCCCTAATTAACACACCAAAATATTTATAAGTAGGCTTTTTTTACATTTTTGGAAAATGGCCTGGCTTGTGATTTAACCAGAGATTCTCCACAAATATAAGAAAATTTGTCAGGAGAAATTTTGCAACTTCGGCGTGTTTGACTCGAAATTCTCGTCTTCACATATATTTGCTTATCGATACACAGAGAATCACTCAATTCGAAACTCAACAGAAGAGTGATGTTTAACGTTTATTTTATGTTTAATGTTGTAAACAACCCAGTCTAGGTAATTTTTCCGTTGTAAAATGGACCCATTTTAACCGCCCTACAATAAAATTGTTTACCTGTAAATATAAAAGGTTCTAATTAGGCGATTAAAAAATGGTACGTATTAGGGCTTTCCCAATATTTTTTTTATTATTGGGAGGGTATTTCCATTGTGAAAATAATGAGCTGGCCTGTGTTAGAAAAATCTTGTCGGCCAGTGTAAAATTATAGTGACAAAGACTGTTGTCGATGTTAAATTCAAAGCGAAAGCAAAGTTTGCTGATAAAATCATGATCTGTTGTGCAATTCCGGAAAAAAGCGTTTCTAGACCAAACGTTGAACGTGTTAGTTAGTTAGTTACTTAATTCTTTATTCAATCTTTTAATGTATTACAAGGTAATAGTTATGCTAAGACCCCCTTGGGGTATGGATCATGTCACAATAAGTCTTTAAAACTAGAAATACCTACAGTTAGATAAACAAACAAACAAACAAACAAAAGTATGCTTTATTGCCGCAGAAAAATTCTACAATTTTATGGACAAAGCAAAATATACCTAAAAATAAGACATATCAAAACATTAATCGAAAATAATTTCGACAGGTTAGTGCTTTTTTTTAAAAAAATGTAAATTATCAATTTACCAAATCGTAAAACACACGTTAGAATATAGCATAACATTGCAAACAGTAAATGAATCATGATAACCTTATAAAAGTAAACAAACACACATGTACGAGGTGAATAATTTCGATGACATTGAAATCAAAATTGCAACTATGCGACCTTAAACTCTATGTTATTATAGTTATACAAATAATTGTGATGTTAAACAGAAGGTATATTGAACTAGTGTAGAATGTAGTATACAAAAAGAATTAAATTGTTTTTAATCCAATACCTAACAAAAATAATTAAGTTTTAAGTGAATGTTCGACAGTTCTTTTCCCTATATAATGATTTACAAAATTCTATGCTATGAGTTAGGACATGACTCACAAAAGATTTAAGTAAACAAGCGAGTTTAGTGACAATTTAAAGAGACTTACTCACTGAAAAAAAAAATCATTAACGCTGTAAAATGGTCTCTCAATGAGGTATGCTTTGGTGTTTTTTCGAAATTGTGCAAGCATAGGGATAGATTTTAAATGTACTGGCAGATTGTTGTAAAGTTTTATGGCGTTGTAAATAATTGATTTTTTTATTAATTCTGTGGAAGGAATGGGAAGATAAATATCATGCCTAGAGTTTCTGGTAGGGTATACATGTTGTGGCCTTTCTGGGAGGGTGTTTATATGTTTTCTCAGCAAACATACCGTTTCCAAAATAAATAATGCAGGAAGTGTTAATATTTCATGTTTTTTGAAATAGTATTGGCAGTGAGCTCTATTATTTAGACCAAACAAATAACGAATGGCTCTCTTTTGAAGCATAAAAATACTACGAAATTGCTCGGTGGTACAGCAGCCCCAAAAGGGAAGAGAGAGAATTAGAGTTTGTTAGACGTTTTCGGTAGTGTAATTTTTTTGCTGACTTAATAAGAGTAGTGTAGATCCTCCTATAATTAGAGATATAGTCGAGAATAAGAAAGGAGTCGGTGAATTTTTTTATATATGAGAGCGAGCGCATATTTTTAGCAGAAATTCGTATTCCTTTCGTGGTCCACGGTTTATGCCGCTTAGGTTTGATATTCTTAAGCGGGAAGGCCTTGTTAAAAGCACTTAAAGTTTTATTTAAAAAAGTTCTGAAGTTTGTGTTGACATTATCAGATTCAAAATTCCAATTGGTGTTAAAGCAAATATTATGAAATACTGAGAAATTTGCGGCCGAGAAAATTCTGCCCCGATGGCGAGATCTTGCTAAGGGCCTAATAGGTAAACTAAACCTGGAAATTACCGCCTCGTGATCGGAAAGACCTGAGTTATAGACCTGTGATTGCACCTCTGATGGAGAAAAATCAGACGCCATGTAATCGATGATAGAAGAAGAGTTTTTTGAAATTCTAGATGGCGAGGATACATGCATTGAAAGACCGAAAGAGTCGAATATAGAAATTAGATATTTCTGGATGGCACAAACAGTAGCATAGTCAATATTAAAGTCCCCGCATAGAATTTTTTTACCTTTAATCGGTAGGCTGTCTAGCAAACTTACCAGGCTATTTAAAAATGATTGTACATCAGAGTTTGGTGATCTATATATACAAAGTACATAAAGATCAAGGTTTTGATTATATACCATAGAGAATTCAAAAGAGCTATCCGCTAACAAATGATCATATTTAGATACCGACATGAAATCTCCATTTAGGGATAGAATCAGTGTTCCCCCTAAACCTAAACCTAAAAGACAAAAAGATTATAATAAGACATAAAATCAATCAACGTTTAAATTCAGGTAAAAGTAAAATAAAATTATAGTAAAACTAGTGTATAAAGGAACAAGTTTATAGTTAATGCAGTGCCTCATTTATAGTATTAACATTCTCAAAAAATTCTCTCAGACTCTAGTATAACTGTTGCCTCTAAAGAAGGGAGAGCATATTCCAGATCTTAATTATGTTAAATACAACATTTTTTTGTACAAATGTAAAATTTGGTTTATCGATCTTGAGGTTTGTTTTAAATCTTGTACCATAAGAGTGTTGCTGCATCTTATCAAAGAAAAGGTAAAAGTTATTAATTCAAAACTTAACACATTCGAGAATATATAGGTGATCCCTGCAGCTGTCTCGACATCCCATGCCAAATATAATACGGATGCATTTTGTGTTTGTGTTTTTTTAATAAAAATATTCGATGTGATTTAACAGCATTTCTCCAAAATATTAAACCATAAATAATATATGTATATATAACATATCGTCGTTATTTTGGCTATTGGTCGTATCTCAAATTTACAATAATATCCAGGACGCGCATTATAAGATTTTTAGTAAAATTAAACACGTATTACTGATAAATGTTTAAGTAAATTGGTTTGTTTCCTTTGGGTTTCTGTTGTATTTTGACTAATCTAAGAGCTACATACATTGCAGTTTCTGTGGTTTGATGTTAAAGACGTTTTTTTACAAGTTTATTGGAGTTACGACTATTAGCCAAAAAATGAAACAGCGGAAATGATTAATTACGACTTACAGCCAAAAAAAAATTATGTTTAGAAATTGAAATACATTTATTTTAACATTTATTAGTAATTAACAACAATAAAAACTGTTTAATCAACATTATATAACACAACAAAATATGATTAGGTATTGAATACAATGTGAATAATAAAATCAATAATTAGTATTGAAAAGGCAAATTTTGAAAAAATATTTTGTGTTCTAAATTTCTTATAACCGGCATGTCTGAAGTACAAAATGAATTTAAATCCCTATATTTTTCTGCAGATATTTTATTTGGACTAGTATTGAGAGATGTTAAGGGGATATCTGGCAAACAGACATTTCTTTTTAAAGTTAAAGATCTGTATGTGTCGGTATTATGGCAACTTTTGAAGTAAACTTTTTGTAAATTTTGTTTTGATATTTTCACTTCATTTATTTTTGTCCAATTAATTTTTTCTTTTTGATCATCAGTCTTTATATTTAGCAATCTTACCTCCTTTTGAAAAAATATTTTGTGTTCTAAATTTCTTATAACCGGCATGTCTGAAGTACAAAATGAATTTAAATCCCTATATTTTTCTGCAGATATTTTATTTGGACTAGTATTGAGAGATGTTAAGGGGATATCTGGCAAACAGACATTTCTTTTTAAAGTTAAAGATCTGTATGTGTCGGTATTATGGCAACTTTTGAAGTAAACTTTTTGTAAATTTTGTTTTGATATTTTCACTTCATTTATTTTTGTCCAATTAATTTTTTCTTTTTGATCATCAGTCTTTATATTTAGCAATCTTACCTCCTTTGATAATTTCTTAAAATCTTTGAAGTCAAAATAGTTAAGCTGGTTCACAGTATACGGGTGTTTCCTTCTTGCGAGGCGAATTATAGGTATGAGTTGAGAGGTGTGAAAATTTCTCCACATTTTTTTAAGGTATAAGATATCGCACTGTGGGCAGAATCCCCTTCATTCTGCCCATAATATGGTTCGTAAAATCTTAAGAATATCTCGTCTATATAAGTGCTTTTTGCAATGAAATACAGTAGCATTGAAATCATAATGGTATTTTTCGCCTGACCTGCACAGCCATCACAAAAAAGATTCACAGTTTGAATGCCATTTTTGTCATTTTCTTGTAAAAATAAATACACTGCTGTAGATATTTCCGAGGATCCTCTCTTACTTTCAGCTTCATGCCAGACAAAAGAGTTACATCCTTTTGTGCCCAAATTGTAAATTGTAAAGTTGTAGTTACTTAGTCTATTCTTATAGAATACCTTGGAATTATTAGATATAGGTAAATATATTACTTGCTGCAAGTCGAAAACAGCACTTATTATTGTTGGATTATTTTGTGAGTCCTTTTTGCATTTATTTTTTATATCCCTAATTTTTTCTTTTTCTTTTATATGAGTTGTAAATCGTTCTTGCAGCTTTTCTTTTTCACTATCTTCGGCCTATCTGTAGTGTAAGCACAAACTACACTGGTCTTTTTTGGGTCGATTAAATGACAAATTAAATGGTTTAAAAATTTTATAGTAGGTACTATAACTAGCAACTTCTCGTCCTTCTATCTCGTTCTTGTACATATCGTACATTATAGACAATGATAAATCTCCATGGAGATATTCACGTTTAGAAGATGTTCTACAATAATGGGATTCTTCTCTAGGGAACCTCTCAATATGATGTTTTACATCTTTATATATTTTTGCGTCTCGCAATTTCTGACAACTGGATCGGCCTCCTCTATTATCTTTTTCCAAAATACCTGTATCTTTCACTTTTTGATTGACGTAATGACCACTTTTTCTGAAACTGATAGTGTATACAAAAAAAATTTCTTGCAAACTTTTTTGGCCACACCCCTTAAAGGCAAAAAGTACTTAAATGAAATTTTTCTTCTAGAATGTTGGTTTCCTTTCGTCTTTTGTTTAGTTTGAGAACGTGAGCAGTATCGAGTAATGTACTCTCTTTTTAACTGAGTTGATGACAAACTCCAATATCCTTTAAAAATATTTTCTCTATCCAGTCTATTGAACTCACCGCAACATTTTCCAATTTTACTACACTGCAGAGTGTTACAAATTTCATGTTCCTTTAAAGTTTTTGCTGGAATCTTCTTATTTGTATAATAACTTGTGTATTCCTGTCCTTCCATTCTTAACTTACTAGCAAGCTTCTTTTTATTAGTTACATTTCTTATTATGTGTTCCCTTCTGCTACCTTCAACGCTATATTCTTCTGGAGTTCTGTCCATTATCAAACACTGTGTAAATGAAATGACATCAGGTGATAATATATCGGGATTTTGATCGGATTTTCCATGTAACGCACACGAGGTAACTTCTTCCAAAAAATGGTCGTAACACAGGAGAATGAAGCAAAGATGGCAGCTGCTGAACACTTCCACAAGGCAGTTAAAAGCCTCACAATGTTGATTAGGTACTGGTTGCGACAATTCTGGTTTCCTTAATTTTGATGTATATAGTGATAAAGGTAAATTATCATCGCTATCGCTATCGCTTTCCATGATCTAAAAATAGTAAAAAAAAATAAGTAGGTATCTGGTTCACAACCGATCTATTTCAGTAAACTCAGTGATCCTTTTTCAATGTTATTTTTAAGTCCGTAAAATTTCCCAAGTGATTTTAGTGCATAGATAATACATTTTGAAAAAAAGTGGACTTACATGTTTCACAATGCAGCTGCTATTTTTTAAAAGAATAGAGAATTTATTTTGCATAACAAAAATGAGACGTCAAAAATGACAGTACATAAAAATAGTCCTTGGCTGCCATAGCAACAAATCACTTGTTTTGTTTAGTCCATGGATAACCTGATTTTCATCTGAGTCTTTGGAAGCTTAATTATTGTAGATATCAAAAAAATTGTAATTAGCGAAAAAATGTATTTCCAAACGTATCTACGTGTATCTCGGAAATAAACAAATAATTCGCAATCAATTAATTTAAATGGTCAACAATAATTAGGCAATAACAGTGGGTCACTACAAAATAAATCCGCACAGAAATTTTTTAGTGTTTTCTTTTTAAAAATAACCGGGCCAATGATATCGTTAAAAACAATAATAATAGATACCGCTTATTTAGACACATTGGCGATTTTCAAGTCATTTTTAAGATGGATATAACGCGAATTTCTCGACTCAGCACGGCTCCCGTTATTAAACTAAATAAGACAGCATAATATACAATATATATACGAATTGCAAAAAAAATATGAGATACGACTTATAGCCATAATATCAAATGTCGCAATATTAAATACGACATTCCAACATTTATATTTTATTTCATCAGTAATTTATTTTTTCCACTAATCTTACCAGCATACAAAGTAGGCAGTTTTAGTTATCCACTGAGCAACCTAACTCAATTTTGAAAAAAAAATGAGATACGACCAATAGCCAAAACAACGACGATATGTATAATATGCTGTGAGAGATGCTTGCGACCCAGCATTATTGTGAATAACTGAATAAAGAGGGCAGTCGGTTGATGTTAATATTTGTACACAAAATTGCCTTCCGAAGTTACTTGATTTTATTAATTTACAACATTCTAACGAAATAATGTTTTGGTCTGACCTAGCTTCATGCCACTATACCCGCACAACACAGTGGTTAATACTACAAATAGCATTGTGCCCCGTGAAAACAACCCACTTACATACCACAGGCGAGAGTAATCGAAACTTCTTGGGCACTACTAACAAGAAAGGTATACGAAAATGGATGGGAGGCCCAAAACCAAGATTATTTGCGAAGGAAACTTTGTCAGAAGATACGCGAAGTAAACTTTGAAACTTGCCAAACACTTATAAGACAAGTTAGAACTAAACTGGGACACATAAAAGAACACGACCACTAGATCTATACTAACTATATATGTTAAAGCTTAATCTATATTAATTATTGTCGTGAAAAGTAGTTTTCTTAAATTCAATATTTTTCCGAAAACTTTTGTGACATATTTTGATCGAAATTTGAAAAGATACCGCTTGCTTAAAAAAAAGATCTGACTGTTTTCGGCATATCTAAAAAATTACTTATCTGTTTAAATTCAAATTTTGGTCAAAAAGTAATGGCCATATGGGAACGGCCCACAGTAATTAGTACAGTTATTACAGTAACAGTTTTGTAAAAATCCAATATGGCAAAACAAAATGGCGGACTAGTGAAATGTTAAAAAAAATTATTACTAAAAAGCTACAAATACATTTTATCTCAAATTTTGTACAACAATCAAGTATTATGTAAGAATCAGGTGGTAAAATTTTGGTACAAATCCAAGATGGTAGAGCAAAATGGCAGCTTAATAGATTATATAAAAATTCAGTCTGAAAAAACTACTTAATTGACTGATTTTAATTTGTGTACCATAACTAATTATTGTAGTATAGAGGTAAACTAGTTAAAATGTGGTACTAATTTAAAATAGCAGCCAAATAAAATATTTCTAATCGTGAAAAAAATCACCCCCACAGGTTTTACATATTTTCAGGTTTTAGCGCCCCTAGATGGTAAAAAATATGTTTTATCAATACCGTCGGTCAGTCTGTCAGTTTGTCTGCATGAAGCCTGAAAAAAACTATTTATTAAGCAACTCTCAAATTGTGTGCACGTATATAGGTCGCTAGATGCCAAAAAATTTGTTTTCTCAATTCCGTAGGTTTATCTGTGTGTATATCGCTCTCCGTTTTCGCGGCAAAAAAAACTACTTTCCCTATTGACTTAAATTCTTGGTCAAAAATTAAGGGTCACATAGGGATGACCTACTAACATTTTAGTAAAAATCCAATATGGCCAAACAAAATGGCGGCCTATTACTACTTTCTCTAACATTTCGGAGGTGATTTTTTCACGAATTATTGTAATTTCCTTTTACGAGGGTAGTAAAAAAGAAAGGGTCGTTATTTTACCCCTGGGGAAGCTTCTTAGGCACTCCCTCTTCATCGCATATGCGCAGCAAAAAATAAAAAGCCTGCCCTTTATACAAAAAAAAAGAATATTTTTATTTTTATTCAATTATCAATTTATATGAAAAGAAACTTAATTACACTTCTCAAAACACGAGTTTTAAGAAGTGTATTTAATCCTTAGACAATATCAAAGTGGTTTTTATTAAATGTTAATTCTTAAGTAATAAACACTGATCATACGCTTCGTTACTTTTGTGTTTCAAGATTTTTAAAAATTCCCTTTTGAAATGGAGCTCTAACAGTTGTTGTTCTCCAAGCAGTGAGGGTAATACAAAAAGCTTTTTATATAACACAGCGTAATTTTTTAATGTTTGAAGTTTTAGAGGATCTGAGCAATTATCGTTTGTAATATGCCCTTTGTTTATGAATTGCTGGCATTCTTGACGAGGAAGGGTTGCAGGAATGGAACGTCAAAAAGGCGGTCTGGAGACCCGCGGCATTGTTACAATTAAAATTAATGACGTGAATCGCTATTAGGTAAAGTTTAGTTGAAATTTTGACACCCGGTAAATGAACAATTATAAAATTTTATCACCATATACGTGTTTATCCTTGCAGGAAATCTATATAAAGCTAGTGATGCTACGAGACGAGATTAGGAATTCATCTCGTCTCGACTTCGCACTGTGGTCTTTTTTAGCAATCTGTGCGTAAATACATTTTAGATGATACGATTATACTGCAATATTGTTCAGAAATATATAACACTTGATATTTATTTCAATATGGTACCGACAATAAAGTCAGTTTAAAGAAATTTTAATCTGTCTTCTTAGTAGGCCATGAAAATTGTGTGTTCTAAATGTGAATTATCTGTGCCAAAGTTTGTTATAATGTCATAATTAAACAATAAATCAATAAACAAAGATACATACCTACCATTTAGTATTTACCCTGGACCACACAACTAACACAAATACTTAGGAAATCTAATAAAAAAAATATATACCTATTATACACTAAAAATGTTTTATTTACAACAAATGATGTTGGATTTAATACTTTTCTAATGTTGACAATTGTGTTGTTTGATAATACTTACTTACAACTATTTAATTTATCTCTTAGAAATACCCAAGATTTGTTTTAAATAAAATAAGGTAGCCATGACTTGATTAAACAAAAGAATATATAGATTCTGTTGAGCCATTGTACAAACTAATTGACATTTGTCCATTTATTAAATATCAAATGGCTGCGAATTTCGAAAACTTGGAGAAATATGACATGCTTGTTTGTTTTATACAGTGCCAGGAAAATGCGGATGAAGCGTCAGAGATCTATCTAATCCGGTAATTGACAGGAGTAATACTCAGTACACAAAATAACTTTGCTTCTTAAACCAGGGCTTTTCTCTCAGTATTTTTGAAAAACAAGAGTATAAATAATAATAAAACTTTAGTTTTGTGACTTTTTTTTCAAAATAATAATATTAATATTTCAAATTATGCCTATTGTTCCTAATATGTTATAATTGTGTCAAAAATTTGCTTGTAATCAAAAAACATATTATTGCAGCAAGTCTGTAACATGAAAGATACGATGTCACTAAATTTTCAATAAAATTAGTTATAATTAAAATATTTGAAATGTAGAATAGCAGTTTTGTTGATAAGTGATAAAAAAACATCTTTTACATCGCCCTGTATAATAAAATAAATCAATTTAATTTATTTTGAATATGTCGTTCTATACTCTATATATCTGCAAATAAGCATTTATTCCTTATAGATTTAGATACCCAGAACGAAGACAGCCCGATAAGAGAACATTTTTAAGAATAAAAGTAGGGAACAGTTCGAACAGTATATGTAATTTCTACACCCTGCATAGTCTTTTTTTCTAATTTAGTCCATAGTAAGTATTTGACAGAATTTTATTGTCAACATTAGAAAAATAATTAAATTATTGTTAGTTTATAATATGTGTTTAGTAGATTTCTTAGATGTTTGTGTTTCCCTAGCGTAAAAATTAAATAGTATGAATCTATGTTAACTGATTTATTGTTTAATAACGATATTATAACAAACGTTGGTACAGATAATCCAGATTTAGAAAATTAACACACAATTTTCATGGCCTACTAGAAAAACAGATTAAAATTTCTTTAAATTGACTTAATTGTCGATACCGGATTAAAATAAATATCAAGTGTTCCATATTTTTGAGAAGCTAAAAATGAGCGGAAACCAAATATTAAAAAATATACCCATTAAAAAAAAACCCATTAAAAAAACCCAACTTTAGTCTATACCTCGAAAACTATAGTAGCTAACCAAAAACTGACTACGCCACTGGATTCTACGCAAATAACTCTACCGAAGTCAGTTTTCACCTTTTCGGTAAGTTGCCAGGCCATCGAGATACGAGGGCAACTTCAAAACCCAAAATTTTTAATTTCACCCTGTATCTCAAAAACGAAGAGGGCTAGGAAAAATTTGTTTGTGGCTTCTTTGGTTTAACAAAAAGGTAGCATAGTGTTGCGAAAACCGTATCTCTCTATCTTCAGTAATAAGGGAGATACCTCGCAAAACTATTTCGGATACCCTGAACAACGGTTACCGATTTCTGGTCGGAAACCATTTTTAATTGGACACCCGGTTAACACATGCGGAAAGTCTCTTTTCCGTACTCGACTGTTGACCGATCGAAGGGAAATAATCTTTTGCGGGAAGCACGACTTCTCACATTTTTGAAGCACACTATTATATGAAGTACGAGAGTAAAATAAGGTAAAGGTTAGCAACGTGATTTTTGCATAATTCACATTAATATCGATTTTGTTATGAATATCCATTAAATTTAAAAACGTATTTTTGTTATGTAAAGAAATTAAAATATTTACAATATATGTAATTTTTAAGTAATAATGACTGCTCCTATGCTTCTGTGTTTCAAGATTTTTAAAAATTCGCTTTTAAGAGCTCAGAACAAGGCTTTAACATTTGTTGTTTTCTAAGCAATAAGGATAATGCAAAAGGCTTTGTATTATACCAGAGCGTAATTTTTAAATGTTCGAAATTTAGAGACCTTTGCAATTATCGTTTGTAATATGCCCTTTGTTTATGAATTGCTGGCATTCTTGACGGAGAAGGATCTGCAGGAATGGAACTTCAAAAGCGCGCCATCCTGCTGCAGGTAGTGGGGCCCTCGCGCGAACGCTGTCGTCTGCTCCGTTTGAATCTCGCTCAGTTCCGCGCGAGCTTTTGCTTGGAAAATATTCAACTCCCGGACACACTTTGCCCGGATCGCGAGTTTTTTCACGTAGTTTCGAATCTTGCAATAGCAGGAGTTGCGGACCCGCCCACTTTTAAGTGCGGTGTAAGTGTGAAGCCGGCCTAAGACTGCGAATTTCGGACGTTGTTATCGGAGGACTTGCGAGTTCTTATTTAAATTCTTTTTGGATGGAGTTTTTCACGCCCTGGGACTTTTGAAAACTTTAAAAAAGTTTTCCGGCTATCGGGCTGAATTAAGAAACAGTGGATTGTGAATACAGTGCCTGAATTAGGGGTGTTTTTTTGTGGTCTTTTTTGTGATGTGTGACTAACTAGTTACGTTTAACATGATGTTGGTTATCGGCATTTTCGTCACGATAGTTGGAATTTCGGCTGCTCTCAATCAAGGTTGGTTAAAAAAAAACAAAAAAAATTATTTGGTTTATTTTAAAAAGTGATTATATTTGATAAAAATGGTCAGACATATAAAGTGATTTATCAAATTGCGCTGTTTCGACATTACTCTAAAGTATACAGGATTTATTGTTTAATATCTAGCCAAATTTCAAAACATTTTCCTTGCAACATACAACAACTATTATTACTAGTAATTTATTTTAGAGATAATAACAATTGAAATTTGACAATCTTTTATTTCGGCGGCAGAATTTTTTTTAAAGCGGAAATGCTTTTACTTATAAATCAAATTTTGACAGTGTAATAAAGGCCATAAAAAACGCAATAAGAAAAAATTGTTTAATTATTATACAAAATATATAAATATATAATAAAAAAACGAGTTTTATAAAAAAATATTACTGAGCTCTCTTCGATAAAGGGAATACTTTGTATACTTAATACAATTGTCGAAAAAGGGCAACTAATTAATGAATCTTTTTCCACTTTTAATATTCTATCAAAAATATAATAAATTTGAATCAAAAATATCTAAGTTTTTCTGAATGGGCTGTACTTTTTTTTTGTAATATTTGTAAGTTCCCTAAATAGCAACTTCATTATTTTTAATATACATATTTTAAATACATATTTAAATAAATATAAATATATTTCAATTAGCCGCCAAAGTCTAGTCACCCCTAACTTTATCCTGTATTTCCTCATCTTTAGTCATTAATTCTGTAAAATGAAATAGTTAATTATTTTTACACAGTAGTTTTAGGTTTACTCACGCTTGCTCAAGAGAAAATCCGGACCCGGGAGAATAACGTGTATTGACGACACAAAAAAGTTCTACACCTTGTTCCTTACTACTGGAAACTACTAAATGTAAAGTTTACTGCCCACACACATGATTTTCGAAAAAAATCCGGACACCTTCGAACAAATCAGGGCCTGGAGGAAACACCCTCGTTCACCCTCTCATCGGGCCTGATTTTAACAAAACAGATCAACAAATTTTCATTACAGACCAATTAAAAATGGGGAAATTTAAGGACTAATGGGTTATCTGCGAAGCTATGCAAAATTTCGCCAATTTTGTACAGTAGTTTTAGTTTTTTTTATTTAGTAACAAAGTAAATCAATGGCACGATTCGATGCAATAAATATTTTCGAAGATATGGAGGTTTAGACTAGTGGTAGACTTTACACAAAAAATACGCTTTTACTGAACTCTCTACGAATGATAGAAGTGGAGATATGAAGTCTTGAAGCAGAGACCACAATCATTATTTTCAAATTCATCTAATTTTAGCGTGTAAATTATAGTTTCCTTTAAATGAGCTTATTTTTCAAATATAAAAACTGTGCCAAAAAATGTCTCCATTTTAATTTTTTGAATAACTTTTTTATTTGCTAAAGATTAAAAAAAAAATTGGAGCAGATTTTTATAAATATCTAGTTGAAAACATATAGATAATTAATAATGTTCAATTGTTTTTTTACAAAGTGACCGGAAAATGTTATATATGGGATATATTTCTTTTCATAAGGCTTTTATTGAAAATTTATGTTTCTGCTGTTTTTGCACAGAAACTAAATATTTCTAATTTTGTCTACCTTAAAGTTGGTAAAATGTTATATATATATATATATATATATATATATATATATATATATATATATTCCAAAGCCAGTTTATAAATAAAAAACTTATTTGTGACATGTGCTCTCAATCAAGGTTGGTTAAAAAAACACAAAAATTTAATTAGTTTATTTTATAAAGTGATTATATTTGATAAAAATTGTCAAACATCTAAAGTGACTTATCAAATTGCGCTGTTTCGATATTACTCTAAAGTATACAGGATCATCTATTTAATATCTACGTAAATTTCAAAACATTTTCCTTGCAACATACAACAACTATTATTATTAGTCATTTGTTTTAGAGATAATAACAATTGAAAATTGACAATTTATTAATTTCAGCGGCAGAACTTTTACCTATTTTTTTTAAAGCGGAAATGCTTTTACTTGATCTTAAATAAAATTTTGACGGTGTAATAAAGACCATAAAAAATGCAATAAGAAGAAATGTTCAATTATTATGAAACATATTTAAATATGTAATAAAAAAGGAATATTTTATTAAAAAATATTACTGAGCTCTCTTAGATAAAGAGAATACTTGCATACTTAATAAAATTGTCGAAAAATGACAACTAATGAATGAATCTCCATGCTTTCAATATTTTATCAAAAATATAATATCATTTAATACATCTAAAATGTTGTAATAAGTTTTTCTGAATGGACTGTACTTATTTTTCGAAATGTTTGTAAGTACCCTAAATAGCAACTTTATTGTTTTTAATACACATATTTTAAATATACATTTAAATAAATATAAATGTATTTTAATTAACTGTCAAACTCGAATCACACCTAATTTTATCCTTTATTTCCTCATCTTTAGCCATTAACTCTGTAAAATGAAATAGTTAATTATTTTTTCACAGTAGTTTTAGGTTTACTCACGCTTGATCAAGAGAAAATCCGGACCCGGGAGAATGACGTGTAGTGACGACATAAAAAGGTTCTACACCTTGTTCTTTACTACTGGAAACTACTAAATGTAAAGTTGACTACCCACACACATGATTTTCGAAAAAAATCCGGACATTTTCGAAAAAACCAGGGGGAAACACCCTCGACCACCCTTTTTATCGGGCCTGGTTTTATCAAAACAGATTTTCATTACAGACCAATTAAAAATGGGGAAATTTATGGACTAATGGGTTCATTTACGTGTAAATTAAAAGAATCTAAAAATGCACGGAAATATTCACAGGAAAAAAACTCTTAAAATAAGCTAAACTGATATCATTTTCACTTTTTGTACTGTCTGCGAAGCTACACAAAAATTCGCCAATTTTATACAGTAGTTTTAGTTTTCTTTGTTTAGTAACAAAGAAAATGTCTGACACGATAAATATTTTCGAAGATATGGAGGTTCAGACTGGTGGTAGACTTTACACAAAAAATACGCCTTTACTGAACACCCTACGAATAATAGAAGTGGAGATATGAAGTCTTAAATCAGAGACGACAATCATTATTTTCAAATGCATCTAATTTTAGCGTGTAAATCATAGTTTACATTAAATGTGCCATTTCCTTTTCAAATATAAAAACTGCGCCAAAAAATATCTATATTTTAATTTTTTGAATAAGTGCTTTATTTGTTATAGATTTAAAAAAAAAATTGGACACATATTCTTAAATATATAAGTGAAAAACATTTAAATAATTAATAATGTCCAATTGTCTTTTTTTACAAAGTGACCGGAAAATGTTATATATGGGATATTCTCCTTCCCATAAGGCTCTTATTGAAAATTTATGTTTCTGCTGTTTTTGCCCAGAAACTAAATATTTGAAATCTTAAAGTTGCTAAAAAGTTATAATTTTTTCCAAAGCCAGCTTATAAATAAAAAAACATATTTGTGATATTTAAGATACGCCTCCACGATGTCGCTAAATGTGCAACAAAATATATATAAAAAAAAATAAAACACTTTAAACTGTTTCAAATTTTCACCTTTACTCACAACTGCAGCTTCGTGAGACAAACAGTATTTAAACTAACAATTTGCTAAATGAGCTTGATTTTTATAAAACATATTTGTAGGTAAAGATATTTATCTATTGGTAATGATACGTCGATGATATATTGGTCTGTTTTACTGGCACGATGAGACAACTTAACATATTTTTAAAACATTTAATTAATATACACAAAAATATACAATCTACTGTCGAAATAGATACTAATAACTGCAGCTGCAGACCTTTTACCTATTTTTTTTTTAGAGAAGCGAAAAGACACTATCATAAAAAGCACAACTAATGAATGAATCTCTTTCCATGCTTTTAATAGTTTATCAAAAATATAATAAATATTAATTAAAAATATGTTAGTTTTTTCTGAATGGGCTGTACTTATTTGTTGAAATATTTGATATATATATATATATATATATATATATATATATATATATATATATATATATATATATATATATATATATATATATATATATATATATATATATATATTTTATATATATATATATATATATATATATATATATATATATATATATATATATATATATATATATATATATATATATATATATATATATATATATATATATAATAAAGTTGCTATTTAGGGACCTTACAAATATTTCAACAAATAAGTACAGTCCATTCAGAAAAAACTTTATATATTTTTTAATTAATATTTATTATATTTTTGATAAACTATTAAAAGCATGGAAAGAGATTCATTCATTAGTTGTGCTTTTTCGACGATTGTATTAAGTACACAAAGTATACCCTTTGTCGAAGAGAGCTCAGTAATATTTTTTTATATAATACTCCTTTTTGTATTACATATTTAAATATTTTTTCTAATAATTGAACATTTTTTTCTTATCGCATGTTTTATGATTTTTATGATAGTGTCTTTTCGCTTCTCTAAAAAAAATAGATAAAAGGTCTGCAGCTGCAGTTATTAGTATCTATTTCGACAGTAGATTGTATATTTTTGTGTATATTAATTAAATGTTTTAAAAATATGTTAAGTTGTCTCATCGTGCCAGTAAAACAGACCAATATATCATCGACGTATCATTACCAATAGATAAATATCTTTACCTACAAATATGTTTTATAAAAATCAAGCTCATTTAGCAAATTGTTAGTTTAAATACTGTTTGTCTCACGAAGCTGCAGTTGTGAGTAAAGGTGAAAACTTAAAACAGTTTAAAGTGCTTTATTTTCTTTTATATATATTTTATTGCACATTTAGCGACATCGTGGAGGCGTATCTTAAATATCACAAATATGTGTTTTTATTTATAAGCTGGCTTTGGAAAAAATTATAACTTTTTAGTAACTTTAAGATTTCAAATATTTAGTTTCTGGGCAAAAACAGCAGAAACATAAATTTTCAATAAGAGCCTTATGGGAAATAGAATATCCCATATATAACATTTTCCAGTCACTTTGTAAAAAAAGACAATTGGACATTATTAATTATTTAAATGTTTTTCACTTATATATTTAAGAATATGTGTCCAATTTTTTTTTAAATCTATAACAAATAAAGCACTTATTCAAAAAATTAAAATATAGATATTTTTTTGGCGCAGTTTTTATATTTGAAAAGGAAATGGCACATTTAATGTAAACTATGATTTACACGCTAAAATTAGATGCATTTGAAAATAATGATTGTCGTCTATGATTTAAGACTTCATATCTCCACTTCTATTATTCGTAGGGTGTTCAGTAAAGGCGTATTTTTTGTGTAAAGTCTACCACCAGTCTGAACCTCCATATCTTCGAAAATATTTATCGTGTCAGACATTTTCTTTGTTACTAAATAAAGAAAACTAAAACTACTGTATAAAATTGGCGAATTTTTGCGTAGCTTCGCAAACAGTACAAAAAGTGAAAAATGGTATCAGTTTAGCTTATTTTAAGAGTTTTTTTCCTGTGAATATTTCCGTGTATTTTTAGATTCTTTTAATTTACACGTAAATGAACCCATTAGTCCATAAATTTCCTCATTTTTAATTGGTCTGTAATGAAAATCTGTTTTGATAAAACCAGGCCCGATAAAAAGGGTGATCGAGGGTGTTTTCCCCCTGGTTTTTTCGAAAATGTCCGGATTTTTTTCAAAAATCATGTGTGTGGGTAGTCAACTTTACATTTAGTAGTTTCCAGTAGTAAAGAACAAGGTGTAGAACCTTTTTATGTCGTCACTACACGTCATTCTCCCGGGTCCGGATTTTCTCTTGATCAAGCGTGAGTAAACCTAAAACTACTATATATATATATATATATATATATATATATATATATATATATATATATATATATATATATATATATATATATATATATATATATATATATATATATATATATATATATATATATATATATATATATATATATATATATATATATATATATATATATATATATATATATATATATATATATATATATATATATATATATATAGTAGTTATATTAGCCGTCAAAGTTGAGTCACATCAGCCATTAACTCTGTAAAATGTCATAGTTTCTTATATTTAGGTTTACTCGCTCTTGCTTAAGAGAAAATCCGGACCAGGGAGAATGACGTGTAGTGACGACACACAAAAGTTCTAGTCCTTGTTCTCTACTCTTTACTACCGGAAACTACTAAATGTATAGGTTACTGCCCACATACACGATTTTCGAAAAAAAATTCTATACCTTCGATCAAATCAGGGCCTGGCAGCACCCTCGACCACCCTCTCATCAGATTCTTATTACAGACCAATTCAAAATGGGGAAATTTAAGGACTAATGGGTTCATTTATGTGTAAATTAAGTGAATCTAAAAATGCACCGAAATATTCACAGGGAAAGACTCTTAAAATAAGCTAAACTGGTACCATTTTTCACTTTTTACACTGGATCTGCGAAGCTATACAAAATTTCGTAAGTTACTGTAGTTTTAGTTTCTTTATTTAGTAACAAAGTAAATGATTGTCTCGATTCGATGCAATAAATATTTTCGAAGATATGGTGGTTCAGACTGGTGGTAGACTTTACATTGAAGTCTTGAAGCAGAGACCACAATCATTATTTTCAAATTCCTCTAATTTTAGCGTGTAAATCATAGTTTCCGTTAAATGAGCCATTTATTTTTCAAATATAAAAACTACGCCAAAAAAAGTCTACATTTTAATTTTTTGAATAACTTTTTTATTTGCTAAATATTTAAAAAAAATGGGGCAGTTTTTCATAAATATCTAGGTGAAAAACATGTAGATAATTAATAATGTTCAATTGTCTTTTTTTACAAAGTGACCGAGAAAATGTTATATATGGGACATTCTCCTTCCCATAAGGCTGTTATTGAAATTTTATCTTTGTGCTGTTTTTACCCAGAAATAAATATTTAAAATTTTGTCTTAAATTTGCTAAAAAGTTATAATTGTTTGTAAAGCTAGCTTATAAATAAAAATACATGTACTTGATGTCGCTAAATGTGAAATGAAATATTAAAAAAATAATAAAACACTTTAAACTGTTTTAAACTTCACTTTTATTCATAACTTGTGACATTTGTTTCGCTAACACTGTAGCTTCATCAGATAAACGATATTAAACCAACAATTTGTTAAATGAGCTTGATTTTTATAAAACATATTTCTAGTTAAAGACTTTTATCTATTGGTATAGATATGTCAATGATATATGGGTCGGTTTTACTGGCACAATGAGACAGCTTAACATATTTTTAAAAGATTTAAATGCCATACACAAAAACATACAATTTACTGTCGAAAGAGAAACTAATAACCCTATAAACTTTTTAGATTTGAACTTAACAAAGGTGGCAAATAAATACGAATACAACAACACATACCGATGCAACCATCAATAACAAATCAATGCACCCATTAGCACAAAAACTAGCAAGATTTCATAGCATGATACACAGATTAATTAATATACTTTTAAACAAAGATAATTTTCAAAAGGAATTAAACCTAATTAAACAAATAGCAGTTAACAATAGTTACGATGCCAAAATAGTATTTTATATAAAAAAACTATTAAAGAAACACTTTCAGAAATTTACCCTGTACCACCCAAAGAAGAAAATAAATTGAGGACTAATGGGTTCATATATCTATCAGGTATATCTCAACATCTGCAGAAGCTATTTTATATGGGAAACATGTTGACAACAAATATATAGTGAAAATCTTAAAAACATTGTTGTTTTTCTAAAAATTTTCACATAAAAACAACTAAATATCGTTTCCGGTTTCCCCGGAAATGACCGCGACTTCGTTATTTTAAATAGAACACCCTGTATATTTTATGTTTTTTGAACTCTCTTAATAATTCAAAACATTGTTTTGTGTAACATAACCTATGTCTAAAATATATAGTTTTCCAAATAAAGCAACTTAAAAATGTGCAGTAATTCCCACTTAATTGTATTTTATGGAAAAACGAAGCAGGCCAGGATAAAAACAGTCACGGTTATTTACTCTTCATTCAAGCCTTCATCCAACAAAATGTCAAAAAAGAAAATGTTCCGAGTATTAAAACCTCTAAGAGTTGTCTTTGTCTTGTCCAGTTGTTATTATTTTAAGTAAAAAGAAAAACATTGTCTAAGTTTTTCCATTAACAACTATCCAGGTTGGTAAGGTTTCAGCAAAAAAGCTGTAATCCGGTAGATAACGGGATATTTTGGT